>JANAVB010017399.1:2700624-2745624 GCA_029216955.1 Iris pallida
GACTTCATACTACTTCGGGTCAAATTTAGGTTATTTGATTACTTACCGTAATTCTAGGCCTAACTTCCAATTTGAGTTCATGACTCGACATTGATCAAAACCATTTGACCCAATATATAATTTTGACCCATTTTGAGCCTACGACACACAAGCCAAAGGTGTGCCACTAAATCGAGTCTCAATGTGCTATTTATTTGCGAATGGCACAAGAGACTAATGGGTTGACTTTTCGAGTTCGATTTGATTAGGAAATGTATTTGGACCCTAACCTAGCCAAACCCACTTGGTAGTGCATGTTAGGTTGCCATGACATAGTAGAGTTGTGTTGAATTTATTTTAGGACAAGTCGATTTATATACAATTTTGTATATATATGATTACATTTAAAATAGCCTAATACTTTATATATATATTGCCTTAGTCATGGTTAAGATTGAGATGCATATCGACTAGGAACTTTGGCCTAGCTAGTGTAGTGGTGTGCTTTGACTAGTGTTTTAGCCATGGTACGGAAGACAGAGCCATAAGTGTGTTCTAAATAGGAAAACCAGTCAAAAGTTGTGACTTGACCCCTATAAAATAATATAATTAATTATTTAGTGAGATTATGACTTTTAGGAGACCCGGTTGTACCAATTTAGCTTGGACTTAACCCGAACCAAACTCAAACCAAAGTAGTCATGTAGTGCATCCAAATGGCGTCCATAAAGGTGTACATTTATTATATATGTAAATGTTTCATATTTTATTTTAATGGGCTAACTAATTTTATTTTAAATATTTGTATATACAAATAAAAGAATAGGTATTCATGCTATGTACGGAAATATATATATATATATATATATATATATATATATATATATTTTTACAACTAGTTGGTTATATATATATATATATATATATATATATATATATATATATATATATATTTAAATATCTTATGTATTACCATATATGTGTATATAAACCTATATATAGATATCCATATTTATATATTTATATATCTATATATACATATATAGAATAGAAAAAAAAGGAAAGAAAGAGAAGCCAAAATCTCGCGAGATTGTATAATCTCGCGAGTTGAAAACAATTCCCAAACCTGCAGCTAAAACCCCTACCCACAGACCAAAACTACAAAGGAAATTGGAGGATTCAAATATAAGGTTTCGAAAGCCTTATCAATTTCTGACCAAATTCTAATTGGATTGTTTTCGCAAAATCCTGATTAGATTTTCTCCAATCTAATCTCAATATTTGAATTGAATCAATTCATCTAATATCGAATCTAAACAGGTGTATATGAAATCCGGTTTTAAGAAATTTTGGTTATAGAAAGCTACGAAGAATCGCACGTGTACACAATCCTTCAAGCCCACAGTGAGCCCTAAGCCTTCCCCAAGACCCCCTGACCATTCCAAGTCACTGCACGCCACCGCCACCATCGACCAGGGTCGTCGAAGCCGCTTGCAACTTCGGCCAAACCGTGCGCGAAAGCGACAACCTCTACAGATTCAACAACGACTAACACCTCTTCGTGATAACTTTTCTCCCTATTCGTTCGATTAAATTCAATTTCGTAAATTTGTACGGAGAGTCGATAAAACCCTCTAGGAATCCCAATAAATAGATTTTGTCGTAATTAAACACCCAGTCCAAAAAATCGATAAAAAGTTCATTGAAAAATCTGTTCGAAACAGGACATAACAAAATCCAACTACCTTACTTTGCGGTCAGTTATCTTCCAAACCATGGACGATTTTGAAAATCTAATTGAAGGTGTTTATTGACATCATATAGGAATGTAAAATACCATTTTTATTTTCTGTTTTCATCTAGTAAGTAGAAAGTTAATTGTTTAGAAAAATCAAGAAAAACCACTTTGAAAATAGTTTTTAAATTTAGAAAATCTCCGATACGACGTGCGTCCCGCCAAATCGGACGACATGGTCACAAACCGAAAGCATCGAATGGTGCGTATTGACTTTGCGGATTTGTGGACTTTGACAGAATTCAAATTGGTTGCATGTGCGTGACGAATTTGATGTGTATCCGTTAAAATTTACCGTATCAACCTTTTTTGAAATTCTTCTATTGCTTTGTGCATGTTCGTCAAATTGAGATGAAACTTGCACAAACAAGACTGTATCATTTTTCTGGTCCTGTGTACCAAGTTTGGTCCGATTCTGAGATAGTTGACCAGATCACCGTTTTACGGGCCCCGCGACCCGACTCAATGGGCGAATTTTTGCATGGCCCACCAAAATCTAACTTTGGACATACCGTTGGGTTTATCTCATCAAATTAGATCTGTAGACATATAGTTTGATAACTTTAGAGACCGTAGACTCTGACACTTTTTTCGGTGCAAAGCGAGTCAACGGCGGATACCATTTTGATCTAAAATTACCGTTTTACCCCTGTGTCTAGAATTGGACTTATGGTAGGCTATTCCTTCTATTTTGCTTATTTTGGGAATGTTGGCAATGTCTGTGTAACACTCTAGTCCCAAAATACTTAGGACTAAGTACGTTGACATGCCAGCTGTATATATACGAAGTAAACTCGAATATATGGGACCATCGTATGTATACATAAGTTGTAAAATGCAATAAACCATGATACTAATCTCATACATGCATAAAAAGAAGAAAAGATATAATAAATCAACTCATGAATTGTCATGTATACAGTAGTTGGACGGAGACAAATCCACTACCAACTGAAAAGAGAGAAATACATAATAAAAGAGTTTTGTCGAGCAATGCGAAGACGATCTAAGTGCAATCACCTCGTAGGAAGAGAGTAAAACATGGCCTTGGCTAGAGCACCTATGAAACATTACAAAGACACACACCTGGAGAGATTACCAGGTCCTCAGAGCGACGTAACAAGATACAGAAAGAACATGTCATAAATACTGAATATAAAATATGTCATAAAGTCACAAAGTAAAAGAAAAGTGACATGACATCAATAAGGTAACCTAACCGTACTAAAGTGAACATACAGTTGAGAAACAATCCTTCGACGCATGAGCCCTAACTGTAAATAGGATTGGCTTGGTTCCAGTATAGGGCACCAGGGGCCCACGTCCGTAACGTCCAAAGATCGTCAGAGGACATCATGTGCAAGGGGGTACGTCCATAACGCTCTGGGAAACGTCAGAGGGCACCTGGAGCCTGCGTCTCCGGAGGAGCGCACAGGTAATCATGAAAGTGCAAAGAAGTCCAAATGTCAGGTATTGTTCTCTCCACCCAATGCTCTTATTTAAGTCGCATTCATGACCTTATACCTCTGCTAACTGCTAATTCTCCTAACATGCCTCTATTAGCAGTTAGACCTAACGCATGCTTACGGGTGATCAGCCAACACGCAAGGACCTCTACATGCTACACATCTCACACATAGATCGTGATACCATCGTGTCAAGTTTATGATAATACACTAACAATCGGTAGTCCCTTAACTTCTAGGTCCATATGCAAAAGACAAAAAGGAAAATAAGGCTAGCACTTGCAATGGGTACACGGAAAGCAAGTAAGTAAACCACGAACAACAGTCAAAGGTACACCGAAAATAAATATACAATTTCTAATAATAAAATGCAGACTAATTATAAACAGTAAAAATGGCAAGGTATCTTGCCTGGTGCGACGCCTGGTGTTGTGCGATAAACCGACAAGTCCTGTTTTGTCCAATGGCCGACATCGATGTGTAAGGGTCAAATTTCACGAGAAAATAGAAAATCACGATTTAGTCACGATCATGGGTGGTAATCAAGAAGAATTTGTGCAAGTAGATAAATATACTATTTTTATAATCTATTCTTAATACTCAAAAATATTTTTGTTAGTTAAAAATAGTTTTTATTTATTTAGATAGATACAAAAATCTAAGAAGAAATCATTTTTTCACTAAAAACGCTATGTTTTGTAGCATATATATATATATATATATATATATATATATATATATATATATATATATATATATATATATATATATATATATTCATAATTCATTAGTAATAATTTAGATAAACATTTAAAATACTAGAAAATTATTTCATAATTAGGAAGCTACATTTTTATTGGTCAAAATAGTTTTAAGAAACTATTTGAAAAGCTGAAAACTATTCTAGGGTTTATAACTAACTTTATAAAAAATTATTTCTGTTAATAAAAATCAACCTAAACGATAGTAACTAATATTAATAGTAATAATATATAATGACCTATTACTAATAGCAATAATCCTATCCTAACTAAATGTTGTAATATCATAGATAACAGCACTAATAATAATTATAATAAGATACAACAAAAATAAACAGACATCGATGGCCGCTCTTACACGAGAGAGCAAATAGTAATAACATAAGATTAAAATGAAATAAACTAAACCAAAATTTGATGGCCCCTCGTAACGCAACATTTATTGCAATGAGAGGCTGCTCTCTCGTAAAGAGAGTTGGTAAAGAGAGAGAAGAAAATAAAAATAAAAAGGAGAGTAGGTGAAGAAAGGGATTAGGGGTGCAACTCGGGCGGGCTAAACCCGAATCCGATCGGGTAAACCCGTTAATGAGTTGGGTTAGGGTTGAAGATATTCGGGTTTGGGCTCGGGCTCGGGTTAAAATATTTGAACCCGTTCAAAAATCGGGTTGGACTTGGGTTCATGTGTTGTGTAACCCGAAGAACCCGAAACCGATATATATATATATATATATATATATATATATATATATATATATTGTTTTATGCTACTTAAATAAAAAGTTAAACTATAATTTTTTTCACCCAAACTCTTCAATTCCTTGTCCTAAATCTAATTTCAGTTTTATTTTGTAATGATCGAGGCTTGATTGTTATTTGATTATGTATTTAATATTACTCTTGTTTAAAATTATTTCAAATATCATATTAGAGTCCCATAAACCCGATGGACCCGACCCAACCCGAGTCCAACCCGATCCTCCGGGCTTGATCTTGGGCTTCATATGTTGAACCCGAAGTCGGGTCGGGCTTGGACTTGGACTAGGCTTATGATCTATCGGGTTGGGCTCGGGTTGACCTCAAACCCGACCCAACCCGCCCGAGTTGCACCCCTAAAAGGGATAGACAGAGAGAGAGTTCGGGAGGCAGGGGAGCGGAGACTTTTGAAGGTGCTCCGGCGAGGAGGAAGCCTCACCAGCAGCTGTGCGTGCATGGAGGGGGCGTTCTTGTTGCTCACAGCTGGGCAGCGTACCGGTCACCGTTGACTCGGAGGGCGATGCTTGGACGGCTGTAGCCCGAGGAGGAGCGAGGGAGATGGCCGCACGAAAAGTCGAGCAGATGGCGGGGGTCAGGATGATCAGACGTGGGTTCTAGTGGTGATGACTCTGTGGTGGCGGGTGTCGTTGGAGGTAGTGACGGCGACGATATCGGTTGTAGGCGTGATGGAGGCGATGGTGGTGGTGGTAAGAGGGGGTTCTGGTGGTGGCATGGATGGTGGTTGCGGTGTGGGATTGCTGGAGAGGGAGGGGTGAGGCTGTGCTTGTGTCGCAGATGGTGGTCTTGGCGTTGATAATGGTGGTGGTGCTGGGATGGTTGCTATGGCCTGGGATGGCCGTGGTGCACTGGTGGTAGTGATGGTGTTGGGGGTTCGTCGATGGCAGAGGACGGATTGCTGCGGTCGGCGCTGGTGGTGTATGATGGTTCAGGAGGTCGGGCGCCTCGGATCTGCGCGGCAAAGGCGAGGATGAGCTCACCATTTGCCGCTGGCTTAGGCGGCGCGACAGCAGATGGAGGAGACGGTCTTCGGTGCCGGTATGACGACGTTGGAGGTGTGGCTCGAGGCGGCGCTGAGGTGGGCGGATCCAATCGGATCTGGCGGAGGTAAGGGGGTGTGTGGCTTTCGGTTGTGTTTTAGGTTTTCGTGGGTTGTTCGCCGAGAGGCGATGGCGGTGGACGGTTGGTAGGGGTTCGTTTGTGACAAACTAAGGTGGTGGTGGTGATGATGATGGTGGTATCCAAGGGTGAGGGTGATGGCTGTGGTGACGGTGGCAGCGGGCGGCTGGGGGAGTGTGGCCGATGGTCGCTGGTGGTATTGTCGGGTTTTGCTGAGGGTGGTAACGGTGGTGCGTGGGTATTGGCAGGGGACTCGGGCGAGGGAACGGGGCTGTGCTGGGGAGGAAGTCGGGGAGATGGGTTCATAGATTTAGGTTTTAATTGTGTCGGGGGTGTGTCCGACACGAGAATAATGTATATGTATATGATGGAATAAGAACGGTGGATACAAACACGATGCACAACACGCCTTTTTGTTGAGATTTTTGATTGTGAATTTTGGAGAAAAGGAACAAGGGCCTCTCCTTATATAGGAGGTGGAAGCCCTAGTTAGATATGGATTAGAATAGTTTAAAAAAAATCCTATGTGGATAATCACCCTTTTATTCGATTCGATCCAAATTAATATAGATAAAATCCAAAATCTATTTTAAGATAAAACCGATAAATCCAATATTATCTTTTCCAATCTAAATTATCATATTTAATCAAGTATTAAATCAAACTAAAATTTAAATATCTTTTTCGTAAATATTAAAATATAATAACATTAAATTCGAAAATCATGATAATTACTTAAATATTGGAAATATATTTTTATAAATAATAAAATAATTATAAATAGTTTTCGAAAATCGAGTGGACATGAAATAAATTTCATGTCACTCGCACACAATAATATATTTACGTGATACAATAGTTTTCAGAATTACTACTTATGTTTGCACCATTTAATAAAAATAACCTTTTTAAATAACGTTTGCCAAAACTCGACGCGATGCAATAAATCAAATATTTAAACACATATTTTTTCTATACGAAAAATATTTTAATAAAATATTTTTATATAAAAAAAATATACCATCTCGCAATTTCGCACGCGACGTACAAATACGAAAAATCGTGAACTCGTACGCGACGTACAATCACGAAAACAAAATCGATATCAAATTTATTTTTAAAAAAATCGTAGTAGAAATTTAGGGGTTCCTACCAACTTATAAGAATTTCGTCCTCGAAATTTAGGAGTAATTAGGGTAGGTAGGGACGAAGGGGATGGAAAGAGTTTAGTCGATAAGAATCACGATTTAAATCATCGGGCGAGAAGTTCAAGACATAAGATAGGGAAATGGGAAAGTTAGATAATTCCAGTCGAATAAAATTAATAGTTCGAAGATGGTCAATGCATGACAACCCATGAATGTTTACACTCTATCAACACTACCATTATCCTATAGACTTGCAACCTTACAAATAGGCAATAACCCCCTTATCTCAAGTCTCGATTACTAGCTCATTGGTTTCGAGTCAAATTTACTTGCGGGTTTCCATGTCGTTAAATCTTTGATTCGTCATTATCCTCTTATCACAAATCTTCAAAATTTTGATTTCTTCTCACAATTGCTATTCCATCGAACACACTTTCCTAAATTTGAGATTTATGGACAAAACTTAGATGTCAACCCATATATACCTTGGATATCTCATAATAGAATGTCTTAATTTAGAAGTTTTGGATCCAATACTTCTCTAACAAATATCTTCCTCACACCAAATCTTTTGTCTTTTAAAATTTTCTAAAATAAATCAGTCAACCTTTAATCAATTTAGTCCAAGATCAATTCAAAGTTACTTCGACGAAATTATATCCAAAATCTTAAAATTTGATAAGTCCAAACTTTGAATTCAAATAATCTCTAATACTCTTCTTCCTACATATTTTCTCTCAAGCTAACTTCCTTATGCAAAATTTCCCTTTTACATTAAAATTTCTTCACTCAATTTAGTCAAGTGTAAAATCAATCTCACCTTAATATGACCTTCATATTTACAATCATCACATAGTTAAATTCTTAATCATTAAGAGTTTAAGAAATTATACTCTTCTTGAAATCTAATAACTTCAAGCACCCTATTTACCATCTCATAAATTTTTTCTTAACAATAGCTTTCCACAAGGAACCGATTTGTCGATCAAGAAGTTTACACTCATTTGATCATAAAATATACTCCGTCTAATAGGTTTTACCGCAAGATTTCACTTATGAATATTCAATCATCTTATTCAACTTTTTACCACTACTCTCTTCTAGGATTTTCTAATCTAACCTCTTTCCAACCAAAGGATGTCATGATCAAATTTTATCTTCGCATAAGGGAATCATATAAGAACAAGGTTTACATGAATCATGAAGGAGTTTATAAAATTTTCTCAAAGTGGGAAGCAAAACAACTCGGTTAGGTTCAATGGTCGTGGTAGAGGTTTGGATAATAAATAAAGGTCGCTAATTATTGTATGAAGAGTAAAAGATGTTATGGGTCTAAGTAAATCAAGATAATAAAGGACAAGGGTCAAGTAATCAAGATAAAACACAAAGTTAAGCATTTAAGAAATTAAGTAGATCACCCTCATATATTGGGTCGAAAGAGTTAAGTCAAGGTTGAGTCCCTATCTGTAGTCAAAAAGTATTCCGGTAACATGGTAATGGTTATAGTTAGCCCTTTTTACTGAAAGTCGTATCATAAAAATAGCGTACAAGGGAACGCGTTTTAGTGGGACATGATATGTCTACATGAAGGTGGAGTCGTCGATGTCTTGTATGTGAAATTCGTTGGAAGGTAATAGCTGGTCTAATGCTCCGAATATCAATGTCACGGTAAGGGACATCCAAAAGATCTAAATAGAAAGTGGGTGTTCATGAGGCCCATAAAATGAAATGGTCAAGTTAAAGCACAAAATAAGGATAATTAAGGAATATAATATATCAAAGATAAAATAACTTCGAAACTTAGGAGGCATAGGTCATAAGAGAAGGTAGTCTCTCATGTTGGGGTACGGTCAAGGGAATGATCCTAATCATTTTTCAATTTCAAACAATTAGAAGGTCACGATAGTAAATCTATTTTTGTGGGAAGGACGGGTAAGTCAAGATGCAAATATAGTCACATGGCATTATTAATGACTAACTATACTTGTGTATATGCAATATCATAATCATAGGCGGTATATGTCAACTTAATGTGGAATACTTCATCTCATTAGGGTGACCTTGCTTGCTTCTTGGTTCCCTACCAACATAAGATCTAATCTAAAATTTCAAGTTCCTCAAAAATTTTGCAATATAATTCAAAATAATTTACGAAAATTTCTTACCCATTCTATGTCGTCAAACATAATCATAACTTAAAATTTAAATTCCTTTAACCAATCTCAAAATAAACCTTTCTCATAACACCCTTTTTTCAACTAACTTCCACATTGTTTAGTCGATTGAGATCGTCTAACAAAATTTTAATAAATTCAAAACTTTCAAAAATTTTATATTAAATCCTTAGAATATCAAATTTTTTAATATCATCAATCCAAGCTAAATTTTAAATTTTAATATGCTTATCAACCGTAAATCATACGACATAATTTCAAAAGTTTAATATTTTTCTCAATTTGATTTCATATCATCTAGAATATGTATGTCGATAAGTCAAAATCTTCGAAAGTAAAATCAATTTGTTTCTCAATCACTTAGGGATTTCTAACAATCTCCTTGTAGATACCACTTAGTAGTCTCAAATAAATTTCTATCTATCTTTCGTAGTCGGTAATCGCTACTACCCAACTTAGAATTAACTAATCCTTAAGATCATACTTTTAGGAAAATAAATGCCTTTATAACTCAACTAGAACCTCAATGCATACTAATTGTTAATGTAATCATTCTAGCCATGTGTTTGGCCTAAGAGCATATACTAGTGTAGTCATCTTCCTAATCGCCATTAAGCACGAGAAATAAGAATTTATGGTAGAAAGAAATCAAGCAAGATGCAAATCAAAGAAGTCGAACGAGATTTGAAAATTGGAGTCAAGGAAGGAGGTCAAGTATGTGGATGAGATCCTAAACTCTAATCATACATGCAGGTCCGCTCGGTACAAGAAAGTAACCGAAACAACAATCTGACCTACATGAACCACCATAAAAATATATAACACCCCAGTCCCAAAATACTTAGGACTTAGTACGTTGACATGCCAGCTGTATACATACAAAATAAACTCCAATATATGGAACCATCGTATGTATACATAAGCTGTAAAATGCAGTAAACTATGATATTAATCTCATCGACGCATAAAAAGAAGAAAAGATATAATAAATCAACTCATGAATTGTCATATATATAATCGTTGGACGGAGACAAATCCACTACCAACTAAAAAGAGAGAAATACATAATAAAAGAATTTTGTTAAGCGATGCGAAGACGATCTAAGTGCAATCACCTCGGAGGAAGAGAGTAAAACATGGCCTTGGCTAGAGCACCTGCGAAACATCACAAAGGCACACACCTGGAGAGATCACCAGGTCCTCAGAGGGACGTAACAAGATACATGAAGAACATGCCATAAATATTGAATATAAAATATGCCATAAAGTCACAAAGTAGAAAAAAGTGATATGACATCAATAAGGTAACCAAATCGTACTAAAGTGAACATGCAGTTGAGAAACAATCCTTAAACACATGAGCCCTGGCTGTAAATAGGATCGACTTGGTTCCCGTATAGGGCACCACGGTCCTACGTCAGTAACGTTCGAAGATCGTCAGAGGGCATCATGTGCAAGGGGGTACGTCCATAACACTCTGAAAACGTCAGAGGGCACCTGAAGCCCGCATCTCTGGAGGACTACACAGGTAATCAGGGAAGTACAAAGAAGCCCATACGTCAGGTATTGTTCTCCCCACCCAATGCTCTTATTTAAGTCGCATCTACGGCCTTATACTTCTACTAACTGCTAAGTCTCCTAACATGCCTCTATTAGCAGTTAGACCTAACGCATGCGCACGGGTGATCAGCCAATGCACAAGGACCTCTACATGCTACTCATCTCACATATAGATCGTGATACCATCGTGTCAAGTTTATGATAATACACTAACAATCGGTAGTCCCTTAACTTCTAGGTCCATATGCAAAATACAAAAAGGGAAATAAGGCTATCCCTTGCAATGGGTACATGGAAAGCAAGTAAGTAAACCACGAACAACAGTCGAAGGTACACAGGAAATAAATATGCAATTTCTGAGAATAAAAATACAAACTAATTATAAATAGTAAAAATGTCAAGGTATCTTGCCTGGTGCGACGCCTGGTGTTGTGCGATAAACCGACAAGTCCTGTTTTGTCCAATGGCCGACATCGATGTGTAAGGGTCAAATTTCACGAGAAAATAGAAAAGTACGATTTAGTTACGGTCAGGGATGGTAATCGAGAAGAATTTGTGCAAGTAGATAAATATACTATTTTTATAATATATTCTTAATACTCAAAAATATTTTTGTTAGTTAACAATAGTTTTTATTTATTTAGATAGATACAAAAATCTAAGAAGAAATCATTTTTTTGACTAAAAACTCTAAGTTTTGTAGCATATATATATAAATTTATAATTCATTAGTAATACTTTAGATAAACATTTAAAATACTAGAAAATTATTTCATAATTAGGAAGCTACATTTTTATTGGTCAAAATAGTTTTGAGGAACTATTTGAAAAGCTGAAAATTATTCTAGAGTTTATAACTAACTTTATAAAAAATTATTTCTATTAATAAAAATCAACATAAACGATAGTAACTAATATTAATAGTAATAATATATAATGACATAATACTAATAGCAATAATCCTATCCTAACTAAATGTTGCAATATCATAGATAACAACACTAATAATAATTATAATAAGATACAACAAAAATAAACAGACATCGATGGCCTCTCTTACACGAGAGAGCAAATAGCAATAAATATAGTAATAACATAAGATTAAAATGAAACAAACCAAACCAAAATTTGATGGCCTCTCGTAACGCAACATTTATTGCAATAAGAGGCTGCTCTTTCGTAAAGAGAGTTGGTAAAGAAAGAAGAAAAATAAAAATAAAAAGGAGAGTAGGTGAGGAAAGGGATAGACGGAGAGAGAGTTCGGGAGGCGGGGGAGCGAAGACTTACGAAGGCGCTCTGGCGAGGAGGAAGCCTCATGGTGGCTGTGCGCGCCGGTATCGCGCACGGAGGGGGCGTTATTGATGCTCACAGCTGGACGGCGCACCGGTCGCCGTTGACTCGGAGGGCGATGCTTGGACGGCTGCAGCCCGAGGAGGAGCGAGGGAGATGGCCGTGTGGGAAGTCGAGCGGATGGCCGGGGTAAGGATGATTAGACGTGGGTTCTAGTGGTGATGACTCGCTGGTGGCGAGTGGCGTTGGCGGTGGTGACGGCGGCGATGCCGGTTGTAGGCGTGATGGAGGCGATGGTGGCAGTGGTGAGAGGGGGTTCTGGTGGTGGCGTGGATGGTGGTTACGGTGTGGGATTGCCGGAGAGGGAGGGGTGAGGCTGTGCTGGTGTCGCAGATGGTGGTCTTGGCGTTGATAATGGTGGTGGTACTGTGATGGTGGCTGCGGCCTGGGAAGGCCGTAGCGCAGTGGTAGTAGTGATGGTGTTGGGGGTTCGTCGATGGCGGAGGACGGATTGCTGCGCTCGGTGTTGGTGGCGTATGATGGCTCCGGAGGTCGGGCGCCTCGGATCTGAGGGGCAGAGGCGAGGATGAGCAAACCATTTACCATTGGCTTAGGCAGCGCGATAGCAGATGGAGGAGAGGGTCTTCGGAACCGGTACGGGGATGTCGGAGGTGTAGCTCGAGGCAACGTCGAGGTGGCCGGATCCAACTGGATTTGGCGGAGGTAAGGGGTGTATGGGTTTCGGTTGTGTTTTGGGTTTTCATGGGTTGTTCGCCGAGAGGCTATGGTGGTGGAAGGTTGGTAGGGGTTCGTTTGTGATGAACTAAGGTGGTGGTGGTGATGATGATAGTGGTATCCAAGGGTGACGGTGATGGCTGTGGTGACGGTGGCAGCGGGCGGCCGGAGGAGTGTGGCCGATGGCCGCTGGTGGTATTGTCGGGTTTTGCTGAAGGTGGTACGTGTGTGTTAGCGGGGGATTGGGGCGAGGGAACGGGGTTGTGCTGGAGAGGAAGTCGGGGAGACGGGATCGTAGATTTAGATTTTGATTGTGTCGGGTGTGTGTCCGACTCGAGAATAATGTATATGTATATTATGGAATAAGAACGATGAATACAGACACGATGCACAGCACGCCTTTTTGTGGAAATTTTGGATTGTGAATTTTGGAGAAAAGAGAACAAGGGCCTCTCCTTATATAGGAGGTGGAAGTCCTAGTTAAATATGGATTAGAATAGTTAAAAAAAATCCCATGTGGATAATCACCCCTTTATTTGATTCGATCCAAATGAATATAGATAAGATTCAAAAGCTATTTTAAGATAAAACCGATAAATCCAATATTATCTTTTCCAATCTAAATTATCATATTTAATCAAGTATTAAATCAAACTAAATTTTAAATATCTTTTTCGTAAATATTAAAATATAATAATATTAAATTTCAAAAATCATGATTTTACTTAAATATTGGAAATATATTTTTATAAATAATAAACTAATTATAATTAGTTTTCGAAAATCCAGTGGACATGAAATAAATTCCATGTCACTCGCACACAATAATATATTTACGTGAAACAATAGTTTTCAGAATTACTACTTATATTTGCACCATTTAATAAAAATAACCTTTTTAAATAACGTTTGCCAAAACTCGACGCGATGCAATAAATCAATTATTTAAATACTTATTTTTTCTATACGAAAAATATTTTAATGAAATATTTTTATATAAAAAAAATATACCATCTCGCAATTTCGCACGCGAAGTACAAATACGAAAAATTGTGAACTCGTACGCGACGTACAATTACGAAAACAAAATCGATATCAAATTTATTTTTAAAAAAAATCGTAGTAGAAAGTTAGGGGTTTTGCAATCTGTTTCAGCGTCTGGAGATTGTTGCAATGGTTTGACTTTTGTGGTTCACTGAGTGTTGGATTGTTGGTTCTACACGCTACACCAGGCAAATATACTTTGCCAACTTGTACAGTTTACTTTTATGCATGCTCTTATTATCCTTCTTGTTTATGTCTCCTTTTCTTTTCCATATTTGCCATCTTATCATTAGCTGTTTTATGTCGCTTACCGTTATCACTTATCTTTTTCATTAGTTGTATCTATATGATTCCACACATGATTTCGATAGTGTCATTACTTGAGTAACTTGCCTCGATCATCTGGCCATGACACTTGGACTTGAATTTGGGTTCCATGTTTGTAACTCCTGTTCTCGAATTTTGAAATTTTTTACTTATTTTAATTATTTTAAATTTCTTGCCTCAGAGAATAATTTTTGTATTTGAATTTTTACGAAGAAAATCGTATATAATCTCGAATGAAAAAAAAGTTTTATAAATTATATTTTCAAAATTAGATTTTGGGTTTATAAATATATTTGTATATTATTTTGGTGATGAATTATTAATTGAATTTATTATGGTAAGCAAATCTTAGAAGAATATTTAGTTAAGTTTTATTCTTGGCCAACAAAATCTATTGGTATACTATTTTAAAATGAGATTGTATTTACAGAAATCTTTTCCAAAAATTATTTGTTAGTATTAAGAATTATTTTAAGTTATTTAAATTTAATTCAGTACGTTTTAAAAATATTTATTTTAATTGATCTATGAAAAGATTTGATTGAATTTATATCTAAAGGATTAAATCTATGAAAAGATTAAATCCAACGATTCCTAATCACGCCCTTAATAGGTAACCCCTCACCCTATATAACGGGAGGCTTTTCTTTGTTTTTCTCACAAACTCCTCGAACACCATAGCCAATCATGTGCATCGTGTTCATCCTTTTTTCCTTCCACTATTTCCTTATTATTACAGTTATATTTATCCCTTCGTGCTCGACACGCCGGGCACCTTCCTGTGTCGTGTCTCACAGACATGAAAGCCCTAATCCTAAATCTAATCCTAACTCTCCCGACCATCTCCTCCATGGTCAGCTAACGTCAGACCACCTTTTCGCCATCTTCACCATCACGATCGCCCATTGCTCTTCCCCGACACCAACTGTTGCCTCCTTCGCGAACCCTCGCCTACCGACCTCGGTCGTTCCAACCATCACATCATCATCCCCACCACCCTGTCGTGCCCTTCCTGGCCAGCTACCCCGGCCATCCACATACATCCATCGTACAAAACCAACATGATTGCTCGACCATATCTCTCCAAAATCTGCCACAGCCATCACCCCCAAAATCCATCACACAAAATATAAAGAAAACAAAACCCTAACCTAGTTTGCAGCCCAATGCCGCCACCCCTGTCGGAGCCATGCTAGCCATTCGCCCAGCCTCATCATCACCTCAAAAGACTCGTCACCGTCAAGACTGACCGCCATCAGCCCGACCTCTCCTTCCACAAACCCTCAGACATGACGACGCAGCACCGCGTCCCCGCGCCTTGCCGCGACCAGCAGTCGAGCGCTGTCCGAGCTCGTCCGTCGAGCCGCGCGCTTGGCCACGCACCCTCCGCCTGACCAAGGCATCCTACAAACCTCTCCTCCGCTCTTCCCTTTCTCTGATCTCCCTCTCTTTCCCTTTCGCTCCTTTTCCTCTTTTTCTTCTACTGAGTTCTCATGAACTTTTTCCCCAGATTCTTTCACACGGTTGCTCTCTCTCCCTTTTGATAAAATTGCTTCTCTTCCCTCATATCTTTAATGATCTGTTGCTTGCGGAAGAAGAGTCACGAGCCAGGGGTTTGCTTTATTATTAGTTTTAATATCATTTGTTTTTCTATTCTTTAAAATTATCATTGTATAAAATATACTGTACAGTTATAATTGTAAGTATTATTATTATGGTATTTATTATTTTTAATGCTACTGTTGTTTATTAAGGTACAATAAATATTTCTAAAATTATTTTTACTACTAAAGTATAGTGTTGACTTAAATTGGTATTTTGAAAAATTAGTGATTTGAGCCTAAAATATATTATTAATTTTATGATATTTTCAAATATAACTTTTGGTCTAAAAATACTATCACAATATTTTCTAAATTATAGTTTGATCTAGAAACAATTTCTATATTTTCAAAGTATCTATCTAGAAATTATTTTGATTTATGAGATATAGTTTTCAACTACAATAAATACTTTTCAAAATAGTTATTTATTTAAATATACAAAATTTCTTTGATTTTCAAATCTTGTCCCTGGTTAGTCATATATATCCTATATCTTGCAAGTTCGAACTTCCCTATATCGTTCCTAGCCAAATTGACTATTCCGGACTTAATGACATGGTCCGTCCCATCATCTGAAATCATCTTGTGTAGCTTTGACTTCGGAGACAATTTCTGTGCCGACATGACAATATCGCGCCAGTCAGCTCCAAATCAAACCGAAGCAAGTACTTGTTGACGCCTTCATGTGCATTTACTTTATTGTTATATTTCACTTATACATGATATTTTTGTGTCTTGACTATTTACACACATGAGTTGAGTGATTGACTATTGTTCATGTTTTCTATTGTTATCGTGATCGTTCTCGTGACCGTGTTTTCATGATTGTGAGGTATTTATATTGGAGGGGTACAACTACTAGGCACGTGGACAAATCCAAGATTGTATTCGTAGGCCTTTAAAAATGACAGTAACGCTGAGTTGATCAGGACAGAGTCAAAAGTCACGCTCAGTTGATCAGGACAATATTTACAAATCACGCTGGGGAGACAGCTCATCATTTGTCAGAGAGTAATTATGACTGACAGCACAACAGTCGAAGAATGTCTCTTCGTATGCCACGTATGCACAGAATTCGAGAGATCACAGCCGTCTATTGCGTAATTTTCGAAATCTTCTTCAGCAAGACTCAACCTTCGTCAAGTTGGCGTACCAAAAGAGCTTCTTGTCATTTAATGTGACTGACAAAAGTAATCACTGCCAGAGATTTTGTGTCAGTCGAGGCACGCTGAATCAAGACAGCTGGCAGTTCTATCCCAAGTCTGCGTGTATTTTGAGTTTTCACTCAAATCTGCGTGGATTCTGAAGTTTTCTTCCTCAAGTCTGCGTGGATTCTGAAGTTTTCTTCATCAAAGTCTGCGTGGATTCTGAAGCTTCTTGCCCCAAGTTTGCGTGGATTTTGAAGCTTTCTACCCCGAGTCTGCGTGGATTTCGTCTTCACCAAGTCTGCGTGGATTCTGAAGCTTCTTGCCCCAAGTTTGCGTGGATTTTGAAGCTTTCTACCCTGAGTCTGCGTGGATTTCGTCTTCAACAAGTCTGCGTGGATTTCATCAAATTGGAGTACGTGGTAGACATGCCACTGATCTCTCGCCTGCGTGTCCTGTAACTTGCACACGACTCATGCATGATTGCCATGTGTCCAACAGTTACAGGCCACGTCCAGTAACTGCTCACAACCTTGCGTATGTTAAATCCTGCGTGATTTTCAACTAAGCACAGGCTGTGAAGACAGTTATCTTTTCAGTTATTATTTTTGACTCTATAAATAGAGTTCTTTTTCTCATTCATTGGACAGATACATAGTTATCTACTGTCAAAATTTTGAGAGCTTTTCTTCTTCGCATAGTCCAAGGGATAAAGTGATCGTCTTCTAGATCAGATTCCCACAGTTGTAATTTTTCCAGATACACAATAAATAAAGGAATTTATTTATGGAAAACAAATTGGCGACTCTGCTGGGGAAAACCATCTCCTCTTCTGAGATGGCAACAACTCAATGCGATACTTCGTCAATCGGCTCGACGAAGAAGGTGATGACGATCCAATTCGATCAACTCGCCTATGAAGAAATGCAGCGGGCTAAGAGTGGTAAGCCCACTACAGCCTCCATCATCACTGCCAAGTCGAAGGGACACTCTGTCTATGTCCCTAAGAATCAGTTGGCAGCCAATGGTGAAGTCTCTGCCACAGTGTCTGCTCCTAACACTGGCAAGAACTCTACTGCAAGCACGCACACTCTTGTGCGCTCGAAGATGACAGCAATCAAAGATCACGCTAACAGTACTGGCTCCTTAGCCAAATCTGTTTCAGTGTGTGTCTCCAAAGTTGAAAGTCACGCTGACAGTACTGGCTCCTTAGACAAATCTGTTCCAGCGTGCAATTTCAACCTCAAAAGTCACGCTGACAGCATTGGTTCCTTAGCCAAGTCTGTTCCAGTGTGTAATTCTAAAATCAACAATCACGCTAACAATACTGGCTCCTTAGCCAAATCTGTTCCAGCGTGTATTTCCAAAGTCAAAAGTCACGCCAACAGCACTGGTTCTTTAACCAAGCCTGTTTCAGCGTGTATTTCATCTAAGAAGAATAGCTCTTTAGCTATCTCTTCTTCTTTGCCAAGTTTCTACCAGAACTGGGGGTGGTCTTCCACACAAAGTCCATTCGAAAAGAAATAACTCTTTAGTTGTTTCTTCTGCTCCTGTAGTTTTTACTTCAGGAACAGCTTTGACTGACAATTTTGTTAGTCAAAGAAAAGGAGATGGTCTTTTGACTACTCTTCCTTCTGGACATTCTATGTCTCAAAACTTGAATGAGTCTAAGAAGAAACATTCCTTAATGTTTTCTTCTATGACTTCTTCGAATTGGGCACAGAATTTGTCTAGAAAAGGTCTGTTACCAACTCCTAATCAAGGGGGTGGTTCAACTCTTTCTTCTCTGCAAATATCCAGATCAATGGAAGGAAAACTCCATGTTTCCAAAACCAATGTGTTACCTCCAACTGATCTAAGAACAAAAATTAACACTTCTGGTGTTAAGAAACCATACCAGTTGGAAACAAGGATAAGAGATCCAGATGCAGAGTATGCAAGAAACTATGTGGCTCGTATTAATCATTCTCTATATAATCAAGAGCCATCAAGACCCAAGAACAGGAAATATACTCCTCAATCTTCACAAACAAATTTACGAGAATATCTTCAACAGAAGAGAAGAAGTGATTCTGTGTCAAAGGACCATGCTGAATGTGACTTCTATCCAAGAGTCATAATTCAATGCAGATGTCAATCAATGGCTCATGATCATGTTGATCATGAATGTGACTTCCAGCCAAGAGTCACAATGCAATGTAGATGTCAAACAAAATGACAATCTGTCTTCAATCGGATTCAGTGTGAACCTATGCCTGATGAAGATGAGCCTTTGTTTGCTTCTGTCAATATGACCTCTCGGGATGCTGGGGGTAGAGTTGATAGTCCAGATGGAGTATATAGAAATACCAGAGCAAGAGTCCTGGCCTCTAGTCAAAGAAATTTGATCTCTGAAGATGATTCTGAATTCCTTGGAGAATCTAACTTCCCACCTCTTCCTACTGGGGGTAGTTCTCCTATAATTGACTTTGATGCACAAAGCAATGATTCAGAACAAACAACATCTACCAGTTCATCAATAATTTCTCGTACAGTTACGACTTATATGGTTGATGGGAATACTGATGAACCTTCTTCTTCCTTGACTCCTCAAGATCAAAGAATTGCTTCTTTGGAACAACAAATGAAGTCTATGGCTGATACTATGAAGTCGATGTATGAACTCATGTCAACACAGATGCAAAATCGACAGACTGTACCAGATGCCATACCAACTGACACTGATATGAGTCCAGTACAAGTTCCTCCAGCAGTACAATCCAATACTCCTGGACCAGCTCAACCAAACCCTAGTCTCTCTGGAGCTGGGGGTAGTGCTTACAATGCTGTTCCTCCTCCCAACTATTCTCTACAAGTTACAACTCCACAATCTTCTGGAGTTGTTAATGAAGAATTGAGGAATCTCAAAACTCAATTCGAGGCATTCAAACAGAAAGATGGTTTACAAAGGTTAGGCATCAAACAACCTTATCCGATAGAATGGAAGCAAGTATCGTATCCTCCTAAATACAAGCCTCCCACTATCTCATTCTATGATGGAACCACTTCTCCAAGTCAGTTCATTAATTACTTTGAAGTGATGACTGATCAGCTGCAACCAAGCGACGCCCTCCTTACTCGAGTGTTTGTTGGATGTCTCAAGGGAACGGCTTATGAATGGTATAGAAGTCTCCCAGATGGGAGCATTACCTCATTTTCCCGGTTTCAAACAGATGTTTCTTGAACGGTTCTATGAAGGACTCAATGACATGACTATGTCTGCTCTTATTAGAATCAAGCAGAAAAATAATAAAACTACAGAAGAGTACATTGAACGGTTTCGAAGAGAAGCTCTGAAGATGCCTCTTGGAACTCCTGATGCTGTCACCATCAACACATGCAAATCAAACTTGTTGCCAATCATCAGCATGTGGACAGGATCCACTCAATTCTAAGACTGGCCTTCTTTCATAGTTAGTGCCAAGGCCACAGCAATTAGTGCTGAAACCTTCAAAGGTTTAGGAGTGCAGATGACTCCTAAAGAAATAGGTCAAGGTACTAACAATAAAAACAATGCTCGCAAGGGAAAAGAAACTCTTGAAGTTAATCTTCAGAGCAAAGATGCATCAACTGGTCAAACTTCTCCTACAACTCAACAACCAAGAACACCTCGCCCCAAAGAAGAATACTCTTTCGATGACAACGATGTCCTTGGTATCTTTGAATGTCTGCTGAAAGGTAATAATATACAATTACCTGAGATCAAGAAACCTGATGAAGCTGGTAAAACAGATCATCCCAAATACTGCCCATATCACAGAATGCTGGGTCATACAATTCGTACATGTTATGTACTGAAAGGAAAGATCTAAGAAATGATTAAATCTGGAGCTATCTCTCTTACTCCAAAAGAGAAGACCGTCACCTCCAACGTCGTCTCTATGCAATTCGGAGATTTCCCTCCTCAACTCCTTGAAAGTGGGATCGTTCCTATTCCCAAGGCAACTCTTGACATAGTGAATCTTCCTCCTCCACAGTCTGAAGGATTAGTGCCAATCACTTTGGAAACTGAAGAAATCATGTGGATCCATCCTGATCTAGTGGCAGATTTTGAATCGCCTTCTCCTCAAAAGACTACTTCTCGAAAGTCCAAGAAGGCTGGAAAGATTAAGTCATGTCATATGACTTCTCTTGGATCTATTCCTGACACAGAGCCAAAAGAGAAAGAAGAAGCACTTGTTAGTGCTACTCGAACGGGGAAACCTTATCTAAAGGATTATTCTAAGAATCCTGAGGATCCTCTTGATATCCCTCCAGCTGATAAAGATGCTTCTAATGTTCCTCCTGAAGAAGAATCATCCACTGAACCTGTTCCTCCCAAGCCTACAGCTCTGGAGAAAGGCAAACAACAGGCTCGGTTTGATAAGCCAATCAAGAAGTCCTCTCCTCTTGGACTTCAGAAGCCTTATAATTTTGACATTTTAGCTCAGCTTGCTAATACTCCAGCTAGAATGTCCCTCTTTGAACTTCTACGTCTTTCCAAAGAGACTCGGAAGACATTAAGTGAAGCACTTCTACAAGCTGACTCTTGTCTTGCACAATTGAAGAAGCCAGATGCAGAACCTGCCACTTGCTTATATTGTAACAGTGTATTGGAGATTATCCCAAATATCACCTTTACACAAGATGACATGCTATTGGAGGATAATCGACATGATCGGCCTCTCTACTACACCGATTATATCGATACGATGAAGATAGATCGTATCCTCATTGATCCAGGGTCTGCTATAAGCATAATGCCAAAGAGTCTGTTGGATGAACTAAAAATCCCTCTTCACAAGCTCTCTAAGATGGTTACTACTATCCTGGAATTCAATCAAAGCCGAAGCGAGCCTTTGGGAAAGATTCATCTGAAGCTTCAGATAGGCGATTTCAGATCCAAAGTCACTTTCTATGTGATCGAGATCGTGGGATCCTATAATCTTCTTCTGGGGAGGCCCTTTCTTCATGAAAATAATGTGGTGCCTTCTACTCTTCATCAGTATTTTAAATACATTGATAGCAATGGAAGAGTACAAAAAGAAGTTGCTGATATAAATCCCTTCCATGGGGTTGAAGCTTATTTCAATGATTCCCGAATGTACAAAGAAGAGTATACAAGGGTTATACAAGCTATGGAGAAAGAGGATTCACAAAGTGAGACCTTAATAATTCCTGTTAAAGGTCGAACTATTCAGCAACAATCTCCCAAACTCTCTGAAGAAGGTTCTTTCATCATTCCGGTGAGTGGACGAATTTCTCCGTTACCTCAGTCGTTTGCTCAAGACACAATGATTATTCCTGTCAGTGGGCGTACTGCAATTCCTGTATCTCCACATATGAAACAGGATACTCTGCTAATTCCAGTTGGAGGGCGGATTATTCTTCCATCTCAAACTTCAAGGGAGCTCACCTCTTCTGAGCCATTTGTTATCGATCTTAATCGAAACAACGCTTCTTCTCGTTCTTCTTCTCCCCCTTTAGTCATTGACTTGGCTAAAATCTCTAAGGCTCAGCCTTCTCCCAATGTAAATACTGCTGCTTTTACATTTAATGAAAAGTCTCCATCTTTGCAGTATGCTGATGTGTGTAATTATGTTCATAGTTATTTACATTTGTTAGATGACTTGAACGCAATAACCATAGGGGTTGTACAGACTGTTCATACAGATGTATCCCTAGAACCTGTATAATCTTTATACTTTCTAGTTCCCAGCAGAAAGCCAGGAGACATTCCAATATTCTTCTATAAAGGGCCCCAAAGTCCTTCTGATTTAGAAGATAAAGACAAAAATGATGATACTGGAAGATTACAACTACGTCATTATAGTCAGCAATCTAAAGACATCATCAAAAATATGGGCTATGACTTCAGGACTGGCCTCAATAGTAGAAAGGGAAGAAAAATGCCTGTTCGTATTCCTCCTCGGAAATATGGAAAGACGAAATGCGGACTGGGCTATATAGCCCCTACTCCTTTTATCAATATTATCCATGAAGATCCCGAGTCTGACGAAGATAAGAGATCTGATTCTTCTAGTACCACTTCTTGGGATTCCGATACGAGTATCGGTGACTTCTACTGCAACCTTATGTCTTCCAACATGGTTTCCATTGACCATTCTGAAGAAAGTGATGAAGACGAAGAAGAGTTTGAAATCTCACCTGAATCGGAACAATGGGCCCAAAGATTAGATAATCAATGGGAGTTCCGTTTCGAGCAAAAAGAACCTCCGACTGAAGACAAACTTGTTCAAATAGATGTTGGTGAAGAGGGATCTCCCAAACCAATATTCATCAGTGAAAGTCTTTCTGAACCTGATAAGCAAGACATGATCAAACTCATTCGTGACTACATCGATGTCTTCGCTTAGAGTTATGAAGATATGCCAGGACTTGATCCACAAATTGCAACTCACAAGCTCAATATCTTGCCGAATGCTAAACCGGTCAAACAACAACAGCGACGATTTCGTCCAGACATTATGGATGCAATTGAAGTTGAAGTCAATAAACTCATAACCTCCGGGTTTATTAGAGAGGAACAACATCCCGATTGGGTGGCTAACATAGTTCCTGTCCTTAAAAAGACTGGAAAGGTCAGAGTATGCATAGACTTCCGCGATCTCAATACGGCATGCCCTAAAGATGAATTCCCTCTACCAATCACTGATGTCATGATTGATAATACCTGTAGATTTGAACGGATGTCGTTCATGGACGGGTATTCTGGATACAATCAGATTAAAATATTTCCAGATGACGAGAAGCACACTTCTTTCAGAACGCCGATCGGTACATACTGTTATACAGTTATGCCATTCGGTCTCAAGAATGCAGGAGCAACTTATCAACGAGCTATGAGCACTATATTCCGTGAACATTTGCGGAAAACAGTCAAATGCTATGTTGATGATATTGCAGTCAAAAGTCGACAAAAGGAGGATCATATCCAAGATTTGAAGACTATATTTGATCTAATGCGTAAGCATCAATTAAAGATGAACCCTACTAAGTCCTTCTTAGGCGTCTCTAGTGGTAAATTTCTCGGCTTCGTCATTACCTCTAAAGGTATACACGTGGATCCCGAGAAGATCAAAGCCATCCAAGAGATGCGTCCTCCACGCACCTTAAAAGATCTACGAGGATTTCAAGGAAGGATCGCTTATATCAGGAGATTCATCTCTAATTTATCAGGACGCTGCAGACCATTCAACAAACTTATGAAGAAAGGTGTTTCTTTTGTCTGGAATAATGAATGTCAGAAAGCATTCGATGATATAAAACAATATCTGATGAGCCCTCCAGTATTGGTACCTCCCATTTCAGGAATTCTATTTCTCCTATATACTCGAGCAATGAGTCATTCATTGGGTGCATTACTCGCTCAAAAGAATCAAAATGGTCATGAACAAGCCATCTACTATCTCAGTCGTACTATGACCGGAGCTGAACCTCGATATTCACCGGTCGAAAAAGAATGTCTAGCCTTGATATTCGCTGTTCAAAAGACACGACATTATATCATTGGCCAGACTATTCATGTCATCTCCAGGATCAATCCTATACGGATCATGATGAAGAAACCCAGTGTTTTGAATTCTCGATTAGCTAACTGGGGAATCCTACTTGCTCAGTATGACATGCATTATATTCCTCAGAAGTCAGTCAAAGGACAAGCTTTAGCTAATTTTCTGGCTGCTCATTCAATTCCAGAAGATTCAAAACTCTATGACAAAATTCTAGATGAAGTCCTAGATTCAAACTAAATTGCTGAAGAAGATCCTACTTGGCGTCTATTCTTTGATGGAGCTTCAAGGATAAGTCCTAATGGTGATATTGTCGCTGGAGTTGGAATCGTTCTTGTATCGCCAGAAGGTCTTGCTATCCAAAGAGCTTATTCTCTCGATCAGCCGTGTTCAAACAATATAGCTGAGTACAATGCATTACTCATTGGTCTTCAACTCGCTAAATATCTAAATATTCAACATTTGGAGGCGTACGGAGACTCTAAACTCATTGTCAATCAGATAAGGGGTACTTATGAAGTCCGCCATCAAGATCTGGTTCCTTATCATAGATCAGCTATAATTATGGCTTCTTCGTTTGAAGAATTCTTCATTGAACATGTTAGACGAGCATGTAACACAGAAGCTGATGCTCTAGCTAATCTTGCAGCGGTGTTGGCTATCCCAATTAGACGACAATAAATGATTATTGTTCGCAATCGAGAATTATTTCATCTTGAAAATAACCTGACCCTAGGACTTCCAGTTGACATTGAAAAATCAACATCTCATGACGTCAACACAACAAGAGGATTTGGATTTAGTCATAAATCTTTATCATCTTCATCTGATTCCAGCATGGAATTTATCTTCAGTCATTCGGCCGAGAATCAAAATACGGATACGGATTGGAGACTTCCTTTCTTAGATTTTGTATTGTATGATATTCTTCCGGATGATCCGAGTGAAGCAGCATCTATCAGACGACGATCATTCCGATTCTATTATAATCATACAACAAAGACCTTATATCGTCGAGCCTATGATGGTTTACTTCTCCGATGTGTTGTCGGTGACGAGGCTCAACAAATTATTCATGAAGCATATGATGGAATTTGTGGAGCACATCAGCCTGGACCAAAACTTCAAGACCGTATTCGACGTATGGGTTATTATTGGCCTACTATGGTATCAGACGCCATCGAATATGCAAAGAAGTGTAAAGCTTGTCAAATCCATACGGATTTTATTCATCAACCTTCGAAATTTCTATATCCGACGGCAGCATCATGGCCCTTCGAAGCTTGGGGCATGGACATTATTGGTCCGATCAATCCGCCGTCATCCAAGGGTCATCGGTTTATTCTTGCAATAACCGATTACTTCTCCAAATGGGCCGAAGCCATTCCTTTGTCTGAAGTTAAGACGTCCAATGTCATTTGCTTTATTAAGCACCACGTCATCTACAGATTTGGTGTTCCTCGACGCATTATTCATGATAACGGACCACAGTTCGTCAGTCAGAAGTTTACTCGATTCTGTGACAATCACCGGATCAACAATGTGGCTTCTACCGCATATAATCCGACAGCCAACGGATTAGCAGAAGCTTTCAACAAGACCATCATCAAACTCCTAAAGAAGTTTGTCTCTACTAACAAACGTAATTGGAGTGAGAAGCTCGGTGAATGTTTGTTGGCTTATCGCACTACAGTTTGTAATGCTACTAAATGTACACCCTTCTCTCTGGTGTATGGTTGCGAAGCTGTTCTTCCATTAGAGATTCAAATTCCTTCTTTAAGGATAGCAATCGCTAATGAACTCACTGCAGAAAATAATGATCGTCTTCGACTTCAAGAATTAGAAGCTCTGGATGAAAAGCGATTATCTGCTCAACAGAATATTGAATTCTATCAAGCTAGAATTTCAAGAGCTTTTAATAAGAAAGTCAGAATTCGGGCGTATCAAAAAGGAGAACTTGTTATAACAGTCAGACGTCCTATGACTATGACTCATATGAGCAAAGGCAAATTTGACGCAAAGTGGGAAGGACCCTATATTGTGAGCAAAGTTTTCTCAAATGGAGCTTATCAACTCTTAGAATTGGATGGTCGAAAAGTTTTGATGCCTATTAATGGCAAATTCCTTAAAAAGTACTATGTATAAATGTAAATGCTTGTAATCATCAGACAGTTTCATGTTTAGAAATAAAATTTTTATTTTATTTTTATCATGAATGATGATACATGATATTAAAGAAGATCACTATCATCCTTTTCTATATTTGGATGTGGGCCACTGCCATCCTTCTCGAAGACGTGATCAGCAAAAGAGTCGAGAACCTCCTTGCTAGAACCCACAAGGAACTTGCAAACGACCATCCTCATGGCTTCTTCTTCTTCAGTCTTTCCTGGTTTGAGCAGGAAATCCAGAATGTCCCTTGGTGGCTTGGGTGCAGACCTTCGCCTGCTTCCGTCTTTTTCGATTGAACTGGATCAGCAGGGTGTTCTTCAGTGCCTTTCTGAACCTTTGAGGCAATTCCAGTTTTCTTGGATGCTTCTTCAGACGATATTTTTATGTTTGAAAGAAGAAGTGTTCGTTCTTGTCAGATTTTTGCTATATTTATAGGCAGAAGTTCTACAAATAATGAAACGTCACGTTCATCCGACGGTTCATCCATCCATTAATTGCGTTCATCCGACGATTCATACATTCATTAATACTTGACGGTTCATCCGTTCATTTATTCGTCCGTTCATGATCTTCTATCAATTTATTAAGTGGGGATTCGTTATTGATCATGTTTTCATAACCTCTGAATCAATTCTGAATCTACTTGCTCATTTGTCATTTTTGACCTCTGTATTGAAATCAATCTATTTTCTTTTGAGTTCCTACATATTATCACGTCCATAATACCTCTGATAATATCATATACTCTAAAACAGAAAAGAAAATTTCATTATCTATCATGTCCACAATTCATCCACAAATACAAATTATTGAGCATAGAAGAATTATCATTTCCATTCTCATTTCACCACAAAAAGTCTATTACATTTTCTTAGACTTTCTTACAAATCATAATGGAAATCTATTACAAATCTTGGATTTTCATTCTACACCACAACAATAACCTAATAGAGATCTATCTTCTTCTTTGGATCTTCTCCGTCGGACCTTCTCCGTCAGGTTCGTTGTTGGTGGCAGTTCCTGACTATCTGGGTCCCAGTCACGACCAGATCAGTAGGAATCAAACTCTGGTCTTCTCTCTCAGACGAGAGGAGAGCCACAGAGTATGGCAGCCCGAAGTTGTGGTGCTGCCAATACAACTGGTGGATTGGGGGTAACCTCTCAAGGAAGACAGGAATGTATCCAAACCTTGGGATATAATTCCTAGTTCTCCCGTGAAAGGAACTCTACTACCCGATTTCTCGGGGTAGAGTTGACTCCACCATCCAACTCTCGTGTATAAAGGCTCTTCCTACCATCTGAGGAAGACCCTTCTATCCCACGAAGAGTTCTGAGTTGTCTCATTTACGCATCAAAAGCGTATGAGCTCCCTGATGTAGATGTCAGCAGGATATTCTCCACAGCATCTACATCCCCAATGCCAGTTCTGAAGAAAATTTTCAGCCAAGTTTCTGCAGAAAGTATTAAGAAGAAAAAGATTAGATCAACAGAAATCATTCAGCGTACATTTATCAAACAGAAACAGGCGTGTATTGTTCAAATCAGAAACAAGAAACAGAAAGCCTATCTTCAACAGCAAAAATAATACACGTATTACACTGACTTACCTTCAAGTTTGGTGCTAAGGATTGGCAAACTCATGTTTGATACAGTGCGCAGAAGTCGAACATTAGAAAACATTGCTTTCCTGTTTGAGAGTGAAATCTTCCAAAAATTTCATTCTCAGAGAAGAAGAAGAGGAATGGGAGATGAGTATCTGTGAAACTCTTCTATCTATTTAAAGGGCAAAGTACAAGTCTATTCTTGGAAAAGATCCGCATAAATAGCGCTCGTAAACCGTGGAATGAGTGTTACGTGTGCTTTGGAAGACAGAGCAACATTGGAAATAGTCAAAGGGTGCTAATTAATATTCTTCATTAATGCACGCAGATTAAACACAGAAGTTGTACTTTATTCTTCAAGACAGGCACTGATGGCCTTACAAAAGACAAAACAAAAAGAGTGCAACAAAAGCACAAAAGATACGCTCTATTTTCCAGAGCGACTGAGCTTAATGCCTAGTTCTTCTACGCTTTTGACCCCCATGCGGTGTAACAGAGCCTTCAACATTTCACGCTGCTCTATGAGGCTGCGCCCATCAGAAGAGAACGAGCCATCTAAGCCAAAATAGCTCAAGAAATTCTTGGCTAGTTGCAGGGGATCATCTTTGAGTTTGAAGACAAGGGGCTATGGCTCTTCACCCCCAAAAGTGGGGTCACCATGGGAACAAAAGCCCAACTTGCGTGCTTCTTCCTCAGCTTTTTCTTTTGGTCTCATGTTGACGTAAGATGAAGATTAAATGAATCCTCTCCCTGTTTATATAACAGAGCTCGCCGGCGGTTCATATTCTACCATAAACTGGATGTAATCAGTCTCGGAAAATGAAGAGTCATCATGACATTTAATAAGTTCATTTGGATATTCTCAAAGAACTTCGAAGTCTTTCCGACTTCCGAAAAATTTGAAGTCATCTCAGCGTGACTGATTTCATTTTATCATCTTATTTTCAAAGTATTTCGAAAATTTTGAAGTCTTTTCAATTTTTCGAAAACTTTGAAGGGGGTCTTGTAGGCCTTTAAAAATGACAGTCACGCTGAGTTGATCAGGACAGAGTCAAAAGTCACGCTCAGTTGATCAGGACAATATTTACAAATCACGCTGGGGAGACAGCTCATCATTTGTCAGAGTGTAATTATGACTGACAGCACAACAGTCGAAGAATGTCTCTTCGTATGCCACGTATGCACAGAATTCGAGAGATCACAGCCGTCTATTGCGTGATTTTCGAAATCTTCTTCAGCAAGACTCAACCTTCGTCAAGTTGGCGTACCAAAAGAGCTTCTTGTTATTTAATGTGACTGACAAAAGTAATCACTACCAGAGATTTTGTGTCAGTCGAGGCACGCTGAATCAAGACAGCTGGCAGTTCTATCCCAAGTCTGCGTGTATTTTGAGTTTTTACTCAAATCTGCGTGGATTCTGAAGTTTTCTTCCTCAAGTCTGCGTGGATTCTGAAGTTTTTTTTATCAAAGTCTGCGTGGATTCTGAAGCTTCTTGCCCCAAGTTTGCGTGGATTTTGAAGCTTTCTACCCCGAGTCTGCGTAGATTTCGTCTTCACCAAGTCTGCATGGATTCTGAAGCTTCTTGCCCCAAGTTTGCGTGGATTTTGAAGCTTTCTTCCCCGAGTCTGCGTGGATTTCGTCTTCAACAAGTCTGCGTAGATTTCATCAAATTGGAGTACGTGGCAGCCATGCCACTGATCTCTCGCCTGCGTGTCCTGTAACTTGCACACGACTCATGCATGATTGCCATGTGTCCAACAGTTACAGGCCACGTCCAGTAACTGCTCACAACCTTGCGTATGTTAAATCCTGCGTGATTTTGAACTAAGCACAGGCTGTGAAGACAATTATCTTTTCAGTTATTATTTTTGACTCTATAAATAGAGTTCTTTTTCTCATTCATTGGACATATACATAGTTATCCACTGTCAAAATTTTGAGAGCTTTTCTTCTTCGCATAGTCCAAGGGATAAAGTGATCGTCTTCTAGATCAGATTCCCACAGTTGTAATTTTCCCAGATACACAATAAGTAAAGGAATTTATTTATGGAAAACAGTATTGTTGGCAACTCTACCGTTTACGGGGGCGGGCCTTATAACCTCATCGTTCGCCCAAGCCGTCCATGTGTAGGAACGTTGTACTTCTCATAACACGTACACTATTATTGTTTACATGAGTCTTCATCTTTTCATTGTTGGTACTTTCTATTTAGTTTATCGTCTTGCTTGTTTTTTTGTTCATACTGCTCAGGTTTCTATTGATATTTCACATGTTTAGTGTTATATTGCTTTATACTATTTTTGTATTGTGTTGGCTAAACTTGTACTTGCTCCAATCCTGACTGGATATTTTTTTTCAGCTGAAAGATTCTTGATGACTTACTCTCTCTTGCTTTGGGTTCCTTCGGGTGGAGTTAGAGTTATCGTGGAGGCCAACCATAGATTCTAGGTAGAATAGAGAGTTTTGAATTAAATGTTTAGCGGGTTGTGCCCGAATACAATTTGGTTGTATTATTGGATTGTAATTTAAATGATTATTGTGAATGAGCAAGATAGAAATGATTTTGTTGTATTTGAGATTTATGTTGAGCTCCAGACAGCATACTACCACCGATGTTGCGGCGTAGGCTGGACTTGGCCACGTACTCGTATCCTGAAAAGCGGGAGCGGATCATGATAATGTTACTTTGACTCGACCCTCTACGATACTGGGATTGACTACTTTACCACTCTCGACTCAGGAGACCCACGACAGGGCTATGATAGAGACTCACTATAGTTAGGGAGTACCACAGCAGGGCTGCTAGCTATTAGACCGGGAGTACCACGACAGGGCTACGATCATTCGATTCACTTTGTGGTCATTTTTAATATTATTTTATATGACATGTCATGGTTATAGAGTCTTTCCATGAGATCCTTATTCTTGTTGTAGCAGTTGTTATCCCTATTTTCTCGTATGTTATTTACTTTACAGTAGGCATGTATATTATGTGTCTTGCTAGTCCCCTGAGGACCTGGTGGTCTCTCCAGGTATTAGTTGAAGTTATCGAGGTAGAATGTATTGGAGGATTGATGATTGTTTCTCCGGGATTTTAGGTATATTTATTTTAAGTTCATATTTTTATTATTCTCTCGTGTTGTATATTCTAATCTTGATATATTCTTCTTATTGGCCTACTTTATTAGACTCGTATTTCCTTTCGAGTCTGATTGAAGAAATTGTTTTCTTGTTCATACTGCTCATGTTTCCATTGATATTTCACATGTTTAGTGTTATATTGCTTTATACTGTATTTGTATTGTGTTGGCTAAACTTGTACTTGCTCCATTCCTGACTGGATATTTTTTTTTCAGCTGAAAGATTCTTGATGACTGTTCTTGATGACTTACTCTCTCTTACTTTGGGTTCCTTCGGGTGGAGTTAGAGTTATCGTGGAGGCCAACCTTAGATTCTAGGTAGAATAGAGAGTTTTGAATTAAATGTTTAGCGGGTTGTGCCCGAATACAATTTGGTTGTATTATTGGATTGTAATTTAAATGATTATTGTGAATGAGCAAGATAGAAATGATTTTGTTGTATTTGAGATTTATATTGAGCTCCAGACAGCATACTACCACCGATGTTGCGGCGTAGGCTGGACTTGGCCACGTACTCGTATCCCGAAAAACGGGAGCGGGTCATGACAATGTTACTTTGACTTGACCCTCTACGATACTGGGATTGACTACTTTACCACTCTCGACTCGGGAGACCCACGACAGGGCTACGATAGAGACTCACTATAGTTAGGGAGTACCACGGCAGGGCTACGGTCATTCGATTCACTTTGTGGTCATTCTTAATATTATTTTATATGACATGTCATGGTTATAGAGTCTTTCCATGAGATCCTTATTCTTGTTGTAGCAGTTGTTATCCCTATTTTCTCGTATGTTATTTACTTTACAGTAGGCATGTATATTATGTGTCTTGCTAGTCCCCTGAGGACCTGGTATTCTCTCCAGGTATTAGTTGAAGTTATCGAGGTAGAATGTATTGGAGGATTGATGATTGTTTCTCCGGGATTTTAGGTATATATATTTTAAGTTCATATTTTTATTATTCTCTCGTGCTGTATATTCTATTCTTGATATATTCTTCTTATTGGCCTACTTTTCTATTCTTGATGTATGCTAGTGGGCTGCAGACCACGAACCATATTGTTTATTCTTGATGTTTTATTATATTATGTGGATTGAGATATAGTAGATTCTAGAACAACCAGACAGCTTATATGTATTCGTGCTGGACTGGAGTCCTCTCGATACGTAGTTGGCATATATATGTATCCTAGTCCTACATATTTTGGGACTGGGGCGTTACAATGTCGCTCGAAATCAGGATTGTCATATTATGCTGCGCTATCCTTCATTCGTGAAGAACTTATAAAGGAACTAGAAATCACTTAGATTCTTTTTTTTACTCATAAGAGCAACCTTTTCCTGATCCTAAATCTGTTTCCTTTTTTGCAGTCGACCTTAGGAAAGATCCCCATGCTAAAAGTTTGGCATCCGCTTTTCGTGTATCAGAATATCAGGAAGACTTGTCACACATCATATTTCTACAGTTTGAACCCGACGGCCCTGCTGATAGAAGAGCCCTCCTTGAGACCCAAGTGAACCGAACACTTTTGTGCCTAATGAATGGTACCCTTTTTTTGACTATGGGTCATGCTATTTACAAGAAACCAACTTTCTTGTTTGGAGAGGCTTTTGAAGCCATCTCTCAGCCTAAGACGAAGAAAGAATCTCAGGTCTCCAGAAGAGGATATAGACTGGTATATCTCTCGAAGATGTTCAAAAATATGTCTCTACCCCGATACGTCCATGCCAGCTATCGTCAGAGGATGTCGTGGGATCTGACTCCATTCCAACAGGATAGGGTTGGAAAGATATGTTACAAGTATGTCCCCAAGAGGAAAAGTATATTCTTCAGTGCTTCCAAAAAGCACAACACGCACTTGAGAGGTTTAAGGCCAAGTTGCGTACCGGCTGAAGATTTATCTCTGATAATACCGGTCAGGATACCTATATTTGCCAATACTTTTGCTGCGGCTGGGGGAGAATACCCTGAGGAAACTATGAGACTGACAAGGTTAATGCATCCGGACCTCATACGCTGGAATCGGCTCTTCGTATGGGCTCTAAACAATTTCCGTAATAAGTTAAGTGAGCTAGGACTCTATGAAGCCGTTATGACCACCATCTGCGGTATCCACATCAACACAAACCTGTTCCTTGCCTTGATGGAAAAATACAATGACAGGACTGGCACCTTTGCTACCCCTCACGGGGAGATAGGCTTTGCCCTTCATGAGATGCAGTTTCTGTTGCACCTGCCCATGGGCGAAAATTCTTATGAAGAATATGTGCCTACAGAGGATGAATTGGAGGCTCTGACTAAGGAGAACCCTTAGATGGTGGTGGTCTTTGAAGAGTTATTATGTCACTTCATGATTTGCACTCATCACTTCAGGAGGAAAGCAATGTGTTACACGTCCAAGTGGCTAGTATACCTCTTCATGGGTCATGATGCTAACTGTTGTAGAGCCAGTAACTGTTGTAGAGGCAGTAACTGTTGAGACGAAGACTCCTCTTTCTGCAAGGACGTTCATAGCACTTGTTTCATCCGGCCTGATGTCACCGCAGTCTTTGATGATGCTTCAAGAGTTACTGTTCTCAAAGGAATATTAGTTCCATTTGGGATAACCTTAATTCAAGGTGAAAAGAAAGTTGCTACAGAGGTACTAGCTCCTCCTACAATTCATTCTCCCGAGGTCCCTGTCTTGGACAAAGTAATCTCTCAAGATGATGATGAGATGATAGAAGTGCTACAGGACTATGATTTTGGTGATAAAAATTGAGGAGGACCCTATTGATGCTGCCTCAGATCTTGAAAAGGCTGAATTAAGCCAAGATCAAGTAGCGACCCAGGAGTGTCATAATTTGATGGCCAAATTACATTTGAGGGTGATGAACACCCTGTTGAAGATGAGGGTGACCAGAACCCTAACGAAGATGATCGGAGTCCTGATGAGTCGCTTAGTGATGAGGACTCTAATATTGATATTGAGGGTGACGGAAGCCCTGCTGATGAAGATGAGGGTGATAAGGGCCTTGCTGAGGGTCTAGAAGGCCCCGAGGGTGATCAAAACCCTAATGTTGATGCCGAGGGGATTCAGGCCCCAATCAAACATATTTTTGAAATAGAGAGGGTGAAAGTAACAGCCCAAAGAGGCTAATTTGAATCAGGGATCAGAGGCAGCCATACTAGCTCAGAGGCTGGGAGTAGCCGCTTCATGTCAAGAGGCTTAGAAGCAGGAAGCAGCCAAATGGTAGTATTTGCTTCTACACTTGAAAGGCTTATTATGGAAAGTGATGTTGTGCGTGTTGATACTCCATATATACCAACGGGCCTAGGTAAATTTTTGACTTTGCTTACCATTGCTTCTTTATTTAATGTCGTATGATATAATAATTTTACTTTGAATTGCAGCAAGTCATATAGGGACAATCACCGAAGTCCCGTTGGCTTCTACCGCTTTCAACCTCAATTCTACCCTGGTTCCTTTGGATATCGGGACTCATGCCATGAAAGGAGGCTCTTCGGGGATGTCTGTACCAAAATCTTTGGGTGCTGAGGTTGTGCAGGTTGCCATTATTCCTCTGACTTCTATAGAGGGAGAAGTTCCAGGTGCAATAGCGACGCCTGGCATATTAGAATTGACGAGTAGCATCATCTGTATTTATACGAATGCCTTCTTCAGCTCCTTACGTTCTCTGGTTTAATTGGTCATAGAGAAGAGCCACCCTTACGATTTCATAAAGATGACCTTTTTTTTTCCAATTGAGGCCATACGTGGTCTTAGCGATGCTGAAAGGGCCAGTACCCTAGAGCAGATCTTGTCAGAGTTGAGGGATCTCATCCAATCTTATCAAGATATTATTAAAGGGAACATTAGTAGCCAGGTGGATGTTAAATGTGAATCTATAGCACGTGAGTACGAAGAATGACAGGCCGTGCTTGACAACTCCGTGGCAGCATATGATTTACAATTTGGAGAAATGAAGACCGTTATAGCTAAAGCCATAGCCGAGGAAGAGGATAAAAATAAAGAGATATATGAGATTCAATCCCACATCCAAGAATTAGAAGCCGAATTGGCTCCAGCCAGAAAGCGTCAAGAAGAGGTTGTAGAATTGCGTTAAGTTGCTTCAAGTCGTTTGGACGATCTGAACAGACAGAGAAATGATCTCCTCCAAGGTCGCAACACAGAGATGGAACGCTATGTTTTGTCAATGCAGCTACTGTTACTAGAGTTCAGGTGGAATTTGGCCTGAGAGCGAGTATTTGCTACTTGAGTGGAATAAGCTGAAGCTTTGAAGAGGTAAATTCTCGACCTCAGTACGCAGCCTCCACAATAAATTTTTTAGAAAGGGAGAATGAATATAATAACCTTTTTGAACTACTTTTTTTTTTTGAAATGTAATAGTTTTGTGCTCTTAAGATTTGCATGGAATGGAAAAATTGATAAATTTTTTGTGGCTCTATTACTTATTATGTATCTGTTTGAGACACAAGTAACAAATAAGAATAAGAAATATGTTCAGAGGTACTAGACATGACATATTCCTCAAAAATAACGTCACTTATTATATTTGTTTAGAGGTAATGTGGACGTGACAGAGTATAATTTTGACATGATGCTATATTTTTGAGATGACATTATCAGAGGTAATATGGACGTGACAAGTCGTTGATGCAGATAGTAGAATTCAGAGGTAATGTGGACATGAATTCATATATCTGTTGATTATCCTTGAACCAACCGGGGCTCAAGAATAAGATATCTTTTAAAATGGCTGGGTGTCAAAAGATGATGTGATGATATGTTATGGTGGATGTTATATGTTAATCTTTTGGGGATGTACCATAAGATCTGGTTAGACTCTACTATAGATTTTTGAGGACTTATTATCTGTGGGTTTATTCACGAAAGAGTTAATAAAAGATAATAATTCGAAGATTGTGTATGTACAATATTTGTTGGAAAATATAATACATACTTTTAAATATAATATTTTTTTAGGAATTTGCCATTGATAGGCATCATAGCGATCCGACCATCCATTTTGGTCAGCTGGTAAGCTCCGTTAGAGAAGACTTTGCTTATGACATAGGGACCCTCCTATTTTGGCTCAAACTTACCTTTGCTCGTGTGTGTCGTAGTCATAGGATGTCTGACAGTAAGGACTGGCTCGCCTTTTTGAAAGGTTCATACTTTGACTTTGTGGTTGAATGATTTTGAGATTTGGGCTTGATATAACTCAATATACTGTTGAGCTCGCAGCCGTTTCTCATCGAGTGCTTCAAGCTCTTGAAGTCGAAGATGATCATTATTTTCTACCGTCAACTCGTTAGCGATAGCTATCCTTAAGGATGGAATTTGAGTCTCCAACGGTCTGACAAGCTTCGCATCCTTACATAGACAGAAGGGTGTACAGTCGGTCGAGGTAGTAAGGTATGCCCATAGGCATTTTCTAAGCTTTTTGCTCCAGTTGCATTTATTAGCAGAAATAAACTTTTTGAGGAGCTTAATAATTGTTTTGTTGAATGCTTCTGCTAAACCGTTAGCTGAGGGACTATAAGCCGTAGAAGTAATATTGTCACTTCAAGTGTCATTACAAAATCGAGTGACTTGTTTACTCACGAACTGATCCATTGTCATGAATGATTCTTTGAGGAACTCCGAATCGATAAATGATATGATGCTTGATGAAGTTGATGATACTGCTTGTCTTGACTTCAACTAGAGGAATAGCTTCTGTCCATTTTGAGAAGTAATCAGTTATAGCTGGGATGAACCGATGTCCTCAAGATAATAGTGGACTGATATGACGATAACATCCATGCCCCAGGCTTCAAAAGGTCAAGATGCTATAGTAGGATGCAAGAATTCTGATGGTTGGTAGATGAAATCTGTATGGATATGACATTCCCTATATTTCCTTACATATTCAATTGCATTTGACACCATGGTGGACCAATAGTATCCCATATGTCTGATACGGTCTTGTAGCTTAGGACCGGACTTGTAGTGCCCCGTCCCGCTCAGTCAATCGGAGGAATCGAAACGCCGACGGCGTTCGGACTTAGCCTTGCAACGACTTGCTTGGAGACATCGCTCGGTCAAGGCGACCGCTCGCTCAGGTGGGGTAGTTTCAGTGAACTTGCCTCATCTTAGCCTTTACATAATAAATCGCATGTTTTCAACTTGCACAAGTAGGCTTGATAATAAAAGAGACGAATTTACATTGCTAAAGGGAATAATCCCGACGGGTCGAATGGAGTTAGAATATGGAAAGGTCCAACGGTCGGCTTAGGGTTGGTGCACGGTGTGCTTTGAAAATGACACTCGATCCTTCGTCCGTGGCTTGGAAGAAGGAAAGTTGGATGAGTAGACGAAGCTACGAACATAGCCTAAGTCATAGGCGTCGCCTGCATAAATGCTTCATAAAGCATGCACGGTCCTATCGTCCAAGGCTTGGCATAGCCTTGGGTTGCCCCATGAGTTAAGTTGCATCGCACGACTGTTAGCGTAAGTCTAGGCACCCAACTGATATGGTCGTTCAAAGTTAAATTCATGCACGACACGTTTTTGCCATACGAGACTTGACGCAGCCTTTGCTCGTCGATTCATTGTGCGTTAAGTTAGGCCAGTTATGTAAAAAAGCTATCGGAGTGGTAGCAAGTACGGTCCTATGAGTTCTACGGTTGGGTATAACCACAGTTGATTTAATGAGTTTTGGAGAAAGGAATATCGAATAGGCATTCATGAATTGAATGAAATGATATGGTAACATGGAAAGAATGCTCGCGGCCGTGGGTCGTCGAGGGGTCTCAAATGATAGAAGTCTTGAATATGGAACTCAAAAGATAATAAAATAATGAAAGTAAAGACAATCAAACGGTCCTAAAATGAGGAAGTGGGTCGAGTCTGCATGGTCATTAGACAACTTGTGTACCGGTGCACAAGGATTTGATTTGTTCCTCAGACGGTACCCGTGGCCACGGAGGACTGGTCTGGCCTAGGAGGAACACGTGCTTACGGAACCCTTGGATGGTGTGCGACCTGACCCAAGGGGTGCACCGTAGAGCAAATATTAGGGGAAATTCGGCGAGATTCCTCGTTATTGACGAACGTACCCTCATATCCAATGAAGGTCCAAGATAGCTTGTCATGCAAGTAACCAAGTTCATATAGATGAGTTGGCATGGGCGGCAATCCGCGAGCGTTCCCTTGGATTGAGTCGGGTTTTGAGTGCACTATATCAAGGAGTCAAGTGGAAGGTGTTTGTACAAGTTAGAGCACAAGGAATGTTTGGGCCTAAGATTTGGCATCAACGTAGGCGTCGTGCTTCGACAAGAGTTGTGGCATCGAGTTTTAAGACGTTGGCATAGAGTTGCACAAGTTGGATTGAGTCGTCTCGAGTTTAAGTCAGGAAATTGTCGCAAGGCAAGTTGGTTAAGTGACACAAAGTACACAAGTCGTGATTGGATCAGTTGATGATCAAAGTAGCAAGGGCCGCGAGGCAGCGATATGGTTACGTCTCACTGAGTTGCGAGGCACGGCCTCAGCAAGGGTTTGTAGCACGGTCATACGAAAATGGAGCCTCATCGTATAGTTGCGTCTCTGATTTTAAGCCGTAAGGCAAACACGACTTGATAGGTTAACATTGTCGGTACGAGAAGAGGCTAAAGGCAAGATATATGTTAACGTTGCGTCGCAAGCATGAAATGGTCTTGAGACACAAAATAGGCCAAGGCGTCTGTCCTAAAACTTATCCTAAGGCAAGAGTAGAAAGACAACTAATAAAAAAGGACTATGTTGCACAAAGTAAATCAAACGTGTTGGTTTTGTATGGGTGGGCGAGGAGCTCATTCCACCAGTACAGTTGAGTACTGACACCAATATAGTTTTCATGTGCAGGCACATGTAGAAGCTCGTGGCACGGAGCTCGCTTGGATGCATCGAGGCATGGAGTTCCTTGGCAATTAGAAGCATGCGGTCGCATGGAGTCAAGACTTATATGGGACATAATGTATGGACGTCGCCTTCCGAAGCTTTCGCTGACTCAAGCATTGTATCGAGAGATGAGAGAGAGCAGAGTGAACTTCAAATGTGAGGAAAGTAAGCTCGAGAGACTTGTAATCTTGGCCTTGCGCCCTTTGTAATCTTTGTTTCAATATCAATAAAGAGCTTCTTTGAATAACTTGTGTTTTACTTTGAAATTTTGGCTGCTATTATTCAATGTCTCTGCATGGGACTTCTGTGCGACGAACCCATCGCAGCCGTTGAAATCGGCCGTTATGGAACCCGCCTTGCAAGAGCGCAATCTAAGCTCGTGCGGCATCACGCCTTAGAGAGGACGATCGCTCCTACGGGAGCGGGGCGTGACAAGGCTGATGTGCACCTAGACACCGTCGTGAGCTTTACGTAATATCTGTTTTACCGCCTTACCCGTAAGACAATACAAAAGCATACTATTGAAAGATCGATGGTAAAGTATTTTGGACGAATGATTATCGTAGAATCGGAGTAACCGATGACGGATGGTCGTAGCCACTTTAGGATCTTCCGGCAAGATATCATGTACTGTGAAATCAATGAAAGGAGTCCTCTAGTCCTCACTAGTAGTGCAAATTTCAACCGTATTACTGAATTTGATATTCAGATTATTTTCGACACAGAATAGTTGTCGATTAGCGATGGCAATTAACTGTTGTCTTTTCACAGGAAAATCTAATACTGCTACAAAATTAGCGAGCACATCGGCTTCTATATTGCACGCTCGATGTACGTGCTCAATAAAGAAACCTTTGAGTGACATAGCTAGTTTAACTGCTGCTTCTTTATAAGGGATAAGATCTTGATGTTGGACCTCGTACGTGCTTCTAACCTGGTTTACAATCAGTTTAGAGTCTCCGTATACCTCAAAATAGTTGATATCCAACTATTTGACTAACTGGAGACTGATAAGCAAAGCATTATACTCAGTAACATTATTGGAACACGGTTCGTCCAGAGAATAGGCTCTTTGAATGGCTAGCCCTTTTAGGGATACAAGGACAATTCCAATTCCGATTCTAGATGCACAAACAAAGAATAGATGCCAAGTGAGTACTCCTTCGGAAATCATATTGGACTCTAGAGTCTCATCAGAAATTTTATCGTAGAGTTTTGAAGTTTCAGGAATTGAATGAGCAACCAAGAAGTCAGCTAGGGCTTGACTCTTAATAGAATTTTGCGGGACATAGACCATATCATATTGTGCTAGTAATATCGCCTATATAGAAAGTTTTGTGTTAAGTGTACTAGGCTTCTTTATCAGAACCCGCAAAGGATTGACTCTGGAGATGACATGGATAGTCTGGCCTATGATGTAATGATGCGTCTTCTGGACTGTGAATATCAAGGCTAAGCATTCTTTTTCTACCGGACTGTATCGATGTTCAGTACCGATCAATATGTGACTGAGGTAGTAGATTGCTTGTTCATGACCTTCCTTGTACTTCTGAGCTTGGAGGGCACCGAGGGAGTGATCCATTGCTTGAACGTACATAAAAAAGGGTATTTCTGTGATTGGAGGAACTAGGACTATAGGGTTCATCAAGTATTGCTTGATATCTTCAAATACTTGCTGACATTCATCAGTACAAATGAAAGATACACCTTTCTTCATTAGTTAAGCGAATGGTCTGCCGCGTCCAGAGAGATTTGAAATAAATCTCCTGATGTAGGCAAGTCGTCCTTGGAATCCTCCTAGCTCTTTTAGGTTGCGTAGAGGATGCGTCTCTTGGATTGCTTTGACTTTCTCGGGCTCAACGTGTATATCCTTAGATGTAATAGCGAATCCGAGGAATTTTCCACTAGAGACTCCCATGAGGAATTTGCCACTAGAGACTCCCAAAAATGACTTGGTGGGATTCATCTTGAATTGATGCTGACGCATTAGATCGAAAATAGGCCTTAAGTCTTGGATGTGGTCTTGCTTTAGACGACTCTTGACAGCAATATTGTCGACATAGCATTCGACTATTTTTCATAAATGTTCATAAAAAATAGTACTTATAGCCAGTTGATAGGTAGCACCAGCATTCTTGAGACCAAATGGCATGACTGTATAGCAATAGACTCCGAGAAGAGTGTAGAAGGATGTATGTTTTTCATCTTTGGAATTCATCCTGATCTTATTATATCCAGATAATCCATCCATAAAAGACATTCGCTCGAACCCGCAGGTGTTGTCGATCATGACATCAGTGATTGGAAAAAGAAACTCATCTTTGGTATAAGCTGCATGCATTGAGATCTCTAAAGTCGATACAGATTCAGACTTTTCCTATTTTCTTCATAACCGAGACGACATTAGCTACCCAATCGAGATATTATTCCTCTCTAATAAAGCCGCAGGCGATAAGCTTCTTGACTTCAGCTTCTATGGCGTCTATCATATTAGGTCGGAACCGTCGCTGTTGTTGTTTGACCGGTCTAGCATTTGGCAAAATATTGAGTTTATTAGTAGCAACTTGAGGATCTAGTCTCGGCATATCTTTATAGCTCCAAGCAAACACATCAATATATTCTCTAATGAGCTAGATCAAGTCTTGTTTGTCTGTCTCAGGAAGACTTGCTGATAGAGATTGGCCTCGGAGAAGCTTCATCTTTGACATCGATTTTGATTAGCTCGTACTCAGTAGGTGGTTCTCGCTGTTCGAAGCAAAGTGTCCATTGAGTATCCATCCTTTGTGCCCAAGGCTCATCCTCATAAGTCTTAATAAAGTCATCATTGTCATCATCTTCTGGGAATTCAGTTGTCACGATATTTACAGATAGAGTCAGTTGATGAACTTATCCTATATTGGTGTCTGAGTCCCATGAAGCAGAATCAGAAGAGTGAGATCGCATCTCTTTGTCCGATTCGAATCTATCTGGGATTATGTTCGGCGTAATGTAACCTAACCTATGTGTGGTCTTGTTATAGTATTGTGATGACTTTCCTTTAGGAGCAGATAGTCGAATAGGAATTCGTCTACCTTTGCCTCTATTTAGTCCGGACCCAAAGTTGTAACCCATTTTTTGGATGATATTCTTGGATTGTTGATTATAACAACATAGTTGTATTCTTCCACGATCATCATTTTTAGAATCGTTATCGAGTATAGTTCTTTGGTTACATTCTCTGCTGAAAAGAATTTGATGCTCATTGTCGTTCCGTGGAGGAACTACAAAGAATAAACTTTATACCAGTTCATACACGATCTCATCTTGGAAAGGTTGAATTGCTCCTAAGGTGAGAGGTTTGAACTTGTCCAGAATTTCTTAGTAATGCTGTGCATAAAAGTTGACATCAATATACTGCGAAGGAGACACTGCTTTATTCATATTTTCAGTCTTAACAGTTACAACAACATTTGTGACCTTGGCTGGAGATGCTGCCAGGTCGATAACAATAGGAGGAGAAAGAGAAGCGGTAGGCTTGTTACGACGGAGCTCGATAACAAGAGGCTCAGAAGAGGTGAGCTCCCTTTGCTTCTTTTTCAGTAGAAGGGACGAGAGTGATAGTTAGCATCTGAGAAGAGAAAGGATGAGAGATGCGTCCTTTGACTGGAATCATCAAGACGTCATCTGGTTCATCTTTTTGGTCTTCCTCAGTGTCCATAGCCAATACGACCTTCATGTACTCTTCTTTGTACATTCTGGAATCTGTATAATAGCCAATATAGAGTTAAATCTAAGAATAGTTGTAACCGTTGCTGAGAGACTATAGACTGGAATATTTGGAGAATCCAGTAAAGTCTTCGGGATTATGCCGAGTGCAGACCCGGTATCGACAAGGATACGATCCACCCTCATTGTGTCGACGTACCCAGTGAAATAAAAAGGTCGATCATGCCGATTATCCTCCAACAATATGTCTTCCTGGGTGAAGGTCATGTTTGGCATGATTTTCATCATACTATGACATTAAGGGCATGTCACAGGTTCTTCATCCGACTTCTTGAGATGTACAAGACAAGCATCAGCTTGCATGAGAGCTTCGCTTAATATTTTTCGAGTTTCTTTTGAGAGACGAAGGAGCTCAAAGATTGATAATCTTGCTAGAGTATTGGCTAGTTGAGCCAATATATCAAAGTTGTATGATTTCTGAAGACCTTGCAATGGAGTTGTATTCTTCAGGTTCTTATCAAAAAGAACCTGCTGCTTGCCTTTATCAACTGCTGTCAAATTAGAAGGACCCGAGTCAGCTGGTAGAGCTGATATTGGAGGAGCATCAAGAGCAAAAGAGGGAGTGACAACTTCATTCTTTTGACCATCTGGGTAATCTCTAAGATAGGGTCTACCAGATCTAGTACCGGTCAAGACTTCTTCGTCAGAAGCAGGAGAGAGAGAAACAATGTTATAGGTTATCACTCGTGATTTGCTCTTAGAGAGCTTCTTTCTTTGATAGGGAATTGTGTGATCTATCCTGAATTCCAGTCCAACACGAGACCTGTTGTCTTGAAGTTATAAATATAAGGGTATCGGAGACCCCTTTCCATTGTTCAAGCCTGGGGTTTTCTAAAAGTCATATCCCATCTTTATCATCAACTTATGAGATTGTTGACTGTATCGATGGAATTTGGGTTGGTAGTTGACTTCTGATGTCAGCGAGGCAGTATCTGGAGAAGGTGTAGATCCTGCCAGAATGAAAGTATTCTGCAAAAGAGGAATACAGCCGTCAAGTGAGGTGTAACACCCAGTCCCAAAATACTTAGGACTAAGTTCGTAGACATGCCAGCTGTATACATACAAAGTATATTCTAATATGTGGAATCCTCGTATGTATACATAAGCTGTATATGCAGTAAACCATGACCAATAATATCATCCACCATAAGAAAATAAATGTATAATAAAATTAACTCTGAATTTCTCATTTGTACAAAAGTTGGACGGAGACAAATCCACTACCAACCATTTAAATGAGAAGAACAATACAAGGAAATGATAGATAAAAATAGCAATGCACGATCCAAGAGCAAGCCTTCTCGATAGAAAGGGAAGACCACGATCTTGGCTAAAACACCTGTGAAAAGACATGAAAGCACACACCTAGAGAGATCACCAGGTCCTCAGAGGGACGTAACAAGATACAAGAAAACAACATGTCGTATAAATTGTGTTATATAATAAATAAAAGAAGGATGCATGCAGTAGGGTGCCTAACCGTTCTATAGTGAATATGCAATTAAGAACAACCTTCACATATGGGCACTCGGGCTATATAGCAGTAGCATCGTCCCTTTTCTTCGGGAACCAGGTGCCTCCATCCATAACGCTCTGTGAATATCAGAGGGAATCAGTAATAGAAATGTCCATAATGCTCCATGAACGTCAGAGGGAATCAGTAATAGAAACGACCATAATGCCCCGTGAACGTCAGAGGGAATCAGTAATAGTAGGGTGGACCTGCATTACCTGCGGAGCTTCAGGTACCATTGTAAGTGTTTATGTGGCCCATACGTCAAGAAACTGTTCTCCACACCCAATGCCTAGTTGATTCACATCCATGACTCATATGAACCTCTCGCAACTGCCAAGTCCACTAGCATGCAATTCTATTGGCAATTACTCCTAATCATCGCATGTCTCATACATATCGGTGGCCGGCC
>JANAVB010017399.1:2748124-3098124 GCA_029216955.1 Iris pallida
ATATATATATATATATATATATATATATATATATATATATATATGTCTATATATATATATATATATATATATATATATATATATATATATATATATATATATATATCAACCTATAAAAATATATATATATATATCAACCTATATATATATTACATATATATAGAGATAAGAGAGAGAGAGAGAGAGAGAGACTTAGAGTGAGAGAGAGAGTGAAGAGGACAGTGAGAGAGGGAGGAACAGTGAAGGCTGGACAGGTGGGGGGGGGAGTGGTTCCAGAAATTCTGGGACCAAAGTTGGCTCCCCAACACACACACAATAACATATATACATACATATGTATATATATACATAACTTCACAAATACCCAACCAATTTTCCCCAAAACTCATCCACACTCACATATACATATATACTACACATATATGTACTAAAATACACTCATACAATGTATTAATCTTAACAAAATAGGTTTTGAAATCCACTTTTGCAAAAACTGGAAAATCCTAAAACCTGAGAACAGTGGACTGTGTATTTCGAAACAGGGTAACTTGATTTTCGTGCACTAAACCGAGCTATGGCTCGCAACCATGGGTTGGTAACTGACACCCCATACATACACTAGTATCCTAGGTGCCTGACACGACACCACGACACAGTTTCACGTGTCCAAACACGCAAAAACACTACACGGGTAAGTCCTGACACGCGCACGAAACCACAGCGTCGTGCATGCGTGCAGTCTACTCTAGGACACACCACGAGACACGACATGTCTCGTGGTCGAGCACATGTGTAGTCCACACATAGGGATACACGTTGCACACCCTGACACGTGTCCACGACACTCGTGGACACAAAACGAACTCCGTATCAGTCGTGAAAATACGACTGATACACGCGAGTTCAGACCGCGTCGTGCACGCGGTTGCACACGTCGTGCTCGCGACACAGGACACGACGCACCACGTGCTCGTGTCCACGTGTACGCCACGTATAGGGCTACACGCTTGTGTCACTACGAGACACTCTAGTGTCGTGTCCATGCGACACGACACGCTCAAAGTCGTGCCCGTGCGTGTGTGTGCTGACAGTGCACGATCATTGCACGTGTCCGTGTGTCCTCTATACGACACACACGTGTCTCAAACTCGAGGGGGGCATGTCAGAGGTTGCCCCCTCATCTGTGTCAATTTTCACGTGTCCACGTATCCTACAGTGTCCGTACTAGGTGTCGGGTAGCAGGGGAGGCTGTATGCCTCAGTGCGGTGTCCTGGCAGTGGGTTCGTGTCGATTTTCGACACGGACACGGTTCTAATTTGTGCTCAGTCAAGTGTGGGTGTAAACAACAAGTCTAGGGCTACAAGATTATGAAATTTGTTTTACAAAATAATGAAATTCATTTCTTTGTGGCATTTCGACAAACTCAGTTTATAGCCTAGGATACGTGTCCGATACGGACACCAAACCAACTCTAAATCCTACCAAACTTGACCCACAGTTCCCTTATACCTAGATGCATGCAAATATGAAGAGAAAACACAAAATTAACATGGTTTGAGGGTATTTACCTATTTGTGCAAATCCAATGAAAAATCAATAAAGAGGGGTGTGATTCCTTCCACTTGGTGATGCCAAAAGCTTCCAATTTCCTTGATAGCAGGCCCTAACTAGTACCCTCTAGTGTAGGAGAGTCCAATGCAAGAAACTAGAGGTGATTTGGATCAAAATTGATCAAGTTGTGGCCTTGTGAAGAAATGGGATTTTTGTGAGATTAAAATTCATGTAAATTATTCATGAATGAATGGAATGGGATTAAATAGAAGTGTGGGCTGCTAGAGGGTGCCCTTGGCTAGCCATAGCATGGGGGGGGGGGGTGTCCTTGCCCTTCCTTCATGGCTAAGGCATGGACTTTGTGTAAAGGGTCTTGATATTTGGAGTGGTTTAAGGAAAATATCAATAAAGGTAATATCTAGATATTTAACTACCTTAACCAATGACTAAATCTATCCTCAAGCTTCTAGGTTAGTAGCTAACCTCTAGGTTAGGGTAAACTAGGTTAGGGACTAACATGGTACTTAACAATAATTAAAATAATATTAAAAACACATAATTTCAAATAAAATCTAGTAAATTACCAAAATACCCTTTTAGGCTAAAAATCACTAATTTGATGTTCTAAGCCTATGGCTAGGCTCACATGGTCATGGTAGTCTCTAGGTTATGAAATCTCTAGAGTTTACACTAGGGTTATACTAGTAAAATCACAAAGTCATAAGTCGTGACTTAGAAAATAGTTTTAATCTATCTAAAAATCACCAAAATTCATAACATGACTAAATCACCATTATTTAATAATAAAAATAATAAAATTTCAAAATATCCCAAAATTTAGAAAACTGGGTGCTACAAGTCTACCCTCCTTAGAAAAATTTTGCCCTCGAAATTAGAATGGTCATACTCCTTCTAGGTCAAACACCCCAACAATCACAGTCTCAAACACACAGTCCGATAATCATATGCGTCTGTCCAAAATCATAATATTCGGAATCTTCGTCATGCTAGTGAGCAAGGCTACGATATTCACAGAGTCCTCGACTAAGGTATATACCTCTAGAATTATGGTATTTAAAATTTTCGTATTGTCGCATGCCTGGCCGCGAAAACCTTAAATTCCCACATCCGAGAAATACGTCCAAAATCTGACTACATGTCCTCACTATGCCAGCTAACATGACTATAGAAGACTCTAGATCCCATGATCGAGACAACCTAGCCCATACGACTTATCTCAGAAGAAAATAATTCACAATGAAATATCCGAACAAAATTTATCAACTATAAGGAACAGATAGAATCGAATTTCAAGACAGTTATAAGGAGGCAAATGCAGAAATAGAATCAAAAAGGTTGGAACCTACAATCAGCTCTCCCTCTGCCTGTGCATCATCGACTGCCATAGCAAAAGCTCGCCCCGGCTAGCCTCCCTTGGCCTGCTGCTGATGCTGGACAAACCTCTGCTGCTGAGTCTGCAACGGTGGTCCCGTCTGCTGCCCTGTCGGAGCCCTAGCTCCTGCTGCTGCCTGAGCCAATCGTGCCAAGCTCTTGGGACACTCCTTCAACTGATGCTCTGCTGAACCACAAAGCAAACACAGGCCCTGCCTCTTCCTGTAGTCGTCCCATCCGTGACCTTGCTTCTTGCAGAAGTTACACATAGGGTGCTGTTGCTGCCTGGGTGCTTGCTAGTGAAGTACATGTCCCTGGCCCTGAAACGGCTGCTGAACTGGCCTCTGCTGTATATGAGGGCGCTTGGCTGGCCCTGCACTAGAACTAGCCCCTAAGGTATCACTGCCCCTCTTCGGCTTGAGGCCGAAGTCCTCCTCTGCAATCTGTGCGTCCATCAATATCTGATCGAACGTCGCGTCACGGCGTCCCGAGGTGCGGGTGCGCACTGCATGAATAAGTCCCCTACGGAACTTACGAGCCTTCTGCCCCTCATCCTGGATCATATCGGGAGCGAACCTGTTAAGGCGAAAGAACTCAGCTGCATACTCGTCCACCGATGAGTTCCCCTGCACTAGACCCACGAACTGGCCCTCCAATGCTGTAAGAGCCACGTCCGGGAAGAACTTCTCCTTGAAGAGCCTCCGAAAGTTCTCCTAAGTCAGCCCTCTCATCGACGCACGAGGATCCGTGCGGTACCATGTCAGCGCAATGTCGAAGAATCGGCTGGCTGCGGCCGAAACCCAAAGCGCTCTAGGAAGCTCTGCCAGCTCCATGCTCCGCTGTACATCCTCTAGCCAGTCGTCTGCATAGAGGATGCCCTCCGTGCCTGTGAAGTCCCTGGAGCTCATCTTCCTGAAGTCCAATACTGTCCCCGGCCTGGACTGCTGCTGGTACGGCTGCTGGCCAGTAGGGCCCTGTACCGTACCCGGTGCCACTCTCTCTACTGCTGCTAGGGCAAGCTGATACGAGTTCTCCATACTCTGCCTCAGCATCTCGATCTGTCGGTGTGACGCCTCCGACTGGCGCTGTGACGTCTCTGCCTGGGCCCGCTGTGTCTCCATCATCTGCTGAAGGAGAAGGAACATATGGTGCGTATCCGTCGGTACCGGTGGTGGTGGCAGCAGTATCTCCGGAACAACGACCGTAACCCTCTGGGGTGGAGGTGGTAGACCTTCCTATACAACTGCCTGGGTCTCCAGAATAGTAGAATCACTGGGGGAGTCTCGTGAACCTCCTCCTCTGCCTGATCAGATCTCTCAGGCAAACTACTCGATCCAGTGGCCTGCGGGTGCGTCTTCGTCATCCTGGAGACGAATTGAAACAAAGAGGTCAATATGGCACATGAGTAGATTTATCAAGAAAGGGCAGTTAAATTAATACAAGTGCAGTAATCATGATAATCAAAAGATTAGAAATTTCCTAGGTGTGATTGAGAAACTCCTATCATGTCCTGGGTCCTACGTCCTAATTGCAGGCTCGTAATTAGTACTCTAAGTCGAGCACCATTACGAGATCGCACTAACTGCGACACAGACCTGCATGGGCCACCACAAAAATGTGTCACGACCCGCACCCTGATTAGGGGCACGAGAACGTGGGTATGTCCAGCCTACGCCGCAGTATCGGCGGTAGAACGCTGTATAGGTCACCTATAACATCTAACATCTAATAACAAGATATATAAACCTGTCATCTCCGCACGGAGGTATAACATAACATCTCAACTCTATATCTCAAACACAAGTCTAGGAAAGATAGAACATGATATGGAATCAGATAAAAGGAAGAACTGAATATTTATAGAGTTAACACACCACACAAAGTAGATGTCCAACACAAATAAGTACAAGACCTGAAATATAACTAAGTCACAACTAACAATCGGAACAGTCCGATACAAAATGAAAACTGTAAACACTAGACTAGACTAGACACCCTCTACTGAGTTAGATGCTCCTCAGGCTCCTGAAGGTCACCCTCATGTGTCCCATAGAAGGTAGGACAGTCACCATCATCATCTGTAATATTTTCAACAGGCCCAGTCAGGACAGGAACGAGCACAATACATCTCACGCAGTTCATATCAGGTTGGGAAATGTAAAGCATGCATAGAGTAAGATACATGAACTGTAAAGAATATATGTAAAACGAGAGAGATTTGATAACTGGAAATATCTATATATGATAAGTAAGAACTGTAGGTAACCTGTGATTTAGAGCATGATATGGTTATATAAACGGGCTTAGGACATATACAAGATTTCACAAGATTTCACAATAATTTGTACAAGATGGGATTTGATCACATAACCATTTCCTACTCACCCTCCCCAATCAATACACAAGGATCCAGTCATGTTACGTTACTTTATACAAGAGGTTTTTATTATGTTTGCTTACGTGATCATGAGAGTACAAGATTGCACAAGAGTATACATGAAAGCGGTGTACAAGAAATACAAGATGTTCGTGAAAAGCACATGACAACTGTATCTGATGCACCCCGAGGGAGATAACATCGCATAACAAGATCCATATAGTACCAATCCGTGATAATGATGTGACAGCATCATGTAAAGTAATCTAAAGCAAGAATATAAGTCCTAACAAGTATAAAAAGATCAGAGAATGTACTCGCCTGTCACCCTATATGACTGATATGAATAGATGTCCGAACTGGTGTCACAGAGTCCTATTTAGAGTAAAATAGGTCACAACATATCCACAATGGTAAAAATAGAGTATACAATGCATACTACATAATTCTAGGTCAATCTGGTCAAAAGTCAACTCTTGGTCAACTTTCTAATCAAACTAGTCAAATACTAGTCAACATGATCAATCTGGGTCAAGTCTAGGTCAAACTACGTCTACTAGTTAGGGTTTTAGTCAAACAAGCTAAACTAGTTGTTTTAGGTCATTCCTAGTCAATTCTAGGTTAACTAGGTCAACTTTGACCAAAGGTTGACTTTGGTCAACCCTTAGTCAACAAGGGTCAACAAGTTGGGTTTTGGACCATTAGGGTTAGCCCCAAGCCATAGGCTAATAATCTTGGCCATAGGCTAGTCTTATAGGTTTCCATACAACCTATACCTAGAAGTCATATATATATATATATATATATATATATATATATATATATATATATATATATATATATATATATATATATATATACTACCCAAAATCAATATATGAGTACTAAACATAATACAAGCCTACACTCACATATATCTATATAATGACATAAAGAGACCTAATACAAAATGTATATATATATCATTTATATATATATATATATATATATATATATATATATATATATATATATATATATAAATATATATATATATATATATGTCTATATATATATATATCAACCTATATATATATTACATATATATAGAGATAAGAGAGAGAGAGAGACTTAGAGTGAGAGAGAGAGTGAAAAGGACAGTGAGAGAGGGAGGAACAGTGAAGGCTGGACAGGGGGGGAGTGGTTCCAGAAATTCTGGGACCAAAGTTGGCTCCCCAACACACACACAATAACATATATACATATATATATGTATACATATACATAACTTCACAAATACCCAACCAATTTTCCCCAAAACTTACCCACACTGACATATACATATATACTACACATATATGTACTAAAATACACTCATACAATGTATTAATCTTAACAAAATAGGTTTTGAAATCCACTTTTGCAAAAACTGGAAAATCCTAAAACTTGAGAACAGTGGACTGTGTATTTCGAAACAGGGTAACTTGATTTTCGTGCACTAAACCGAGCTATGGCTCGCAACCATGGGTTGGTATCTGACACCCCATACATACACTAGTATCCTAGGTGCCTGACACGACACCACGACACAGTTTCACGTGTCCAAACACGCAAAAACACTACACGGGTAAGTCCTAACACGCGCACGAAACCACAGCGTCGTGCATGCGTGCAGTCCACTCTAGGACACACCACGAGACACGACACGTCTCGTGGTCGAGCACATGTGTAGTCCACACATAGGGATACACGTTGCACACCCTGACACGTGTCCACGACACTCGTGGACACAAAACGAACTCCGTATCAGTCGTGAAAACACGACTGATACACGCGAGTTCAGACCGCGTCGTGCACGCGGTTGCACACGTCGTGCTCGCGACACAGGACACGACGCACCACGTGCTCGTGTCCACGTGTACGCCACGTATAGGGCTACACGCCCGTGTCACTACGAGACACTCTAGTGTCGTGTCCATACGACACGACACGCTCAAAGTCGTGCCCGTGCGTGTGTGTGCTGACAGTGCACGACCAGTGCACGTGTCCGTGTGTCCTCTATACGTCACACACGTCTCTCAAACTCGAGGGGGGGCATGTCAGAGGTTGCCCCCTCCTCTGTGTCAATTTTTACGTGTCCACGTGTCCTACAGTGTCCGTACTAGGTGTCGGGTAGCAGGGGAGGCTGTATGCCTCAGTGCGGTGTCCTGGCAGTGGGTTCGTATCGATTTTCGACACGAACACGGTTCTAATTTGTGCTCAGTCAAGTGTGGGTATAAACAACAAGTCTAGGGCTACAAGATTATGAAATTTGTTTTACAAAATAATGAAATTCATTTCTTTGTGGCATTTCGACAAACACAGTTTATAGCCTAGGATATGTGTCCGATACGGACACCAAACCAACTCTAAATCCTACCAAACTTGACCCACAGTTCCCTTATACCTAGATGCATGCAAATATGAGAGAAAACACAAAATTAACATGGTTTGAGGGTATTTACCTATTTGTGCAATTCCAATGAAAAATCAATAAAGAGGGGTGTGATTCCTTCCACTTGGTGATGCCAAAAGCTTCCAATTTCCTTGATAGCAGGCCCTAACTAGTACCCTCTAGTGTAAAAGAGTCCAATGCAAGAAACTAGAGGTGATTTGGATCAAAATTGATCAAGTTGTGGCCTTGTGAAGAAATGGGATTTTTGTGAGATTAAAATTCATGTAAATTATTCATGAATGAATGGAATGGGGTTAAATAGAAGTGTGGGCTGCTAGGGGTGCCTTTGGCTGGCCATAGCATGGGGGGGGGGGGGGTGTCCTTGCCCTTCCTTCATGGCTAAGGCATGGACTTTGTGTAAAGGGTCTTGATATTTGGAGTGGTTTAAGGAAAATATCAATAAAGGTAATATCTAGATATTTAACTACCTTAACCAATGACTAAATCTGTCCTCAAGCTTCTAGGTTAGTAGCTAACCTCTAGGTTAGGGTAAACTAGGTTAGGGACTAACATGGTACTTAACAATAATTAAAATAATATTAAAAACACATAATTTCAAATAAAATCTAGTAAATTACCAAAATACCCTTTTAGGCTAAAATCACTAATTTGATGTTCTAAGCCTATGGCTAGGCTCACATGGTCATGGTAGTCTCTAGGTTATGAAATCTCTAGAGTTTACACTAGGGTTATACTAGTAAAACAAAGTCATAAGTCGTGACTTAGAAAATAGTTTTAATCTATCTAAAAATCACCAAAATTCATAACATGACTAAATTACCATTATTTAATAATAAAAATAATAAATTTTCAAAATATCCCAAATTTTAGAAAACTGGGTGCTACACTATGGGTCCGATTTGAGGAGACGAACCCAACCGTATGTCCAAAGATGGATTCCGACCGGCCGTGCACAATTTTTCTCGTTGGATCGGGTCGCGGGCCCGCCAAATAGGCGTTCCGGTCGACCTTCTCAGAATCGGACCATACTTGGCACACATGACCAAAAGTAATTTAGTCTTGTTGGAGCAAGTTTCGTCTCGAACCGACAAACGTGCATAAAGTAATTTACTAAATTAGAAAATCATCGATACGAAAAAATTCGACGGATACGCATCGAATTCGTCGCGCATACGCAACCAATTTGAATTCCGTCAAATCCTACGTTCATAAAGTCCATACACACCTTTCAATGCAACTGGTTCGCGACCAAGCCATCCAGTTTGCCGGGATGGACTTCGTATCGAGGTTTTTCTACGTTTTTAAAATCGCATTTTTGCCAATTTCAAACAAGTTTTAAACAGAATAAAGGCATCTAAAAATAAAACTAAAAATAGGGTTTTGATTATGCTCATGTTGTCTAAAAAGTTGTTTAATCAGTTTTCTATAATTTGCGATAATCTGGTCGCAAATCGACTACAAACATTGGTGGTTGGGATAGTTTCTAGTCGTCAAAAAATCAATAATTTCTCGATTTTGGAACTCATTCTTTGTCGCACACAATGTGAACGGATACGAACTACTTAGAGGGAATCAAACTTGGTTAGGTTGTTTACGTACCTGCGAAGACGGTATGCTTAACGGCAGAGAAACAGCAACGCACTCACGCCGCAAAGTTGAAGCTTCGATGTGCTACTGCTGCTATTTGTTGCTGTTGATGCTACAGTTCAGCGGCTATTACTGTTGGAATTGCCAAGCCTGTGGACGGCCGGCAGCCACGGCGAAGGGCGTGCAGGTGAGGGCTCATCTGGGTTACGGCTAGGGTAGGGTTAGGGTTTTATTTTTTTTTCTTTTTTTTCTAATCTGTGACGACCCGTACCCTGTTTAGTGACATGAAAAGGTGGGTACGTCCAGCCTACGCTGCAATTTTGGCAGTAGAATGCTATATAGGTCATCTATAACATCTAACAACAAGATATATAAATCTATCATCTCCGCACGGAGGTATAATATAACATCTCAACTCTATATCTCAATCACAAGTCTAGGAAAGATAGAGCACGATATGGAATAAGATAAAAAGAGAAGAACTGAATGTATAAGTAAAGTCATCACAACACACATATAGATATCCAATACAAATAAATTCAAGTCCTGAATATAACTAAGTCTCGACTAACAATCGGAACAATCCGATACAAGCTGAAAGCTATAAGTACTAGACTAAACTAGGTACCCTCTACTGAGCTAGATGCTCCTTAGGCTCCTGAATGTCACCCTCATATGCCCCATAGAAGGTAGGACAGTCACCATCATCATCTGTAATATTTTCAACAGGTCCAGTCAAGACAGGAACGAGCACAATACATCTCACGCAGTTCATATTATGTTAGAAAATATAAAGCATGCAAAAGAGTAAGATACATAGACTGTAAGGAAATATACATAAAAACGAGAGAGATTTGATAACTGGAAATATCTATATACATGATAAGTAAGAACTGTATGTAACCTGTGATTTAGAGCATGAGATGGTTATATAAATGGGTTAGGACAATGCAAGGGTAACTCCATCATACGTGAGTGTACAATGAATATATACAATAGTTTATACAATATTTGTACAATAGAATTTGATTACATAACCATTTCCTACTCACCCTCCCCAATCAATACACAAGGATCCAATCCAGTTATGTTACCTTGTACAATAGTTTCTCCATGAAGCTCATGTGATCATGAGAGTACAAGATGCACAATGAGTATACATGAATAGGGGTGTACAATAAATACAATATGTTCGTGAAACGAACACCACAATATGTATCTGCTGAACACAATGGAGATAACATCGCAAGAGAAGATCCATATAGTACCAATCCGTAATAACAATCGTGTCAGTATCAAGTAAAGTAATCTAGAGCAAGAATATAAGTCCTGACAAGTATAAAACGATCAGAGAATGTACTCGCCTTTCATCCTGAATGACTGATATGAATAGATGTCCGAACTGGTGTCACAGAGTCCTATTTAGAGTAAAACAAGTCATTAAGTACTCAAATTGTAATAATAGAAATGTTTAATGCAAACTACATGATTCTAAGTCAACCTAGGTCAAAGTCAACTCTTGGTCAACTTTGGTCAACTCTAGCATACTTAGTCAACTAAACCAAACTGGGTCAAATTAGGCTATATCTAGGTCAACCTAGAGTAAGCTATTCTCATATAATAACCATTACCCACTCTAAGATGTCACATATACCTATACTAATATCCTAAGTTTAACTTATACACAAATATACTCTAGATTCAAACTTATACATATTCTTACCAAAGAAATGATAGCTCTTTTCCCACTTGCAATGATCCCAAGCCTCCAAATCCTTGCTAGCTACTCACCAATTATATCCTCTACTGTAGGGGAGTGTGTTGCAATTGATTTGGTCCAATTTGGAGTTGATTTGAAGAAATGGGCTAAAATTGGAGAAGAACACTAAACTAGGGTTTGTAGGTTTAAATGAAAGAGGCAAGGGGATGTGAACATGTGTTTATCCAGGGGTGGGGGTCCTTTGATGGCAGCCTAGGGTTCATTCTAGGGTTAGGGTTAAGTTTTATAGGGTTTAAAGGCCTCTAGCTAGTGTAATTTAAGCCTCAAGCTAAAGGCCCAAATGATAATATCTAACCTTTAACAAATATCCCCTTCATAATTAATATCTAGATATTCCTAACCTTGTCATGTAATATAAGCTTCTAATCTAATATCTAGGTTATGACTAACATGTAGATTAGGTTAACTTCTAGGTTAGTCTCTAACAATTCAATTAGCACAATATTAATTAACCAAAATTCATTTTCATTAATAAGTCAAAAATGAGCAAAATACCCTTAGGCTAAAAAGTCATAATTAGTCATCGTAATCACATGGTTAGGTTCCCATGGTCATGGTTAGTCTCTAGGTCATGCAGTCTCTAGGGTTATACTAGCAAAACATCAAAATCATGAGTCATGGTTTTAAATAGTTTTAAATAGTTTTAAATTGATTAAAAATCACCATAAATTATATCATAATTTAAATAACATTATTAAATAGATTAAAAAAATACAAAAGTCCAAAATTATACTCATTTTAGAAACTGGGTGCTGTAAGTCTACCCTCCTTAGTAGAATTTCGTCATCGAAATTAAAATGATCGTACTCCTTCAAGGTCAAACCTCCAACAATCAAGGTCGAAGCCTCTTCCTAGCAGCACACAAGATCAACAAGTAAAATATGGGTAGTAGGCTTAAAATGGCTAATGTCCAAAATTTGGCTCACAGGTTTAGGTTGAAAAGGTGTCCCCAATTCGAGTCGAAAATATTAAAAGCGACTCCGTGGGGTAAATCAATATGGGATCTTGTGTCAGGAAAGTCGTGTGAAGCAAATGAAGCACAATATGGTGTGTCCGAGTGGGACACAAAGGTCATGGGTGTAGGGTGTCATGTTTAGGTCATGCAGGTGAAATTGGTTTTGAGAAAACAACTAGTCTTGTGCTCCTAAATTAAAAGTCACGGTAATGTGCATATGATAATCATAATTTAAGTGGGAATGGTCGAATGGCCTAAATTGAACCGGAAGTTGTGATACAAAAGTAGTAAAAAGGAACAAGTTGAGTGGGACAGACTCTGGTCATGAGTGCCAGACTGGGAAGATAAGGAAAACAACGAATCAATCAGGGCTGTTAGGCAGTATCATCTTATATGAAACTAGAAACTGGCTGCAATGGTCACCATTCTAAGGTCAGAAGTACACTATCAATTCTAAGTCAAAAAGTCCTAACACAAATCATCAATTCATTATATTTAGAAGAAATTTATATCAAAGGAAGTTACACAAAAGATTATACTAACAACTAAAATTACTCCTAGTCCTAAGTTAATTGAAGAAGAACAAACAATAATTTTTTTTAAAAGATTGAATTAAAAAGGTAGAATGATATTTTATAAACCTTCTTGAGGTAAAATCTGATAATCATATATGTCTGTCCAAAATCATGATACTCAAAATCATCGTCATACTAGTAAGCATGGCTACGATAACCATAGAGTCCACACTAAGGTACATACCTCTAGAATAATGGTATTTAAAATTTTTGCTCTGTCGCTAGCTTGGCTGTAAAAACCTTAAATTCCTACACCCGAGAAATATATCCAAAATCAGACTGTATGTCCTCACCATGCTTGCTAATGTGACTGTAGAAGATTTTAGATTCCATAACTGAGTCGACCTAGCCCATACGATTCATCTTGGTAGAATATTTCAAGTTAACCTTGATTACCAAGAATCAAATTCATCAACAAATAAGGAAGATAAACAAAAGCTGTTGGAATCGAATTTCGGGATATTCATAATGAGATTCTCAAGGGTCATCAAGGAATCTCTCGAGTAGTCCTAACAGTGATTGAGTATCCTCTCAACTAAAGCCTATTCCTTAACTCTACTCGCAGGCGCACAGCAGTACAACTAATCGTCGTACTACCACGACTTCGCACAAATGCGAATCTCGACCTGCGTTGGCCACCACTAAAAAGTGTCACGACCCGTACCTTGTTTAGGGGCACGAAAACGTAGGTACGTCCAGCCTACGTCACAGTATCGGCGGTAGAACGCTGTATAGGTCATCTATAACATCTAACATCTAACAAAAAGATATATAAACCTGTCATCTCCGTGCGGAGGTATAATATAACATCTCAACTCTATATCTCAATCACAAGTCTAGGGAAGATAGAGCACAATATGGAATAAGATAAAAAGAGAAGAACTGAATGTATAAGTAAAGTCAATACAACACATATATAGATATCCAACACAAATAAATATAAGCCCTAAATATAACTAAGTTTCAACTAACAATCGGAACAATCCGATACAAACTAAAAGTTATAAGTACTAGACTAAACTAGGCACCCTCTATTGAGCTAGATGCTCCTCAGGCTCCTGAATGTCACCCTCATATGCCCCATAGAAGGTAGGGCAGCCACCATCATCATCTGTAATATTTTCAACAGGTCCAGTCAGGACAGGAATGAACACAATATATCTCACGCAGTTCATATCATGTTAGGAAATATAAATCATGCAAAAGAGTCAGATACATGGACTGTAAGGAAATATATATAAAAATAAGAGAGATTTGATAACTGGAAATATCTATATACATGATAAGTAATAACTGTATGTAACCTGTGATTTAGAGCATGAGATGGTTATATAAACGGTTAGGACAATACAAGGGTAACTCCATTATACGTGCGTGTACAATGGATACATACAATAGTTTATACAATATTTGTACAATATGATTTGATTACATAACCATTTCCTACTCATCCTCCCTAATCAATACACAAGGATCCAATCCAGTTACGTTACCTTGTACAAGAGTTTCTCCATGAAGCTCATGTGATCATGAGAGTACAAGATACACAATAAGTATACATGAATAGGGGTGTACAATAAATACAATATGTTCGTAAAACGTACATCATAATATGTATCTGCTGAACACAATGGAGATAACATCGTAAGAGAAGATCCATATAGTACCAATCCGTGATAACAATCGTGCCAGTATCAAGTAAAGTAATCTAGAGCAAGAATATAAGTTCTGACAAGTATAAAACGATCAGACAATGTACTCGCCTGTCACCCTGAATGACTGATATGAATAGATGTCCGAACTGGTGTCACATAGTCCTATTTAGAGTGAAATAGGTCATTAAGTACTCAAATTTTAATAATGGAAATTTGTAATGCAAACTACATGAATCTAAGTCAAACTAGGTCAAAGTCAACTCTTGGTCAACTCTAGCATACTTGGTCAACTAAACCAAACTGGGTCAAATTAGGCTATATCTAGGTCAACCTAGAGTAAGTTATTCTTATATAATAACCATTACCTACTCTAAGATGTCACATACCTATACTAATATCCTAAGTTTAACTCATACACAAATATACTCTAGATTCAAACTTATACATATTCTACATTATTGCACACATTTATATACCTTATAGATAACACTTACTATAGTTAGATAGGTAATGCCATACCTATACTCAACCCAAACTGGCCATTCAATGCTGCTACTGTTTACATTTCACCTATAGCTCAAGGCAATATATTCATACATATATATGTAACACAATACCAGTTATCAACATATATCCTAATCTCTAATATCTACTAACCCAAAACCCTCTACTAAACCAACTGTAAACCTCAAGGGAGGTCTGAACATCAAGCACTCAGGATATCCTCAAAACTGAACCCAAACTTCCAAATCTCAGATACCAAGTTACCAAGTCCACTGACCCAAAGCCAATGCCAAGCCATAGTCCCTCACATTCTCTCAACTGGGCAGTACCCCTCTCTCATAGGACTTAACCCAAACATAGCTAACTGATACTCAGTGGTCGAGCCATCCTTCCTAGGCTGCTACCACTTGTCCTACTCTAATATCCTTCACTGATACAACAATTTCTAACTAACACTAATATTCTAACAAAACCAACTGATACTCAATTGTGCTAACTGATATTACTAAATTCCTAACCAACCATTCATATAGATGCTAACTGATATTCTCATCTAACACTCACACAACCTCTCAACTGAGCACCCCTCCTCTCTCACTGCCATACCCAAAACCTAAACAACCCTCACAATCATCCTCCAATCTAAAACAATTTTCAGTAAAAACCTATTCATTCGAAGAACCCAAACATCTCAATAATCCAAAACTCAGGATATCACAAAACCAAATCTCTTATATAAACCCAACTGGAATATCCTAGGGGTGAGTGTCAGAGAAGTGTCATCCCTGTGTCAACAAAGTGTCGACAAGGTGTGCACAAAGTTGTATCCAAGTGTTGAGTTGCGTCAAAATAAGTGTCTCGAACACAGGGTACATATGTACAGAGAATGGGGGTCGAGTGCTGTGTGTGTCGAGCCCTGGGAGTCAAGTCATGTCTTCTACATGTGTGCGTGTCAGGGGAGGGCCACGTGTCCAAACAAATAGACACGAAGTATCCAAACTTGGAAATCACAAGTATCAACAAACTGCAGGTGCACAGCCACGTGTTCGTGTCCACACCTAGCCTAGATATAGGGCTAGCCATCCGACATGCTGCCACGCATCCATAACGTGTCTGGACGCGATACGACATGCGTATCAGTGGTCAAAAACTACTGTGTCCAGAACAGTGTAAACCTAGTGCGTGTGTGTTTTCGTGTCCGACTCGACACAAGGCGACTCGAGGGATGACATGTCATTCATTGCCCCTCGGTGTCCACCAAGTGGCGCGTGTCCACTTGGCCTGTGTCAAGAGAAATTGTGGTGTGGTAGCAGGACACGCGCACGAGATCTCGTGCAGCGCATGCGTGTCCTATTTGGACGCAGAAGCGACACAAAATCCAACTCAGTGTTAGTGATTCGTGATCAGCATGCTAAAGGTTACACAAACATGTAATTTATTTCAGAAAACAAGAACAAAAGTTCTACACAAGCATTTAAGCAAACATATTGCTAAAGACGCTGATACGTGTCCGATACGGACAATAAATGGACACGACTTCTTACCAAACTTGAGGGACAGCTAGGGTATACCTAAATGAATGCAACTATGAAGAAAAATTAGAAATTCATTAGGGTTTGATAGGTTTTACCTATTGAGGGTGAAACCTCAATGAATAGGTTTTGAAATGAGAGCTCTTCTCCTACTTGCAATGATCCCAAGCCTCCAAATCTTTGCTAGCTACTCACCAATAATATCCTCTACTGTATGGGATTGTGTTGCAATTGATTTGGTCCAATTTGGAGTTGATTTGAAGAAAGGAGGTAAAATTGGGGAAGAACACTAAACTAGGGTTTGTAGGTTTAAATGAAAGAGGCAAGAGGATGTGAACATGTGTTTATATAGGGGTGGGGGTCCTTTGATGGCAGCCTAAGGTTCATTCTAGGGTTAGGGTTAAGTTTCATAGGGTTTAAAGGCCTCTAGCTAGTGTAATTTAAGCCTCAAGCTAAAGACCCAAATGATAATATCTAACCTTTAACAAATATCCCCTTCCTAATTAATATCTAGATATTCCTAACCTTGTCATGTAATGGAAGCTTCTAATCTAATATCTAGGCTATGACTAACATGTAGATTAGGTTAACTTCTAGGTTAGTCTCTAATAATTCAATTAGCACAATATTAATTAATCAAAATTTATTTTCATTAATAAGTCAAAAATGACCAAAATACCCTTAGGCTAAAAAGTCACAATTAGTCATCCTAATCACATGGTTAGGTCACCATGGTCATGGTTAGTCTCTAGGTCATGCAGTCTCTAGGATTGTACTAGCAAAACATCAAAATCACGAGTTATGGTTTTAAATAGTTTTAAATTGATTAAAAATCACCATAAATCATATAATGATTTAAATAAAATTATTAAATAAATTAAAAAATACAAAAGTCCAAAATTATCCTCATTTTAGAAATTGGGTGCTACACACTCTCATATAAAGAGATGGGAAACTTGGTCGGCCTCTCTATTTTGGAGGGGGTCACGAATTTGTGTGGTTACTGTTCCCTTCGGGGAACAGTAGCCCGTTGGATTTATTTATTTATTTATTTATTTATATGTATGTATGTATGTATATATATTCTTACTTTAATAAAATCTAGAATAATTTTTATAAATTTTCTAAAAAGCCAAAAAATTTCTAATATCAAAATATTTAAGAAATATTTATAATTTCCTCAACATAATCCATATAGTATTTTGTTCATATATGTATATATATATGTCTATAAGATGAATCATAAATTGTTTAAAACATATAAAAATCTTTTTTTGAAATACTATATATATTTTTATGTGTATAAATAGTTAATATCATACACGAGAGTGAGCACCCTTAATGATCAAAATACATAGCAATCTATCTTTTTACCCTATAAGACCCTTTTATGTAGAAAATATATATTTATATATTTATTCCTGTGTTCATATATAATTCTATAAATGGACAAAAATAGTGAACTATTTAAAATCTAGGAAGTATTTATAACTTAATTATTTATCAAAGGAAAAATCAATACCATACACTCTACATAATCTAATTAAATATATATAAAAATTCAAAAACTTGGGATTTTACATCCTACCCAACTTATAAAAATTTTATCCTCAAAATTAAAATTTTATCTTATTATCAAGAATAACAAGATTTAATACAAGGGAAAGCAGATATATCGAATTGTAACTCGATTTCTGAAAGTGTGGTGGAGGTAGTTATAAAGGAAATCCAATTGGCGTCATATTCTACAAGATTGAGTACTCTTGGTTCAAGGCTCTACCCGACTTATAGAAGTTGGCATACCGTAAAAAATACTCATTACGAGATTTAAGGAAAGGTCAATTTCTAGGAAGAGGCACAAGAATACTGGACATTTCTGACCGTAGTCTCGGGTTCTAAGTGAGGCTAGATATTGTCATGGCATTCTTGGTCAATAATTTCTTTAGGAGAATTATTACAATCTAACATCGTTCCTACCGGCCATGCTTCAATAAGATAAGAAATCTTTTCTTTAAACGTGTTGGTTCGAAGGAATTTCAGTTGTCACCTAACATGGGTAACTAAGAGATCGGAGTCTACAGTAGTGAAGAACCATGCTATAGATTTTTGATTTGGTAAGGGTCAGGAATCTTTAGGTCATAATGACTAGTATGGGCGGGTTGATGTTTGGTGTTGTGTAGGAGGTTTTCGCTTGCTTAGGTGGAACACATAAATCAAAGGTGTGATGCGTCTCGCATGGATCATGGGTATTCAGTTCAGTTAAGGGGATGGATCGATATTTGCATGGTTAAAATCAAATAGAAAGAAAATAGGCATCTATGGTTTGTTCTAAGGGAACTTTGTCACACATGTGGCATAATTGATATGGAGCACATGAAGACGAGTTTGTGTGGGATATGTATGCCACATGTGTAGCTTGACTAGTCTAGTTTATGAGTGTGAACTTTATTGGAAGGAAAATGCTAGTGTTGTGCTTCAAATATCAAAGCCACGATAGAGGGTATCAAATTATATGGATAGGATTGGACATTATGAACCACTATTTTATTAGTTCAATTCGAACCAATCTATCAAAATCATTTGCTAATTCAAGAAACCCTTCATTCTAGAGAGGCTAGGAATCTATACACCTCAAAATTCTTATTCACGACTTAAACAAAGACACTAATCTAGGATAAAATCTATTTGAAGAATTCAAGGTTGCGATCTTTTACCGCGGTTATCTAACGCACGAGCAAAGGAATATGAAATACAATACAAAGATTATGTCACGACCTTCAATAGATGGAAGAATGGTTACGAATGGCATCCCATCCTAAAAGATGGAGTAAACTAAGTTCAAGGTTTTACGGGAATTGGTTAATCGTGGAAGCATGGTAATAGGACTTCTAAGAGGTTTAAATTCCAAGAAGATGTTTGAGGATATGATGTACTTCTAATCATAGTCATTATTTATTTAATGTTGCTCATGTATTGGCCGCGTTTTATCAAGGTGGTAGGAACGGTCTTGGTCAAGCCTAACCAGAAAAAGTTGATACAATGGGATTTTATTCATCACATAATATGATCATGACGGAATACAGTTAAGGAATTTGTGGACGGGGAATAAGTGGACCATGAGATGGAGCCTACATAATATGTGTCGGGACCTATTTCATAAGTTTGGTTTTATATGCCACATATGGTGATATGCATGGATGGGTTTAACTGGATTTTAATAGGTTCCCTAATTGGACGTCAACCTTTATTGAATGAATCTTGGGTTTTATCTATATTAGCTGGACAAGATCTCATAAAATCAGTCTGAACCTTTTCTACTAAGTTAGGATAACCTAGTATAGGTTCAAACTCAATTAGTTGGGCTAATTGCAAGTCGGTTTGGTTAACTAGGTTCCTTAAGCCCAAAATGCGTCTTCTGTGACTTTTGCGTTTAAGTAGCACATGGGGACTCCATTGTGTGGCACACAAGAGACGTGTGTGTAGTAGGCTTCGAGTAGATCACAACCATGTATTGGATTAAAAGATTTGAGTCACGGTTGGAACTCTAATTGCAGTCGGAAAGTACATCGAAGTTATGGTAAGGGTTATCGCTAGTCCATTTTGACATGAAAGTCGTATCATAGAAATATAGTACAAGGAGACGTGTTTGAGTGAAACAGATTATGTCTACTTGAATGTGGACTCGTCTAGGTCTTGCATATGAAATTTGTTGGGAGGTAACAATTAGTATTACGCTCCGAATATCAAAGTCACTGTAAGGGACACCAAAAGATCTAAATAGAAAGTAGTAGTTCATAAGTCACTAATTATCATCCTAATGGAAATCAACTTATCCTGATCAATTTGTAAGCTAGTAATTTATAAAATTTTAGAAGACTTAGCATCTATTCACTCCAAAATTTCTTTCTTTGAATTAAAACTAAGGCACGGTTTTAGGATTAATGATGTTAGAAAATTTTAAAGTTGTGATATCGTGCTTGGGCTTTGAGTATAAAGGAATACTACACAATGTGATAGATAATGTGATATGGTAGATATGAATCAATTTGAAGGTGGTTCTCCAATTTTGAATAGGTGGAACGATTGTGTATGTATAGCCTTCATGGTCATAGGTGGTATGGTGAAGTAAGGGGACATTCTGGGTATATCTTTCCTCAAATATGAGCATTTGTTTTTCTGCAGTAAGTAAAAGCGAGAAACAATAAAATAAAGAATTCAAGGAAGAGGGAATCAAATGCAAATACGGGGCTCAAAAGACGATTGAATATTTCAATAAGGGTTGTCAAGGCAGTGGCAGATGAGATCCTAGAAACATCTATATCTCAATACATGTGGGATAATCATAAGAAGAGCGAACCAAGTGCACTAAGGTTGATCAGACTATAATACAATGATTCCGATTAGACAATATGTTAGTGGACGTCCCCAATAAACACATATCCTAAACAAGCTCAACAAAGTATAAGCTTGCAAAAACTAGGCTATAATAGCAACGTTATTTAAGATAGTCAAAAATATAAATATGCAAGAATTTTGATTGAATGAAAACACAAGTAGTTCAAGTTTATCAAACTCTAAGACTCATCCAGTATTCATGTCTCTACAGTTGTCCTACTATTTTCTTATCTAAGGCCTTGGTTGAACTAATGAGGCATGGATCTTTAATTGCATTATAGTCTAGGTAATTTTATTAAAATCCTCTTTAATAGTTTGCAAGGAGAATAGAGTGATAGGATATGAGGTATACTACCCAACTGATAAGAGTAAGCTAATAGTGGTTTGAGCAATATATAACATGTATACCTAGTATGAGTCATCCTCTCAACCCCTCTATCAAGCACGAATGGAAAAGTTAAGATTTATAGTGGAAGGGAATCAAACAAAAGGAAATCAAGGTAGTCGGATGAAAGTTCAAAATTGGAATCAAGGGAGGAGATCAAGTATGTGGATGAGATTCTAGACTCTAATCCTATATGCTGGCTCACATCGGTACAGTAACGTAACCGAAGTGGTAAACTCGACCTGCATGTGCCACCACAAAAAATGTAACGCCCCAGTCCCAAAATACTTAGGACTAAGTTCGTAGACATGCCAGCTGTATACATACGAAGTATACTCCAATATGTGGAATCCTCGTATATATAAATAAGTTATATATGCAGTAAACTATGACAACTAATCTCATCCACCATATGAAAATAAATGTATAATAAAATCAACTTTAAATTTATCATTTGTACAAAAGTTGGGCGGAGACAGATCCACTACCAACCATTTAAATGAGAAGAATAATATAAAGAAAGGATAGATAAGAATAGCAATGAATGATCCAAGAGCAAGCCTTCTCGATAGAAAGGGATCCACTACAAAAAGTGGGCTTTTGGGATGCCACTATTAGGAATGCTAGTCAAAATGTGCTAAAAATTTAGTTTTTGGGACGACTACGTTTTTTGTAACAAAATATAGTATTATTGTTGACAGATTGAAAAATAGATCTATTTTTTTTGGACTAATAAAATTTTCTGTCCTAAATAAATCCTAGGACCGTCCAAATAATCTCAGCGGGAATGCAAAATATTTGTCAGCTCATTACTAATTTTTTAGGAAATTTTTTTCCCTCTCTTCTAGAAGAAGTCTCCATCGTTGAAATCAACTAGCCCATGACCTAACCATACATTCATAAAAACCCTATCTTCTCTCTCTACGTTCCTTACTCTTACAACTTCTAATCTCTTTCTCCTTTCATCAGCTTCTAATCTCTCTCTTCTTTAATTCTTCTTGTGAGATTTAACCCTAGCCTCTTGGAAGGATCAGTCCAGTAATGTTTGGAGCTCATATGAGCAAGGAAGAGGCTGAGAGTGTCCTTCAAATTTTCTTTTAGATCGGGATGCAATAACTCTAATTCTGGAGTTTCTTTCTTGATCCTATGAGAATGTTGGTAATCAATTTTTATTTTTATTTTTGAGCTTTCTTTGTTATGTAGATAGAAAAAAATGTACTCTTTAATTATTTATGATATAATCTGGCTGAGCAAACTAAAAATTGAACTTATTCTACCATGTCGATATTATTTAGTATTATTGTTGTAGTTTCTTTGTAGATCGTGCCCCAATTCTGGGGTTTATTAATTTCATTTTACTAAAATGTTAGGAAATTCATTTCGTAGTATAGATTTTAGTTAGCTTTTGTTTTTTTTATTTCATTGATATGTATACTTTCTACAAGAATGCAACTATCCTACACTCATTCTTTTATGTTGAACAACATGTAGAATGTTAGATGGTATACTGAGCAAACTGAAGTTCTGTATTTCGATTATTACTCGGTTGATTTTGTTAGTGCCTTCCATATGTTTACTTTAATGGCCATGAGAAAATTCTTTATTTGTGCCCTTCCGATTGGTTACTTTCATTGCTTTGATATGTGGAAGTAGTCATTCTTTATTGCAGCTCTCAATGTGTTTGTTTAAATAGGTGTTAGAAATTTTTGATTGTATATGTTCCTCCAAATTAGTTCAGATAATTTCCTTGATGTCATGAACTAATTGGGTTTTCACATTTGGATTATAGATCATGAGAGTAATCAACATTGAAAATGTTGTTATAAATTTGTATATTCTTGGATTATAAAATATCTGGTAGTGATCAAAATTGTAACTAATGTTGTCCTAAGGTAGATTGTTAACAAAAGACATATTGAACGGTGTGGGTATGAACTTCCCTCTAGTCTGTTTGGACTATTCAAAACTGCTGATATTTGCCTGTGGTTCTTGAGATTATCAATGCATTCCAAAGACAAGATCATATAGGTATAGTAGCATCTTGAGATTTTCAATGCACTCCAAGGACAAGATCAGATAGGTATAGTAGCATCTTGAGATTTTCAACATTTCATACATTTAGTCATAATGAATAAGGAATTCCATATTCAAATTTTGGGTTTATCACATTAACTCTCATTTTATTCAACCAATTTTCGAGAAGTAAAGCCTTTTCTTTTGACTATAATCACTATACTAGTGTTGTACTATCTAAAATTTTGTAAGATATTATAGACAACTTATACAAGATATATGGCTACTTTCATAAAGCCCTTCCGATTGACAAACTTTAGTCTGATATTTGATTTGATTTTTTTTGCTCTTATGTGTCTATAACATCAAGAAGAAGAACAAAGCCATTATCCTAAATTTTTGGGATAAGCTACATGAATCCTTTGCTTTGATTTTGCTCTTGATTGCATATATTAAGTATCAACTCTTATAGTTCTCATATGACATTTGTTGAAGTTATAGGAGAAAGTGATTGATGAAGTTCTTGGCCCAAACCCACGGCATCTTTTAGAGCTATATGCACTTAAACAAAACAATCATTACCAAGAGTAACTTGCTCTCCTTACTAATGTTGCTTATGATGTTTTATTTCCTACTTGGTTTATTTTTTTTTGTTTCTATTGACATGTTAACTATCCCTTGAGGAAGGCATCTAATTGTTACATAAAAAATCTATCAAATATTTTGGCTCATGGTTGGAGTATTAGAGAGCCATGATATTTAGTTCTTGATAGAGTACCAGATATGTAAATGGTATAATAGGTAGAGATTGATTATTAAGATGCCTTTGGAATATGAAAGTTACAACGTGTTAGCAACATGCTTGTGCATGCAACAACAAGCTAGAAATGCACTATTAACACAAGTTTTTGATCTTGTCGTAGGAATATTTACTTACTTAAATGCTTACTCATCTCCATAACTTTATAAACAATATATTTGTCCCGATCTCTTTTCCAATAAAACTCAAAATAATAATCTTATAAAGTTGAGACCACTTTGCCACGTATAGCTTTTAGTTGTTGTGTTAGAAGATAAATGTGCGATAGATATGGACATGCAAAGTGTATTAAATATATTCAGGATTGTCTACATGTATGGGATTTGAATATTTTGGTTGCCAACTGAGCTACCCTGCAGAATTTTTTGTGTGAAACACAAGCTATTGCCCATCAAGATTTTTGAATTCTTGTGTAGCCCCCAAATGATCATTTGCCACTCAACCACCATAAGATTTAGAAACAAAAAATAAAGGTAATATATTTACTTCAGCATATAAAGTTTGACAGTTTTGATTTGATTTAACTTGTATGTTAGTATTCTTACCATTATATATCTATCTTGGTATAACCTACATAGGACAGTAATTTAGGCTAGTTGATTTCAGTTGTTTTTTGTATCAATTCATGTAAACATTACAAAATATCTACATTTTTCTTTACCTGTTAAGGGGATCTAATTTGGAAAATTAAAGCAATATTTAGGATCATCATCTTGAATTGAAGAAGGAAAAGGACATAGAGGGAGGAACATCATAAGGTTCTTAACAGATGTTGCAAATTTTACAATGTCATGTTATTTTAATTTTTGTAAAGTTTTATTTAGGAAGATTCTAATAAGAACTTCATTTGCATGGGAATGACATTGGGGATGAGGGAATATGGGCACTAAAGCTAGGCCTATCTTCCTATAAAGCTCAGCTTGTGTTGTATGCATATACTAACATATTATTAGAATTTTAATTTATTGTTGCCTTATCTGCAATTTTATTTTGTAGGTAGAATAACTCTTTTATATATCGGCAACTATGATATTGGCTCAAAAGGTGCTTTCCATGTTGTTGAGTATATCAAGAAAAGTAAATACTTACTATAGTTGAGTTTTTATTTTGTTACTAGATTTTTCTTAAGTAAACATCACTTTGAATTATCACTTTAAATTATAACCTAGTTTTTACTTCTGTTACTATGTTTTTTCTTCTGTTATAACATCACCTCAAATTATATCTTTGAATGGGTGGAAATTATAACATCACTTTTTTTTGCAGGTCCTTCAAATGAATGGGTGGAATTATATCTTTGAATGGGTAAAAAATTATTTTGGAATCGTTTTGGTAGATAATGCTTAATGATGTGAAAAGTTTTAGACTTTGTTTTGTAAATGATGGAGATAACACTTGATTCTCCAATTTTGAGTTCATTTTGTGAATCATGGGAGGACATCTAAATGATATGGCCTGTAATGATGTGATATGGCTTGTAAACAATGTGATATAGCCTGTAAATAATGTTCATTTTGTAAGACGCTTTGTATGATATGGCCTTATATATGACAACTGGAACAACTGTTATCATTTTTTGAGTGTTATTTTTTGTATGCACAGCATGAATAATTGTTATAATTTTTTATTTTGAGTTTATGTTTTGTATGCACAGCATGAATTATTCCATGAGAACTAGAGCAACTGTTATAATTTTTTGAATATATGTTTTGTATGCACATCAGAGAATTAGAACTTGAACAATTATTATAAATTTTTGGGATGGATCTGTTGTTCTGTACTAAAAGTGAATTATATTATTTTGGGACATTTGCCTAAATTATTAGGACGGACAATATCCATTACAAATACCTAATTTTTGGGACAACAAGACCAACCATCACACAAAAATAGAGTTTCACAACCTTTTGAGACAATTAATTTTTCTGTCCTTTAACATTAATTAGGACGGCAAAATCCGTCCCTTAAGCTTTAGCCACGCCACCCTAATAGCACTGTTTGAATCCGTCCCAACTGTCATCCCAAATAATATTGAGGACGGTAAAAGCTCTTTTTAGAACGATTTTTTGTTGTCCCAAAAGGTTACTTTTTTGTTGTCCCAAAAGATTACTTTTTTGTAGTGGAAGACCACGATATTTGCTAAAGCACCTGCGAAAAGACATGAAAGCACACACCTGGAGAGATCACCAGGTTTTCAGAGAGACGTAACAAGATACAAGAAAACAACATGCCGTATAAGCTGTGATATATAATAAATACAAGAAGGATGCATGCAGTAGGGTGCCTAACCATTCTATAGTGAATATGCAATTAAGAACAACCTTCACATATGGGCATTCGGGCTATATTGCAGTGGCATCGTCCCTTTCCTTCGGGAACCAGGTGCCTCCGTCCATAATGCTCGGTGAATGTCAGAGGGAATCATTAATAGAAACATCCCTAATGCTCCATAAACGTCAGAGGAAATCAGTAATAGAAACTTCCATAATGCTCCATGAATGTCAGAGGGAATCAGTAATAATAGGGTGGACATGCGTCTCCTGCGGAGCTTCAGGTACAATAGTAAGGGTATATGTGGCCTATACATCAAGGAATTCTTCTTCCACTACAAAAAAAAAGGCTTTTAGCGACGGCGGAATCCGTCGCTAAAAGTTGTTTTTTCGTCGCTAAAGCCAAATAGCGACATATCAGCGACGAAAATGGTTTATCGGAAAATCACGTGTCGCTAATTTAAATCAGTCGCTAGTTTTTCTGAAATAGTTACCGATTAGTGACGCATTTAGCGACACGCTATTTATTGGAAAATGTGACGTAATAGCGACGGAAACTCTGTCGCTATAGTTACCGACGAACTACCGACGTCGCAGCGGCGTAATTCAGCATGAGAGTAGCGACGGGCTAGCGACGAAAAATTACGTCGCTAAGATGTTTCCGATACGCTTTTGGTGTTGGACAGGAACATAGCGACGGAATAGTAAGTAAAATTTACGTCGTTATTCAGTCGCTATACTGGAATATAATATTTTCCAGAACCTTAGCGACGGAAATTACAGTCGCTATTCCGTCGGTAGCCTGCAAAGTAAATTTTTCAGGCATGTAGCGACAGAAAAATCGTCGCTATTCCGTCGCTAGCCTACAATGTTCCAGGTTTTCTGTCGCTGTTCCGTCGCCATTTCGTCGCTAAATACAATATTGCATGTCATTATTTGTGTTTCCTACACTCCACATCCCTGTCGACAGTTACACACACAATATACAGTCATATAGATAGTTTCCAAATACAACATCAGTATTCGTGTTCCCAGCAGTCTTTATCCCTGTCGACAATTTTACAGTAGGCACACATATCAGTATTTGTGTTTTCTGCAAATTCTCAGTTTCATGCACACGTATCCCAAATGTTTTAATACAACACATACACACATATCCAAAATTAGCTTCATACACACATACAAATAATGTTTTAATATAAGAAATATTAATACACATATCCAAAATGTTTTAATACAAGAAAGTACTGGTACAGTAAATCTAGGTCGTCCAGCGTGATAGAAACCTCTTGGTGGGCATGATGAAGACCTCTCGGCAGACTTAATGAAGATCCAAGCTGCGAACGTGAACGTCGACCTCTCGGCGCCATAGAAAAATCTGAAAGAAATAATAAGTGATGATGTGTTAAAAATAAAAACTACTGTCATGTCATTATACTAATGGGACTCGTATATTAAATTAAAACGTACGTACTAGTCTGATTCATCTTCCCAAGAGTCTTCTGAATCATCGCTTGATTCCGAAGTGTCTTCTTCTGCTTCTTCATTTTTACTATCAATATGATCTTCATCTTCATCTTCCAATACTTCTTCCTCAACATCTTTCAATTCTTTATCAACGTTAACCTCCATAACGTCATCTACCGCAACCTCCATATCTTCTAAATCCTCTTTCTTAACACCAGCCAAACTTATATATGTTGGTTGCGGCTTGACCACCTCTTCCTCTTGGTAGGCTACATCCCCAACATTATATGTATTTCTTGCTTTGGTTTTGCATACAGCCCACCAATCCAGGGTACTGTACCGTCGACTAGGATAACTCGTATAGTACACTTGAACGGTTTGACTAGCCAACACAAATGGTTCAAAACCTTCATATCTTTTTCCATGTTCTATATCAACAAAGCCAAATCATTTGTCAATCTTCCATCCTTGCTTGGGTGTTGTCTCGAACCAACGATATTTAAAAAGCACAACCTTCGTATCAACAGAATATTCAATCTCTACGATATCTCTTAGAACACCGTAGTAGTCGAATTTGGGATCGGCATAGTAGACTGAGGCCCTCACACAAACTCCCAAATTTTTGGTATAATTAGCCTCCTCATCGACAAATGAATGATTGATAGGCTTATCAGTAGTTCTAAAGTTAAAGCCATTGATTGTATATCCGCTCCAACACTTCTCCTTTTTGCTCGGTCCAATAGCAATTGTGCTTAGCCTTTTGTTCTGCAACTGTGTACCCGGACGAAAGACCTAGTATAGGTAGTATCAGAAAAGTCATTAGACAAAGTGTGGGTAGTAACATATTGAATTTAGAATGGCTAATGACTATAATCTTTATATAATTTCGAAACCACGACAGAAACTTCATATCGACCTCTCTAGCAACATCATCATCATCAATATCAGGTCTTTCTATTCTAATCTCAGCTCTAAAAGTACTGTAATAATAGGGAGAAACGTTAGCACACTTCTAAATATCGAATTTAGAATGACTAAATAGTGTCGCTTACTTTTTAATATCTTCCATCTCTTTGATACTGCTATTGAGGCATATATACCGATGTACGACTTCAAACTCTTCGTCATCCAACCACCGTAATTTAGTCGCACTTGTCGGCTTGCCCCCCACATTGAAGATTGTACGAATCCATTCGTTCGTTGCATTGATATCACCTTCATCATTCCTCGGCGCTCTATTCCAATTTGTTCGGACATGAGTATCGAAGTAGATCGAACAGAAGTTAGAAACCTACTCAATGATGTACGCTTCGCATATTGAAGCTTCTACATGAGCCTTATTGCCCACTTTCTTCTTCAGGTGACCAAGATATCTATAAAAAATATATTGAATATTAGAATTATTTAAATAAAAAATTACAAATTAGAATATTATTTTATACCTCTCAAATGGGTACATCCATCAATAATGGACGGGAGCACCGACACGTGCTTCGTATGCAAGATGAATCGGCAAATGTTCTATACTATCAAAGAAGCCGGAAGGGAACACCCTTTCTAACTTGCACAACGTCACTACAACTTTCTCCTCAAGTTCTAGCATATGTTGCACCGTCAACTTACTTGAACACAAATCTCTAAAGAAGATAGATAACTCGGCCAGCCGAGTCCACACATGAGAAGGTAACATCTCTCTAAAAGTGATAGGAAGTAATCACTCCATGAAAACGTGACAATCATGACTCTTCATCCCTATCAACCTGCGTTCGTTGAGATCGACACATCTCGCCAGATTCGATACGTAGCCGTCAGAAAATCTCAACTTTGAAATCTATTTACATATTATCAGTTTATCATCTCTACTCAATGTAAATGGTGCTGGAGGCTTCACCCAGTTACCATTGGACCTTTGTGACAGATGCAACTCTGGACGCTTGCAAATAATTTCTAAGTCATTCCTTGATTTAATATTGTCTTTTGTTTTTCCCTTAATATCCATCACAGTATTAAATATGTTGTCAAATATTTTTTTTTAATATGCATGACATCAAGATTGTTTCTTATGAGATTGTCCGGCCAATAAGGCAAATCCTAAAAGATACTCCGTTTCGTCCAATTGTGATGTTGTCCGAAGCCTTCAATGTGATGGCCCGATCTCGAATTTTCCATGACAGTCGGTAAATCTCGAACCTCTTCCTAAACTATATCTTCCGTTAATCTCAACGGGGGAAGAGATACTTCCCGTTTACCAGCCCTGAAGCCATCTCTGTTCCTTCTCCACGAATGTGACGAAGAAAGAAACTAGCGGTGGCAATAAAAAATACACGCCTTTCCTCCATTCTGAAGGCGAAATGCCTTACTCTTTCCCATGTATATCGGACATGACATAATACCATGAGTACTCCACCCGGATAATATCCCGTAAGCTGGAAAATCGTTGATGGTCCACATGAGCATCGCCCTCATCTGAAAGTTCTGCTCCATCGATAAATCAAACGTCAGGATGCCAAACTGCCATAATTGTTTCAACTCGTCCACCAACGGTTGTAAGTAGATATCGATGTTCTTCTTTGGATTTCTTAGACCGGGTATGATAAGTATGAGGAACATGTAAGGAGTTTTCAGGCACATCCACGGTGGTAGATTGTACGAGGTCAAAATGACCGGCCAACAAGAGTATTACGTCCCCAACTGTCCGAATGGAGTGAATCCATCAGAATATAAAGCCAATCGAACATTCCTAGGCTCCGCAGTAAAATCAGGATGACACCGATCAAAATGCTTCCATGCTTCGCCATCGGCAGGATGAGATAATTTTCCTTCATCCATCTTCCGTTCTTTGTTATGCCATATCATGTGTTGTGCAGTATTTGCAGACATATACATCCTCTGCAGCCTCTTTGTGATTGGAAAGAACTGTATGTACTTGTAAGGGCGCATTCGTGTCCGAGGAATTGATTTTCCTTTTCCCCGGATTGGCTTGTACCGGTCCTCGTCACAGAAAATACATTTGTCTTTATCACTGTTCTCCTTGTAGTATAGCATGCAACCATTTTGACAGCAGTCTATCTTCTGGTAGCCCAATCGGAGTTTTTGCATCATCATCTTCGACTTGTAGAAGCTTTCAAGCAAATCATTTGATCCTTTTGGCAACAACTCTCTTACAAGCTAAATTATCCGGTCATAGCATTCTTGCGGTAAGTTAAAATCAGATTTAAGGTTCAACAGCCGCATCACTACCGACAATACCGAATGAGAATCACAATCCGGATATAACGAAGTATCAGCATGCTTGAACATATCGTAGAACTCCTTTGCATCAGGATTCGGATCCTCATGTGCCACAACAAAATCTAATACCATCTCACGTGCCAAGTTTGTTGGTTGTCGATATTCAAAATAATCTCCGAGAGTAGAATCTCTCACCTCGGTATTGAAGAAGGACTGAGATTACGAAGTCGAAGATTCTCCTTGATTAATCCACATGTTGTAGTTCGGCATGAAACCCTTCTTGTAAAGGTGATCTCTTACGAGTGACACCTCTCTAAATGGTATATTCTTACATTTGACACAAGGGCACTTTATGCGCCTTCCGTCCATGAAATCGGCATGGCTACTTTAATATATGAGAAATTGCTCGACGTCCGCCTTGAAATCGTCCGTCAAGCCAATCATACTCTCATGTTGCCGATTGTACATCCACGAACGGTCAAGTAAGTATCGACTCATTGTTCTAATCCACGTGAATGATTCTGCACCAAGAATTAAGATGCTATATATCACTTGGTATCATAAAACAAACCTATTATAACTTGGTATGACGTACCCCTCACGTACATTCACTCATAAAACAAACCTAGTATAATTAGGTATCACGTTGTTACTCAAGTATCAAATTGATACTCAAGTATATATCGCATTGATCAATCAATTACCTTAGTAATCTAAAACTACTACACCTATTTATTTCGTATCCGTGTCCCGTCAAATTTCTAAAACTATTATACCTATAAATTTCTATTTATCTACTATACCTACTACTATACCGATAAATTTCAAACACGAAATTGAAATTGAAACCCTAGAACATGTTGAGAAAACACAAACAAAGCATAAATAAAAATAAATGCAAATTAGGGTTTAGGGTTTCGGACCTTGAAGAGGTTGGTCACGGAGAGGATCTCGGAGAAGGGGGGACGTCGGAGGGGGGGCGCCGGAGGGGGGTCGCCAGAAGGGGTGGTCGCCGTAGGAGGGGTCGCCGGATGGGGGCACGACGGAGGAGGAGAAGAGGGAGGGTGTACGGGATTTCGAAGGAGGAGAAGAGGAGGGACGGATTGGGGGAGCACGCCGGAGGGAGGCGGTCTCTAGAGGTGGGGGCTCGACGGAGGAGGAAAATAGGGGGTGGTTAGAGGGTTTGATTAAAAGAGGAGAAGAGGAAGGGGGCCGGAGTGGGGGAGGGCACCGGAGGGGGCCGCAGTCGGAGGGGTGGGGGTTATTGCCGGTTGGGAGGGAGGGATGGGACGAGAGAGAAGGATTTTGAGAGTGAGAGAGAGATTGGGAAATTTTCAAAATTTAAGTACCTTTTGAAATTTCACAGCAAAGTAGCGACGAAAATTTTTCGTCGGTACGCCGTCGCTACATGGAAATGTCACTAAGTAGTCGCTCGTTAGTCGCTACCTTTATGAAAAAAAATTACAAAAAAATTTATCCTTCCGTTTCGACATTTACAGCAGCTTAGCGACGTATATATCTGTCTCTAATCAGTCGGTTGACATATTCAATCGCTAAATGGTCGCTGATCCGTCGCTAAACTTATAAAAAATTTAAGTGAAAAAATCTGTCGCCCGTAAGTCTCTTGTTGGTCGCTAATTGGCGACTGATTACGCCATCACTAATTTTCAGTCGCTATTTGCCTATATTTTGGTAGTGACCCCACCCAATGCCTAGTGGAGTCACATCCATGACTCATATAAACCTCTAGTAACTGCCAAGTCCACTAGCATGCAATTCTACTGGCAGTTGCTCATAACCGTCGCACGTATCATACGTATCGGTGGTCGTCCGACTACGCAAGTACGTGTCCTACATGTGACTCATAATACATGGTAAAGTATATGTCAAGGCCGTATGAGATATACCAATACCTCATCACTAATGGGTGGTCGCTAGAGCTAAGCCAATGCAAGGAATAGAAAATAAATAAATAAAACGACTGATACAGTCACTTGCACCCAAGTGTGACATGGACGTACAGTGATATAAAACATACATCATACAAATAAGACTGAATATAAATAACTAAAAAATAAAGTAAAGTAATCATAGAGTATGGTGGCAAGGTAGCTTGCCTATGGTGCGAGAATGGCAAGTCCAACAGTCACAAACGTCAGCAAAAGAAAGTTACAATCCTCAAACGGCTCCGGATGCTGAAATAAATATCAAAAATGTTTTTGGTGTAAAAGATATATCATGAATCGCCTGTCCTAAAGTTCAATTCTGGATACAGGGGCAAAATAATAATTTTGGGTCAAAACGATGTCCACCGTTGGACCCGTTTTGCACCGAAATGCATGCCAGTATCTATGGTCTCTAAAGTCATCAAACTACATGTATACGGGTTCGGTTTGAGGAGACGAACCCAACCGTATGTCCAAAGTTAGATTTTGGCGGGCCGTGCACAATTTTGTCCATTTGATCGGGTGGCGGGCCCTCCAAATTGGCATTTCGGTCAACCTTCTCAGAATCGGACCAAACTTGGCACAAAGTAATATGCTAAATTAGAAAATCATCAATACAGAAAAATTTGACGGATATGCATCAAATTTGTCATGCACACGCAACCAATTTGAATTCCGTTAAATCTCACACATGCACGAAGTTCATACGCACCTTTTGATGCGACTGGTTCGCGACCAAGTCATCCGGGTTGTCGGGACGGACTCCGTATCGAGGTTTTTCTAGGTTTTTACAACAGATTTTTTGCCAATTTCAAACAAGTTTTAAACAGAATATCGGCATCTAGAAATAAAACTAAAAATAGGGTTTTGATCATGCTCAGGTTGTCTAAACAGTTGTTCAATTGGTTTTCTACAATTTACGATAATCTGGTCGTAAATCGACCATAAACATTGGTAGTTGGGACAATTTCTAGTCGTCCAAAAATCGATATTTTCTCGATTTTGGAACTCTTTATTTATCGCACACAATGTGAACGGTTACGAACTGCTGTAGGAGCGTAAAAAGTGCTTTATGGACTGAGTCAAAGAGATTGGGAATTTTACGCTTAGCTATTTTACGCAAGCTACTTTACGCCAAGGCAGCTCATTAAGTTTTACGCCCGGGGATAGGCTGTCAGGTCTTATTTAATGCAAGTGATAATGAATCTGACATAATGATTTGCTGATAGCGTATAAACACAGAATTCGAAGAGATTGGATTTTATACCAAACCCAATACTTGTCGTATGGTGTGCAGAGAAGGCTATTTTACGCTCATTAAATCACTTCTTTTTATGCACGATAGTTATGTGAGCTTTTACACTCAAGGCTATTGTGAGTGTAAAGTCTATTTGGGCTAAGTTTTACGCTCAAGGCTATTTTAGCCACTTTACGCTGAAAAGTTTTATTTGGGTTGTTTTTACGCCCAATCCTTCTTGATTACTTTGGAACGTGGTTTATCCACGTGGCTTTCGTGCCATATTTATTGAAGAACGTGTGTACGTGCTCCCTATTTTTGTTAAAAAAATGGGACACGTGTCAACATACGTAGAGGGTGACTCCCATCGTGGGTGACATTTACCAGTGTAAAAACTCAATTTTGTTGCTTTTTATGCACGATGGGTCAAGTCTATAAATAGACTTATTTTTCACATTAAAGGCGGCATGATCAGAGAGACAGGAGAGAATACAGAGATCAGAGCCTAGAAACTTTGATTTTCGAGAGCATTCTTCTTCAACTTTTCTTCTAGAACAGAGTGAAGCAAAGCAGGAAAGCATTCGACCACGCCATCAGTGCCCAAGTGCGTCGATACCTTTCTGGTGACTTAGTTCTTCCGGTTGTTCATCTTCTAGCAGTGATCTTCATCATCATCGTATGGTCCAAGGAACAAAGTGATCGCCTTCAGATCAGACTTCCATAGTAATACTTTCCAGAACAATTTATACTTTCTGTACTTTTTCTCGTTTTCTTTCAAAAGCCAATTTTAGGCATTTTTTTAAGTAAAACAAAAATGGCGACTCTGCTGGGGACGACCTTCTCCTCTGACGAGGAGGCAATTGCTCAATACGATGATGTGTCGATCGGATCGACAAAGAAGACTCTGGTTGTACACTTCGACCAGACTGCCTACGAAGAAATGCTCTGAACTGGGGGTGGTACTCGCTGCTCCAATGTTCAGAAATCGAGGAAAGTACAAAAAGTTTGGATTCCCAAATCTAAAGCATCCTCGGATCTCCCGACTGTCTCTGAAGGCAAAGGAATCCTTCCTACTCCTGTTGTAGGGGCTCCCGTTTGTAACGAGGCAGTCCTTAGTTCAGAGTTGCACCCTGAGCGTAAAAATAAATCTCCTGTCTTTGACAGTAAAGATTCCCAAGTTTTACGCCCAGCGTGTAAAAACCAGGTTTTACGCCCAGTGCGTAAAAACAAAGATTTACGCTCTGTGCTTAAGAATAAGTCTCCCGTCTGTGACGTGGTAGACCCCAATACTTTACATTCTGAGCATAAAAATAAGTCTCCCGTCTATGACGCGGTAGACACACAAAATTTATGCTCCACGCATAAAGGAAAATCTTCTATCTATGACGTGGCAGATACTCATGTTTTACGCTCTGTGCGTAAAGGTAAATCTCCTGTCTGTGGCAGTGTAGATAAAATTCACAAGGATGCTTCTGCATCTAAAGTGAATGTACCTGCAAGCATGAAGCATAAAAACATAGTTGGTAAAACTTCTATTTTTAACCAACAACCTTCTTATACTACTGTACGCAAAGTTCCAAACCTTCAAATTACGTGTAATGCTGATGGAGTCCTTTGTGCTCAAAAATCTCAGGATTTACGCACGCAACTCCAAGCACGTAAAAATGCACAGGTTGGTTCTACGAATGCAGCCAGTGGTCTTCTTTATACACAAGGGACTAAACGTTTCTCTACCCCAAATGTAATAAAGAAGACTACTTCTTCTGATCCTTCTGATTTACGCGAGTTGTTAATACAAAAGCGTAAAGATAGACGATCTCCTGTGACACTCCTTCAAGAGAATCACCATTGCGAGTGTCATCAGATTATAATCAAGTGTTGTTGTTCGGCTTCTAAATGGTCAATTTTTGATCGGTTAAGTTTCAATACGCCTCAACAACAAGTTGATGACCAAGAACATGAGTTGTCATATGCGTCAGTCAATATGGCATCTCATACCAACAAAGGACGACGTCCAAGACGTAACATATCCCAAACTCCAGGTCAATAATAATTTAACAGACTTCTTGATTCCTTTGAAGGAGTGTATCAGAATACTCGATCAAGAAGGCAAAGGCAGTTACAGACTTCTGATTCAGAAGCTGGAGGTACTCAATCTCTTGAGTCCGAAACGGATAGTGTCGATTCATACTTCTATACCAATCCTTCTGTATCTTCAAGAGAGGTTGAATCCTACGCTATTGGAGATGAACCAGAGACGTCATCTGCTAATACAGAACAACGTCTCACTGTCGTTGAGCAATCATTAAAGGACATGCTTACTATGATGCAAAGCATGCACCAGATAATAATGACTCAACAAACTGCTCAACCGACAGTCGCAACACCGGTGCAAATAGCAGCACAAACTCACGATAGTCAAGGGGTTGATATACCTTTGAATATTTAAGAGCCTGCTGTTAACCAAAATTCTGCATCACCAGATCCCATCATTCCAGAAGATGTGCCACCTCCGGTGGGAGTTACGGTACATCCGACAGCAATTCAATCAAATGTGCTTCCTCAAACCAGTGAAGCTATTCAAGCAGTACGAGAATTAAAAGCACAGTTTAAAGTTATGAAGCATAAGCATCAACGCTAGAGGTTAGGGATTAAGTAACCTTATCCTCCTCATTGGAATGATGTACCCTTTCTACCGAAATTCAAGCCACAATCAATGGTATTGTTTGATGGAAAGGCTTCTCCTGGTTAGTATATCAATTACTTTGATATTATGACTATGCATCTGCAAAAAAATGATGCTCTTCTCACTCGAGTGTTCATCGGATGCTTGACGGGTTCAGCTTACGACTAGTATCGTAGTTTACCCGACAATTGTATTTCGTCTTTTGACGAATTCAAAGCAATATTTCTTTCCCGCTTCTATGAAGGAGGCATGGACATGAACATGTCTTCCTTAATAGAAATCAAACAAAAGAAAAAAGGAAGATACTCGGACGTTCATTAAACGTTTTCGACAGGCAACTCTGAAGATGCCTCCAGGCATGCCAGATTCAGCACTGATTGATACGTACAAGATGAATCTGCGACCATCTATTGCTGTCTTTACGGGTTCCTAATTCACAGATTGGGCCTCGTTTATCATAGCAGCAGTTTCAGCCGAGACTAATGGTAGATTGGCTAAGGAGCACGGGATGATCTTCGCTTCATAAGACAAAGGAAAGAAAAGCTCTTCTGGTAATAATTCCGGCAATCGTAATGGAAAAGGAAAGGATACTCTTATGGTTAATCTTTCCAAAAACAAAATGACGTTGAATAATCAGGAGTCTTCTAAACCAAAAGAAGAATACTCTTTTGACGAAAGTGATATCCCAGGGATATTTCAATGTCTGGTAAAGAGTGGCAAACTCCAAATTCCGGAACCGAAAAGGCCTAATGAGGTGAATCTCACTGACAATCCCAAGTATTGTATCTATCATAGATACATAAATCATCCCACTAAGGCTTGTTATATTCTAAAGAAGAAAATCCAAGAGCTGATCAATGCCAATACCATTGCTTTGACTAACGATGAGCATACGGTTACAACCAATATGGTTTCTCTTCAATTCAGAGGTTTTTTTCCTCAACAAGTCCCAGATGGGATTGTCCCAATTTTGAAAGCGATGATGAAGATTGTGAATATCCTGCCTGCCAGAGAGGAAATTGAAGGATTGTTGCCTCTCACATTAAAGAATGGTGAAATTTTGTGGGTTCATCCTGACTTGGTACCTGAAATGGAAGATGAAGGAAAAACTTCAAAATCCAAGAAAGGTAAGAAAGTCAAAACCTGTAACATGATTTCTCATGTTATTCCAGATCCAGATGATTTGGATCATCTATGGGATGGCATTTATTTGGAAGATAGACTGAGAGGTTTGAACATATGTCCTCCAAGTCTGGCTCCTCCTACCAAGCTCAAGTTGACTCATCAGCAGTGGCTAGTTATGAACAGTGTTCCCTTATACAGGACACAACAAGTTTTTGCTGCTTATGAGAAAGCTCCTACAGGGATCTTTCCTCGTATCCCGAGTATTCCTTCTTCTTCTATGGTTATAGAGATTTCTATTTCTCCTTCTTCGGAAGTCTCTATGCCTTCTTTTTCTCCTGTAGTTACAGAGATCTCTTCTTCTTCCTCTGTTGAACCACCTGTTGAAAGTCCACTGCCCATTCACTTATACAGTCAGCAATCAGTTCTTCTCATGAAAAAGATGGGCTATAACTTTCAAAAGGCAGAGGGTTTGAACTAAGATAAAGGAATGCGACTTTCTTTACAGATTCAAAGTCAAAAATCTACTGTCGGATTGGGTTCGGAGATTCCTCATAAAAATCCTCACAAGAAGAAGGTTAAGGGAAAGAAAACTAAATCCTGCAATATGGTACTTCTTTCTTCTGAATCTGAAGAAGAAACCTTTGCTGGTACAAGATCTAGGAAAGAGTACCATAAAGATTATGAGGGATCCTCCAAAGAAACAGAGGATGTTGAAACACCACCAACTCAACCGTCTCTTGTTCCTATTAAACCATCTGTGGTTGAGAAGGGGAAACAGAAAGCAGTACGCTTCGACGTCCCGTTGAAATCTGCTTCCAGTCAAGGGGTAATGATAAAACCCTACAAATTTGATATTCTAGCCCAGTTAGCTAATACTCCAGCTAGACTCTCTATCTTCGAGTTGCTTCGCCTTTCTAAAGAAAGTCGTAAAACTTTGAGTGAAGCTTTGTTCCAAGCTGACTCGTGCTTAGCCCAACTCAAGACTCCCGATAATATACCAGTATCATGCCCACAATGCCATAGTGTGATGAAGGTCATTCCTAATATTACCTTCACACAAGAGGACATGTTGTTAAAGCATAACAAACACGACAGGCCTTTATGCTATACTGGGTATATCGAATCCACTGAAGTTGACAGAATTTATATTGATCCTGGGTCTTCCATTAGCATAATCCTTCAGAGTATGCTAAGACCGTTGAGGATTCCTACTAGTGACTTGACTTCACTAGTACTACAATAGTTGGTTTCAACTCTGGAAAGAGTAAACCACTGGAGAAGATTCGTCTGAAGATTCAGATTGGTGATCTTCGAACTATGGCGACATTCTATGTTATTAACTCAGACGTATCCTACAACATCCTTCTTGGAAGACCGCGGATACATGAGCATAATATTGTGCCTTCAACTCTCTACCAATGCTTCAAGTACGTGGATTCCCAAGGGGTTGTGAAGACTGAGTTTGTTGATATCAATCCTTTCAAGGGTGTCGAAGCCTATTTTTCTGATTCAATGCTCTACAAACAAGAGCATATAAAGGAGATATCAGACATAGCTGAAGATCGATCATCTACCGAAGATCAGTCTATTAATAAAGATCCTCCAGAAGAGCAACCTTTGAAAATCAAAGTCAAAGGGCGAATCCAACCCCAACCTGTCAACGACCAACCTCTGAAGATCAAGGTCAAAGGGAAAACTCGAACTTCATCTGAGGAATCAGTGAATGTTCCTGCTAAGATTCAAGACCAACCCTTTATGATCAAAGTCAAGGGACGTACTTCTCGTATGAATGATCCAGAACCACCATTGATCATCAACCTTGGCAAGTCTACGCAGAAGGCGGATGACAGTCCGTTAATGATTAATCCGAAGCGTAGCAGTCAAATTGTAAATGATATAAATATTGATCATTCTGTACTTTCCAATATCAATGAAGATTTCCTTTTTGAGTATATGGCTATCAAATTTGTTGAAAGAATGACTTTATCTTCTGATGATCAAAGTCATCAATATAAAGATGACATAGATACAGAGAAAACTTTATACATTGACCATAAAGAAAATTCTTTTCCTCCTCATGTCGATGTTGGACCTTATGCTCAAAGGTTCTTAGCATCTTCTCTCTATCTTCTTCTTGTAGCCGCTTCATCACAAGCTTGTGTAACGTATAGACGTCACGAAGAATCTTATTTCGTGATTCCGTCTGATAAGAAAAACAAGTGCCAAATTGTGTTTGGCCTGGCTAGAAATATCCCTGTTGTTCAGACAGATGATCTTAGAGATAAAGATAAAGGAAGAATCCGAATTGACAAATATAGTCAACAATTTCTCAAGATTATCCAGAATATGGGATATGATTTGAAGACTATACAAGGTCTCAATCAAGGCAAAGGTAGACGATTACCATTATGTGGTGATCCGTTTTACCAGAAAACTCGTCATGGGTTGGGATATGATCCGACCCACATGTTTAATGAGGATATACAAGAAGAATTTTCTTCTAGTTCTTCACAATCCTCAGATTCTGAAGAAATCTATTTCATTGAATCTGAATATGCTGGAGGAGACTATTTTGATGAACCTGAATGTATATTCTCAGTCAACATGGTTCAAACTGATGGCAAATTTGAGCCATTTGAAAATGACCCTTGGGCCCAACAGATGGACACACAGTGGGAACTTCGTTTTGAACAACAACAACCACCTACGGAGGATGAGATTCTTCAAATTGATGTTGGAGATGGAACTACATCCAAGCCAATATTCATCAGTAAGAACCTTTCCGAAAATGAAAAGGAAGAGTTGATAAAACTGATTAAAGAATATATTGATATCTTTGTTGGCCCAATGATTACATCATGTTTTTGAATATGGCTAATCAGTTAAGTTTAACATTATGATGTCACTAATATTCATATACTCACTATCATGTTGCTACTTAAACTTAGCATTATCCTAATTGTCCTATATTATATTGCTATGCTTGTATCGTACTGCAACATATTTTACTGGCCTAACATATATTTGTAGACATACAGTAAGCATGATCAAACATGATCAAACCAGGACATAGGCAATGAAGAATTAATGATGGACCAAAGACGGCGTCATTCAAAAAGATTTCTCCGAACCGCCTAGCGACCTATCCGAGGCCTCGCATCGGGGGTTCCGCTGTCAAGAAAAAAGATGTCTTCAGATTTCCAGATCTATTTATCTTTGGACGACTGTTGTCAAGGAAAAAGACGTCTTCAAATCTATTCAAATATCAGAAGAAAGGCATCATCAAAAGGGCTCTTAGTTTTCCTATTTGTTTCAAGTCTATAATTTTCAATTTATTGAGTCTAGGAGAATGTGTACGTTGAGTCGCACTGAGTCATCTCAACCCCTAGACATATCTCTCCAAGCTCTACCATACAAACAGACCAATTCCTGAATGAAGCCCAAGCTCCACCAAACCCAAAGGCCCTAAAGCCATTCTGCCACCTAGGAGGCAAAGTTTGGGCCGAACTCTGCCCCCACACAGAGTTCGGGCCGAACTCTATCCCCTGATTTCCAGCACCCTGATTTTTAGGGCCTGCTTGGTACAAGCTGTCCAACGTTCGAAAATTTGAATTCTTGGGGCAGAATTCAGGCCGAACTCTGCCTCCCCAGAGTAGTATAAATAGAGCTTGAATTCTTTCATTTCAAATCATCTCTTACCTTCAAATATTCAAGCTTTCTAAGCTCTATACTACTCCAAGCCTCATTCTTCCATATCTCCTAAGCCACAACTCTCCTTAGCCCAAAGTGCTCAGTGCGATATCAGCTAGAAGTTGTGTACAAGAGTGAAAGAAAAGTCACTTGGACAATTCCAAGTTTTGCCACCTGCAAATCTGTAAGAAGTTGGCGTGCTCTTCTGAGTAAAGGCACGTGGTTGTACACTATTTCACAAATAGTAGATTTCAATCCTGAGCTAGAGTTCTCAGGCCTGGACTAGTCCTTTACGAGGGAAACCAGGTTAAAATTGCTGTGTCTGCGAATGCTCTTCTGATCTTTATTTACTTCCGTATTTTTCTCTAATTTATTTACTATCTTGATAGTTGTTTTGTGGAGGTGATATAGAGTTAATTTTTTATTTGGTGATTATCGACATAAACTCTATTCACCCTCCTCTAGAGTTGTATACACGTTATTTCAATCTTTGTATAGAGTTATGAGGATATGTCGGTTTTGGATCCTAAAGTTGCTACTCATAAACTCAATATTCTTCCTAATGACAAGCCTGTAAAATAACAGCAACGACGTTTTCGACCAGACATGATGGATGCAATTGAAGTGGAAGTCAAAAAGTTGATTACATGTGGCTTTGTTCGTGAAGAACAACATCCAGACTGGGTTGCCAATATTGTTCCTGTTATGAAGAAGAACGGAAAAGTACGAGTTTGCATAGATTTTTGAGATCTTAATACAGCTTGTCCAAAGGACGAATTTCCACTTCCAATTACTGATGTTATGATAGATAATACGTACGGTTTTGAACGCATGTCTTTCATGGACGGATTCTCAGGATACAATCAGATCAAGATGCATCCCGAAGATGAGAAGCATACTGCTTTTCGAACACCCCTTGGGGTTTATTGTTATACGGTTATGCCGTTTGGTCGTAAAAATGCCGGTGCCACGTATCAAAGGGCTATGAGCAACATCTTTCAAGAACATCTACGGAAAATAGTTGAATGTTACGTAGATGACATCGCTGTCAAAAGTCGATCAAAAGATGATCATATTCAAGACTTAAGGACAGTATTTGAATTGATGCGTCAGCATTATTTGAAAATAAACCCTACCAAGTCCTTCTTAGGAGTTTCCAGTGGCAACTTTTTGGGATTTGTCATCACTTCTCAGGGTATCCATGTTGATCCTGATAAAGTCAAAGCAATTCTTGAAATGCGTCCTCCACGCAATTTAAAAGAACTCCGTGGCTTCCAAGATCGTATTGCTTATATCAGGAGATTTATATCCAATCTCTCGGGAGATGCCTACCTTTCTTTCATCTATTAAAGAAGGGTGTATCATTTGTTTGGAATGAAGCGTGTCAGAAAGCTTTCAATGACATCAAGCAATACCTAACAAATCCTCCTGTTCTAGTACCACTAGTAGTGGGAAGACCATTTTTGCTATATGTTCGAGCATTAGATCATTTACTTGGTGCTCTTCTTGCACAGAAAAGTGATATGGGTCATGAACAAGCAATTTATTATCTTAGCCGAATGATGGTCGGAGCTGAACACAGGTATACTCCTGTAGAAAAGGAATGTCTGGCTTTGGTTTTTGCTGTATAAAAGACACGACATTATGTGTCAGGACAAACTATTCATGTCATCTCTAGAATAATCCTATTCGGGTACTGATGAGAAAACCAAGCATTCTTAACTCCAGGTTAGCTACCTGGGCGATGTTGTTCACTTCTTACGACATGGTTTATGTACCTCAAAAATCAGTGAAGGGTCAAGCATTAGCTGATTTCTTAGCAGCTCACCCTATACCTGAAACATCGAAGCTATATGAAGATATTCCAGATGAAGTCGTGGATTGCAACATGACTTTGAGGGATGATATTTGGCAATTATACTTTGATGGAGCATCACGGGTTGAACCTAAAGGCAATATCGTCTCCGAAGTAGGAATCGTCTTGGTTTCTCCTGACAAAATGGTTATATACCGTGCTTATTCTCTCAATGAGCCATGCTCCAATAATGTGGCAGAATATAATGCTCTACTCATTGGTCTCCAAGTAGCAAAGCAATTGAACATCGAGTTTCTCGAAGCTTATGGAGATTCTCAACTAATTTTTAATCAAGTTAGAGGGACATATGAAGTCAAAAATCCTAACCTTATCCCTTATCATCAAGTGGTAATCGAATTAGTTCTTTTATTCAAAGGATTCTTCATCAAATTCTTACCACGTTCTCAGAATATGGAAGCTGATGCTCTTGCTAGCTTAGCTGCAGACTTAGCTGTTCCAATTCGAAGACAAAACATAATTACTTTGTTGGACCGAGACTTATTCTGTGTCAAGAATAATCTATATATTGAACAGAGTTATATTACAGAGTCAAGTTCCTAGCAGAGGGATTGGAGAAGTCCATTCATTAATTATGCAGTTCATGGGATTTTACCTGAAGATCTAAAAGAAGCTGCGTCAATCAAGAGACAATCATTTCGATTTTATTATGATTCGTCTTTACATATGCTATACCGTCGTTCATATGATGGACTTTTGCTGCGCTGTCTCTCAGAAAGTGAGGCTAAACAAATACTTCGTGAAGCTCATGATGGTGTTTGTGGTGCTCATCAACCAGGTCCGAAATTACAAGACCGCATTCGAAGAATGGGATATTATTGGCCATCCATGATAACAGATGCTGTGGATTATGCTAGACGATATAAAGCATGTCCGATTCATATTGATTTTATTCATCAACCGTCTGAATTCTTGCATCCTACAGCAGCTTCTTGGCCCTTTGAAGCTTGGAGCATGGACATTATTGGTCCGATTAATCCTCCTTCTGTCAAGGGACATCGGTTTATACTGGCTATAACTGATTACTTTTCTAAATGGGCGGAAGCAGTTCCCCTCGCTAAAGTAAAAACATCTAATGTGATTAGCTTCATCAAACACCATATTCTTTATCGCTTCGGAATTCCTCGACGGATAATTCATGACAATGGACCACAATTTGCCAGTCAGGCATTTTATCGGTTTTGTGATAAGAATCGAATTCAAAATATGGCTTCTACGGCTTATAATCCAGCTGCTAATGGTTTAGCCGAAGCTTTCAACAAGACGACCATCAAACTTCTCAAAAAGTTTGTCTTTTCTAATAAACGTGATTGGAATGAGAAACTTGGAGAATGTTTATGGGCTTATCGAACGACAGTTCGAACTCCTACCGGTTTTATACCATTTTTATTGATCTATGGATGCGAGGCTGTCCTTCCATTGGAAATTCAGATTCCATCTCTTCGAATAGCCATTGCTAATAAGCTAACTACAGAGAACAATGATCGCTTACGACTCCAAGAACTCGAAGGATTGGACGAGAAGCGACTTCAAGCACAACAGCATATTGAGCTATATCAAGCTCGTATATCTCGAACTTTCAATCGTAAAGTTAAAGATAGGTTATTCAAGGTCGGTGAGTTAGTTTTAGCCGTTCGAAGACCGATGGTGATGACTCATAAAAGCAAAGGGAAATTCCAGGTAAAATGGGAAGGCCCTTATGTTATCGAGACAGTTTTCTCCAACGGTGCCTATCGGTTATCTAAGCCCAATGGAGATTTACTTATGATGCCGATCAATGGCAAATTTCTTAAGAAGTACTATATGTAAAAAAAAAGACACAGAATAAAAATAAAATCTTTTTTATTTTTTGTTCAAAACAAATGATTAAGGATAAGGACCACTGCCTTCCTTATTGAATACATAGTCAGCCAATGCATTGAAGACATCATTGCCTGAGTTCACAAAAAACTTGCAGGCAGCCATCCTCAGTGTCTCATCTTCAGAAGTTTTTCCTGGCTCTACTAAGAAAGTTCTACTAAGAAAGTGAGGATGTCTTGGGATGGCTTGGGCGTAGAAAAGCCTTTGCATATTCCGGTTGGGCCTGACACAATTGGCTCGGGGTGCATCTCGATGACGTCCTCAACCTTCATGGTGACTTCAGTCTTTTGCAGCACATCCTTGGAAGACGTTTCCAATAGGGGAGTGAAAACAAAGATGAAATTTTATAAAGAGTTCTTATCTATTTATAGGAGAGAGCTATTAATGAACCGGTCTTGGAAATTGAAACAACCTTTTCATTCCCGAAAAGACCTATTCATTCATTACATCAGATTCATCCATTTAATTGTGGAATGGAAATGATCTTTCTTTTCTCAAAATAAACACTGATTCATTCATTCTTTCATCGATATTGGCGTATGTCCTCAATGACGTCTGTCTTCTTATTTCCCCGGCTACTAATGTTTGGTTAAGCTGATTACTTGTCTCCTCGGAGAGAAATATTAATCTTTTATCTTACCAGTTGGTATAAAAAGTTGGATTTATTATCTATCATGTCCATTTGACCTCTGTATAAATATTAAGTCTGCTTGTTTTTCCTATCTATCATGTCCATTTGGCCTCTGAATATATATTAATCTATTTTTCTTTGAGTCGTTACAATCTGTCATGTCCATATTACCTCTGATAGCATTGTATACTCTAAAACAGAAAATAAGATTTCATTATCTATCATGTCCATATTACCTCTGGATAGATATAAGTTATTGAGTGTAGAAGACTTGTCACGTTCATATTACCTCTGTCAAATATATTAAAACAAACAATACCATGAGCATCAAAAAAAGTTTCAAAGGAGTATTTCCCAAAGAATTGTCATTTTCATTCTCACTTTATCATCATAAAAGTCTATTACATTTCTTAGACTTTCTTACAAATCATAATAGAAATCTATTGCATTTTGGATTTTCATTCCATACGACAACGATGACCTAATGGAGATCTATTACTTCTTTGGATCTTCTTCATAGGATTCGTTGTTGGTGGCAATTCCTTGCTGTCTGAGCCTCAATGGCAAAAAAAGCAGTAGGAATTAACTCTGGTCTTCTCTCTCAGACGAGAGGAGAACCCCAGAGTATGGCAGCCCGAAGACGTGTTGCTGCCAATACAATTGGTGGAGAAATGACGCCTCTTCAGAAGAGATAGGAATGTATCCAGCATTGGGATACGATTCCTAGTTCTGCCGTGAAAAGAACTCTACTACCCAACTTCTCGGGTTAGATTTGACTCCAGCATCCAACTTTCCGTGTATAAAGGCTCTTCCTACCATCTGAGGAAGACCCTTCTATCCCACGAAGAGTTCTGAGTTTTCTGATTTGTGCATCAAAAGCGCATGAGCTCCCTGATGTGTGTGTTAGAAGAATGCTCCCCACAGCATCCATATTGCCAATGCCAGTTCTGGAAAAGTTCTTCAGCCAAGCTTATGCAGAAAACAACAAAGAATTTTTTTTTAACAGAAGTGTCATCAGGCGGATACTGACCAATCAAAGACAGACGATTGTGCACTCTGTTCAGTTAAAGACAAATGCTTGTCTTCAATAGGCGCACCTTATCTATCAAGGATTTGCGCTCGTTTTTCAAGTGCTCTTTATCTATCAAGGATTTGCGCTAGTTTTTCAAGTGAACTTTATCTATCAAGGATTTGCGCTCATTTTCAGCAGACGCGCCTTATCTATTAAAGATAGGCGCTTGTTTTCAACAAAAGCTCAAAGGCAGCCGATTGTGCACCTTGTTTAAATCAAAGAAAAGCGCACTCTGCCCCTTTTATGAAAATCAAATACCTATTTCGGTGAAATGTGACACGTATAACAATGGATAAATGATAATTATACACAGAAAAGCTACTGTTCCACGATGGGCTTACCTTCGAGATCAGATGTTGTTGAATCAACGACTGATGACACGGTATGTAGGGGAATGACATCAAAAAACATTGCCATCATCAATCCCTTGTCGGAGGAAGGAGTCTTACAAAAAGTCATCTTCGGAGAAGAAGAAGAAGAATAAAGGAATGAGAATGCATCCTTTAACTCAGCTATTTATAAAGGTTCAAAGAAGCAGATGGTTTGAGTCTATTTCGGGAAAGATCCTAATAAGTGTTTGCCATGAAATATAAAAGAGCAGAACAATTTTATGGGAGGACTGGACTTTTACTTCACGTTACAAACTCGCTTGTACAAAGAAAGCCTAGGGACGAAAACCTAGGTACAGCAATCTAAGTACAATTATTTATTTTTGATTCTGGGGGGTGACGATAGAGGCTCGGGAAGGCGACGGTAGCCCTGCCTTACTCCTTGGACGATCGGTATGCAGCCTTGGCTCTTGTGACGAGATGGTTGGCGTTGACGAAGAAATGCTCTTCTTGCTCTCCTCGTATTGCTCTTCTGGCTTCTCTCTCTCTGGATTGATCTCTGTGTATTTTTCTCTCTGCTTGTTGGGGGAGCGTCTCTCTGTGTGCGTGTCTATTTTGTAAGGGAATGGCACCCTGCTATTTATAGGAATGGGGTGTGATCATTAGGGTTGCAAATAATTTGCTTCTTGGAGATGGCGGCGGCCTGTGGATTGGTCAATTTAGGCCATTAATCTTGAGCGTGAAGGATCTGGGCCATTAATGAAGATTATGCCAAATCAAGTCAGTCATTAATGTTGATTGCAATAAATCCCCATCATGATAATTTGCTGATGTCCGCAAATCTAAATGAATCAATTTAATTCATTCTCTTGCCACGTGTTCTAAATTATTGGGATCTGACCCAAGATTTGATTATCTTTAGGACACGTGTCCTGTCATCGTTGTTGAGCTGCATGAGGAGCATTCATATTTGGGCCGCATGAAGGTCGTCATGACCGAGCCGCATGAAAGATTTTATGACCGAGCCGCATGAATGGTCTCTATACTCGAACCGCATGAAGGTTGTCATGACCGAGCCGCATGAATATGTTCATGACCGAGCCGCATGGGGGTCTTCATGGCCGAGCTGTATGAGAGTCTTCATGGCCGAGCCGCATGGATTTCTTCATGGCCGAGCCACATGGGGGACCTTCGTGATTGAACCACATAGGTTTCTCTGTACTGGCCGCGTGAGCTCGTCTAGTCTGGCCGCATAAACTTGCCTCGAAGCTGTAAAGATTTTCTTCCAGTTCCCTAGGAAGATAGTGCCTTTGTGTCAGTCATCATGACTACTTTATGTCAGGGCTGTCAGCTGTCAGCTGTCAGCCGTCAGAGCATTAATTATGTTTGAATGATTCTGGGTACAGCTGTTCTGAAAAGACACGTGGCTTCTCTCTGCGGGCCGCATGGAGTCTACTCGAGCTGCCTATGTGTTTGAGCCGCATAGGACTCCTGAGCCGCATGCGGCTCCTTGGCCGCATGGATCATTTTTCTCTTCTTTTTCATGCTTCTACAAGACCCCCTTCAAAGTTTTCAGTTTGCAAAATTGAAATACTTTGAATAAGAAGCATGATTATGCCAGAGCCACATGGATGTATTCTGTCCTGGCAGCATGGATTTGACCAGCCGCATGATTACCTCAACCGTATGACTCTCTGAGCCGCATGGGCTATTTTGGCCGCATGAGCTTCTTGCCACGTTTTCCTGCCACGTGTACAAATCTTTTGTAAATCTTCTGCATTTAATGCTCTTGATTTGCTGTCAGATTTTAAGAGCCGCTTTTTGGACCAGGATCCCAAGAGTCAGGCTATTATTCAGCCATTTTGCCTCGATGACCGAAGAGTCGGTCATCAAGTTGCACGCGGATCGAGGCATTCCTTCTTTGTCTATAAATAGTTACACTCTCGTTCTGGGAAATCTTCTTTGCTCTCTTCGATCTTTCGCTGTTCTAACTCCTTTCTCTCCCAAGCACCTATGGCTCCCAAGAAGGCTGCTGCATCGAAGGCTGCGAAGGGCAAGGCGGTCGCTTCTGCGGCGACTGTGGCGACGAACGTGGCCACTCCTCCGCCGGCCGCTGTTCACTCTGTTCATCCCGACGTTCATCCACCTATTGCCGGTAAGGGCTTTGCCTTAGAACCCTAACTGCCATGGCTCTGCTGCATAATTTATGCACAAGCCGCATGTACAAGGTTCGTCGATATGACCGCATAAGCACTTCGCCCAGGAGGCCGTATGGGCTTGTCATACTCGATCTGAACCGCATATATATTTTTGGTTTGGGCCGCATGAGCGTAGTTCACTTTTGAACCGCATAAGCTCATATGCTCGTTGTCGCATGAGTTTGTCTGTTCAGGGCCGCATGAGTCCGCGTGGACTTTGAACCGCATAGTCTCACCTGAATCCGAACCGCAGAAGCTTCATAAGCTCATCTGACTTGATTTGTATGGACTCGTCTGACTCGGAGCCGCATAAGGCTATGATGAACTGAACCGCATGGACTCATCTGGTTCTGAGCCGCATGAGGCTGTGACGACCCGAGACGTATAGACTCAAATGATTTTTCAAATGCTTCTTATTTTTTGTCTATCTTCTAATCTTATTTCTTTCGTCTCTCTTCAGTGAATCTGCCAGTAAATCCTGCGGTGGATTATTTGTGGACCTGTTACCCTGGGCGTACCTTGGTTTTAGGTACGAGTAACAAGTTTTGGGGAGGAATACCTAGAACAACTTCGCGATAAGACAGCTATAGAAGTTTTTGATATTCGAGAGAATGCCAGGGAGCAACTGGGCTCCCAGGCATGATAGGGAAGGGATGGGCGTGTACTGGAGACTCAGTACAGCATCTGTGGTCGACTGAGGACATTTGTGGTCATCGGAAGACGTTTGTGGGCCTATTATCTTTGGGCGTACTCAGATCGTGGGTGCAGATAATAAGTCGAGGGAGGATCATCATACTTACTCAGGGGTAGTGAGGACATGGCAAGTATGGGGATTTCTTTACCGTGGGATCTTCCTGCTCAGAGGTAGTGAGGACATGGCAGGAGTGACTTCACAGAAGATATTTGTGGTCAACAGAGGACATTTGTGGTCAACAGAGGACATTTGTGGGCCTATTATCCCTGTCGTACTCCGGTTATGGGTACAGATAATAGGTTGAAAGGGAACCGACATACTTACTCAGAGGTAATGAGGACATGGCAAGTATGAAGGTTTCTTCTACGGAGCCTTCCCACTTAGAGGTAATGAGGACATGGCAGGAGTGGGCTCAATGAAGAGGGGGTACGTAAAATGACTCAGAGGTAATGAGGACATGGAAGTTCTATGTAGGGGGTGATTTTTTTTTGGCGGAAGTGAAACGACTCAGAGGTAATGAGGACATGGCCGTTTTAGAAATTTGTGGATCGCTTACCCTTTTTTGTGCAGTGGAAGTGCGGGTATTGGATCATGGGGGAGGATCTCCTCCAGGAAGAAAGTTCAGAGATATGATCATACATGACTTTCTATCTGAAAGAGTGACCGGGATGTGAGTTCAGAGGTACCATCGGGTACATGACTCGATATTGTGAAAGTGTGAGTTCAGTGGCACCAGCGGGCACATGACTCGATAATCTGAGATGTTGTGGATGTGAGTTCAGCGGCACGAGAGAGTGCATGACTCGAGAATCTGGAGAATGGTGAGTATGAGTTCGGCGGTACTAGCGGGTATGTGACTCAATGATCTGGAAAATTGTGAGGGTGAGTTCAGTGGTACCAGCGGGTACGTGACTCGAAAATCTAGTGAGTTCAGCGGTACCAGCGGGTACGTGACTCGTATGATTAAAAAATATGGGAATGAGTTCAGAGGTACCAGCGGGTACATGACTCGATGTATGGAACCAGAATGTAAGTTCAGCGGTACGGAGAGGTACATAACTCGACACTCTGAGATGACTCGAGGATTTTGTTTCAGACATAATACTTCTTCAGGAACTTGCTGTTGATAGGCAACATGAGCAAGTCTCCGTTTTGCTTGGCGAGGCGGTAGGCACCGTTGGAGAATACGGCTTCGATGATGAACGGGCCTTCCTATTTTGGTTGGAATTTACCGACGGTTTTATGCGTCATAACCATCGGCCTCCGAACCGCCAGAACGAGATCGCCTACTTGGAATGTTCTGACCTTGACCTTCTTATTGAAAGCTCCGGGGATTCTGGTCTGATATAGTTCGATTCGCTGTTGAGCTAACAGGCGTTTCTCGTCTAGGGCCTCCAATTCTTGTAGTCGGCGATGGTGGTTTTTGTCTGTCGTCAACTGATGTGTGAGGGCGACGTGGAGTGAGGGGATCTGATTCTCTAATGGGAGAACTGCCACGCTTCCGTACACCAGGGAGAATGGTGTGTTCCCTGTGGCCGTTCGGACCGTGGTGCGATACGCCCATAAGCATTCGCCGAGCTTCTCGTTCCTGTCGCGCTTGTTAGAGGACACGAATTTCTTGAGTAGCTTGATTATGGTTTTGTTGAATGCTTCTGCTAACCCATTGGCTGCTGGGTTGTAGGGTGTCGAAGCAATGTTCTGAATTTGGTGCTTGTCACAGAACCGATAGAATACGTGGCTTGCGAACTGTGGCCTATTGTCGTGAATAATCCTTCGGGGCAGTTCAAAGCGGTAGATGACATGATGTTTAAGGAAGCTGATCACGTTTGAAGTTTTCACCTCTGCCAATGGGATGGCTTCCGCCCATTTGGAGAAGTAATCGGTGATTGCGAGTATGAATCGGTGTCCTCTGGACGAAGGCGGGGTGATTGGGCCGACGATGTCCATACCCCATGCTTCGAATGGCCAGGAGGCCACAGTCGGATGTAGGAATTCATATGGCTGGTGGATGAAGTCGGCGTGGATCTGGCAGGCTTTGCACTTTCGTGCATAATCTATTGCGTCTATAACCATCGTGGGCCAGTAATAGCCCATTTGGCGAAGGCGGTTTTACAGTTTCGGGCCAGGTTGATGGGCTCCACAAACGCCATCATGGGCCTCACGTACGGCTTCCTTGGCTTCTGTATTTAATAGACACCGAAGCAGTAACCCATCATAGGATCGGCGATACAGCATTTTTGTCTCCGTATCATAGAAAAATCTGAAAGAACGTCTTCTAATAGAAGTAGCTTCCTTCGGGTTCTCTGGCAGGATGTCGTATACTACGAAGTCGATGAACGGCTGTCTCCAGTCTGGTGTTTCATCGACTGAAAGGGCGGAGTAGCTTTCCATGCATTGAACGTTATCCTTAGGACAGACCAGTTCACGGCCTATTATGTCGACCTGATGACGAGCGTAATTTGGCACAGCTAGGGAAGCGGCCAAACCAGCTAGGGCATCAGCCTCAATGTTCTGGAGTCTGGGAACATATTCTATAAAGAATCCTCCCAGATACGAGATGATGTCGATTGCTATTCGGTGATACGGGATCATGTCTTCGTGGCGGACCTCGTACGACCCCCGAATCTGATTGACGATAACTGCGAGTCACCGTATGCTTCAAGATACTCTACTCCCAGCTCCTTTGCAAGTCGGAGGCCAATGACCAAGGCATTGTACTCGGCCATATTATTTGTGCAGGGCTCTGTGAGTGAGTAGGCCCGATTTATCACCAAGCCGGAGGGAGAAATCAGCACCACTCCAACTCCAGCGATGATGTTGCCTTTGGGTCCAGTTTTCGAAGCGCCGTCGAAGAACATTCGCCAGATGGCATCATGGGAGACTGCATTTGAACTGGTGACCTCGTCCGATATTTTTTCATATACCCTAGTCGTCTCCGAACCTAGATAGGCTGCTAGAAAGTCTGCCAGAGCCTGGCCTTTAACAGCCTTTTGCGGAACGAAGATCATGTGGTATGGTGATAGTAATATCGCCCAGGTAGCAAGGCGAGAGCTGAGTGCCCCCGGTTTGGTCATGAGGACCCTGAGGGGGTTGATCCTCGATATCACGTGGATGGTTTGTCCCGTGACGTAGTATCGCGTCTTCTGGATTACGAACACGAGAGCAAGGCATTCCTTCTCTACGGCCGTGTACCGGTATTCTGGCCCAATCATCTTTCGACTGAGGTAGTATATAGCTTGTTTGTGGCCCACATCACTATTCTGTGCCAACAGAGCACCGAGAGAATGTTCTATCGCTCGCACATAGAGCAGGAATGGCTTCCCAGCAACAGGAGCTACCAAGACTGGGGGGTTCGACAAATATTCTTTGATGCTGTCGAAAGCGCGCTGGCATTCCTCATCCCATACGAAAGAGACTCCCTTCTTTATGAGATGGGTGAATGGTTGACATCGTCCGGAGAGATTAGAGATGAATCTCCTGATGTAGGCTAGCCTGCCTTGGAGGCCTCAGAGTTCGCAGAGATTTCTCGGGGGACCCATCTCCATGATTGCCTTTGTTTTCTCGGGGTCGATGTGAATGCCCTGAGAAGTAATGACGAAACCCAGGAATTTCCCGCTGGAGACTCCCAAGAATGATTTCGTAGGGTTCATCTTTAAGTTGTGTGCTCGCATTAGGTCGAATACTGTCCTGAGATGTTGCAGATGATCTTCCTTCGAACGACTTTTGACAGCAATGTCATCGATGTAGCATTCCACTGTCTTGCGCAAGTGGTCTCTAAAGATGACGCTCATTGCTCTCTGGTAAGTAGCGCCAGCATTCCTTAAACCGAAAGGCATAACGGTGTAGCAATATGTACCAATCGGTGTTCGAAATGATGTGTGCTTTTCGTCGTCAGGGAACATCTTGATCTGGTTGTATCCTGAGAAGCCATCCATGAAGGACATACGTTCGAAGCCGCAGGTGTTGTCGATCATGATATCTGTGATAGAGAGAGGGAATTCATCTTTAGGGCATGCCTCATTCAGATTCCGGAAGTCAATGCATATTCGGATCTTCCCGTTCTTCTTGAGAACTGGTACGATGTTGGCTACCTAGTCTGGATGCTGCTCCTCGCAAATGAAGCCGCTGGCTATCAGTTTGTTGACCTCGGCTTCAATAGTATTCATGACATCGGGGCAAAACCGTCGTTGCTGTTGCTTGACAGGTTTTGCATCCGGACGAATATTGAGTTTGTGGAGTACGATCTCGGGGTCCAATCCTGGCATATCTTCATAGCTCCAGGCGAACACATCGATATACTCTTTGACGAGTTGGAGCAGCGACTCTCGCTCTTCGTCTGTCAGACTCTGGCTGATGAAGATTGGTTTCGGGGAGGCTTCATCACCAAGATTAACTTGTATGACCTCATCCTCGGTGGGAGGTTCTCTTTGCTCGAAACGCTTTTTCTATTGTTCAACTAGCTGTTGGGCCCACGGCTCTAGCTCGAGGATTTTCGGAATGTCTTTATCTTCTTCATAAGCGTCGGCGAATGCCATGTTGACTGACAGGACTTGTCTGAATACGTCTCCGATGCTGGTATCCGAGTCGGAAGTTGGTGACCCGGTCGAATGTGAATGCCAGTCACATTCTTTATCTGAACTTTCAGGGGTTGTCGTGGGTGTCACATACGCTAATCCACATCGAGTCTTGCTATAGTAGTCCCGTGGTTTGCCAGCCGGGACCGGGGGCTTCAAAGGTAATCGTCGCCCAGTACCGTAGTTCAAACCCGGTGTCGTTTCTAGATCATACCCCTGTTTCTGCATGAGATATTTAGATTGGGGGCTATAAAGATACAGAGGTAGTCTCCCGGCATCCGATCCAAGGTCGACTTCTTCTATGGTGAAGGAATGCGGATCGTCCTTCCGACCGAAGATGATTGGATGGTCCCCTCCCTCGATTATTCGGTAAGCGACTTCTGCTGGAGTAAGCTGGATTGTGGTGTAGACATTTGTCACCTGTGTGTGTAGGTGAGTGCCTATACCGTGTTCCATAGCGTACATTGTACAAAGCTTATTAAGCTCGAGGTAGTTCAAAGATAGCCCTTTATTGATGAAGTAAGATATCTTTTCTAGGGGGATTACATCATCTGCGGAGGGAACATCAGTGTGGGCAGCCACATACTTAGCTAGCTCCGGTTCCTCTTCGGCTACCCCCTGTGTGAATGAAGACTGAGAGGACGACCTGGGGAGCTTGATCGTCAACGGTTCAGTTGATGGAGCTGAGCGTGGAGTTGTTGGCAGACTAGCAACCCCCAGTTTGGTACTCGAACTGGGGCGAGGAGTGGCTGGTTCGCTAGAAGTGTCAGACCTTGTATCGGGGTGACGACCCTTCTTGGGAAGGCGTATCGTCAGCAGCTTGTCGGAGGGATTGAGCTTCTCCGTTTTGGGTTGACCGACTCTCGGCAGTCTGACTGTTAGTGGCCCCGTTGTGGATCTTGGCACTTGGCCAGACCTTGGCAGCCGGATTATCATCTGCTCTTCTTGTGCCGAGAGGCTGATTGCGTCCTTACGTAGAGTGGCGGTAAGGGGTGCAGACCTGCCCGGTCTGCGAGCTTGGAGGTGGATCGTTAGAGGCTCTTCTGATCCTGCGGTTGTCTCGGTACTAGATTGTACATCTTCTTTACCAAGATGCTTCTTCGATTTTTCGTACATGCATGAATCTGAGTAGTAAGATTCGACCCCTTTGAAGGGATCGATATCAGCAAAATTCGTCCTCACGAAGCCGTGTTTGTCAACATATTTGAAGCACTGGTGTAGCGTGGAAGGCACGATCATATAATCGTGTATCCACGGGCGCCCCAAGTGGATGTTGTAAGAAGTGTCTGCATCTATGACGTAGCAGGTGACTTCGGACTGGAGGCCGCCAATTTGACACTTCAGACGAATCTTCCCAATAGGGTAGCTCCTGTCCGAATTGAAACCGCTGATGGCGGTGCTTGTAGGCGTCAGGCGATGCATTGGGATGCGCAGATAATGTAGCAGACCCTTCGGGATAATGCTTATGGAAAAGCCAGGATCAATGTGCATCCGATCCACCTTCACGTCGCCGATGTATCCAGTGTAGTATAGCGGGCGATCGTGCAGCTTAGTTTTGATGAGCATGTCCTGTGGAGTGAAGACGATGTTGGGCATTGCTCCTGTGCAGGCGCTGTCTTGGAGATCTGCAGGCGGGTTTTCTCCCGTGAGGTTAACTTGAGCCAGGTATGCGTCGGCGTTTTGGAGTGCATCGCTCAAAGCCGCACGAACATCCTTGGAGAGTCTCAGGAGCTCGTATAGTGACAACTTGGCCGGTGTGTTGGCCAATTGTGCCAAGATGTCGAAGTTGTAGGGCTTCTCCAACCCTTGGGCTGTCTCTTTTCGGAGGGACTTGTCGAAGCGAGTCTCCCTCGGCCTAGACTTGTCGGTTGTCGAAGGCTGAGCCGGTCCCGGAGCATCAGTTGTAGTGGGTTGATGATTTTCAGCTGGATTATCAACCACAGGGTGGGATTGCGCCCCAGACCGCGTGACGACGGCTGTAGCTTCTTCGATGTCTGTCGAGATTATGCGACAGGATCTGACTTTTCTACTCTTTTTCTGGCAGGTAGAAGACGATATGGGCCGAGTCACTTCCGATACCAAGTCTGGATGGATTCACATGACCTCCCCTCGTGATATGGTGAGGGGCACTAGACCAGCAGCCTGATCTCGGGAAGGTAGAAGATTAGCAATTTCTATTGTCGCCAGAGGGATGGGGATCACCCCGTCTTGAGTTTCTATCGGAGGGAAGCTGCCGAATTGTACCGATACCATATTGGCCGCCACCGTTACCTCTTCGAAATCGATGGCCAGAGCGTTCGAATCGATGAGGTTTTGGATGTACCGTTTCAGCTGGTAGCAGTCGTGTGTAGCATGGTGGACGTAGCGATGATAATGGCAGTACTTTGGGTTCTCCATCTCTGCCGGCCACGGTTCCCGTCTTGGTGGAGGAAGCTGAATTCTGTCCCCTTGTATGAGCATGTCCAAGATGGGCTTGACGTGACCGTCTTCGAAGGAGTAAGTGATTTGCGGCCATTATTTGTCTGCTGGCTTTGGCTCAGGTTTTTGTGCTGTATCGGCCACCATAGCCTGCTTTCCCTTACTGTCCTGATTGTTGGAGGGGCTACCCCCATTATCGTTGTTGGGACGCTTGCCCTTGTTTTCTCCGTCTGAGATATGCAATCCCAGTTGGCGAGCCTTCTTCAGTCGTTCTTCGACGCTTGTGGCACTGATGATGAACGTCTTCCAATCCTTGAATTGACTTTTGCCCATCCAGAGACTGATTGTTGGGAGCAATCTCTTTTGGCAAATTTCGATCAAGGAGGAATCCGGATTTCCAGATGGCAGCTTCATTGCGGTTTGGCGAAACCGCTCGATATAGTTTCTTGTTACCTCTTTCTCCCCTTGGACGACGTCCATGAGGGTAGACATGGTAATGTCCTGTCCTACTTCGTAGAATCTCTCCAAGAACATGCGCTTGAAGCCGACAAAGGAGTGGATGCAGTTGTCCGACAGATTGCGATACCAGTCGAAGGCGACTCCTTCCAATGCCCCGATGAACAATCGTGTGAGAATGGCATCGTCATGGGGCAGATGGTCTGTGGTGACCTCGAAGTAAGTGATGTACCGACTCGCTGAGGTCTTGCCATCATAAGGATTGATATTGAACGGCTTATATCTTGGTGGAAATGGAACATCCCTCCATGCAGCAGGGTACGGTTACCGTATTCTGAGGTCTTGAGAGTTTTCTCGAGCATGGAACATGGCTCGGAGCTCCTGGACCTCTCTTCTCGCTTCGCGTGCTTCGTCCACGGCAGTGGGGACTGTTGTTTCTGGAGGATTGTTGCCTGGGTTTGGTGCCGCCGAATTTGAGTCCTCATTGACCGCGGGACTCGCGCTTGTTTGGCCAGGTATCCCTCCTTGCAGAGTTGGAAGGGCCGCTTTAATCTCGTCTACAGACTTGACCAAAGCAAGCAATATGGCTTCGAGACTGTCGATGTACTGGCGATCACTGGAACCACCTTGGTTGCTGTCTGTCATGAATACCGTCTTCACATGAGGAGAGATAGACAGAGCGGTAGAGGAAGCGCCCTCCGAATCGTACCCCTGTAGTGAGAAGTCATCGGGGTATGTGGGTATGTTCTCTTATGATTCAGACTCGGAAGGAACAGTACCCCCAGTCTCCGAGTTCGTCTCGTCTTGGAAGTTGTGGATGTCGTCGGGGACGTCGAGGTTTGCTGTATCTGATGGGAGAGTTGTCTCCCCTGGCTTGTCTTCTTGGAACATCGGGTTGCTGCGGAGGCTCGGAGGGGTGCTACCCCCAGCCCCAGCAACCCTCTGCGTCATGGACGACGAATCTTCCACTGTAGCAGATTTCGTCTTAGAGCGAGTACTTTGGAAAACTCCGGTGGTGGGCCCCCTCTTAGACGACAGTCTTTTAGTCGCAGTGGTTGAGATCTTCGGGCTGGGAACATTCGTCTTCTTTATCCTTCCATCAGCGGGGACTTTCCGAGTAGAGTTGCAGGAGACGACGGGTAGTGCCTCGTCCTCTGAAGATGGCTGTTACAGTCTTTGAAAGACAGACTGCCGGTCTTCTTGCCTCGTCGTGCCATTGCAGCAGCAGTTGTCGATGACTTGGGTGCAGTGACGTCCGTGGGAGGACTCTTTGCACCCCAATGCATCTTCTCTTTCCTTGCGTTTGTGGAGGATGGCCTCACGCAAGTCAGATGGGTCTGGACCGACCATGTTTGCTCCCGAAATTTTGGGAGACTTTTGTGAACCTCTCTGTCCGTCTGCCGCCGGGGGCTGGACTCGAGTGGTTCTGTACAACTTCTCATCCGAGGCCCGCGTAATAATCAGCGGGACGCCCCGATAGTCAGAGTTTGGGGCAGCTGACTGGGCTTGGTGGGCCCGCGCTGCCCTAGACTTCTTCCTTTTAGCACTCGCGGGTGCGTAATAGGAAGAGTCCAAGTTGAATACCACAGAGTCTGGCTTATCATCCAGAGAATCATCAGGGTCAGGACCGCATGAGAGACGGTCGAAGACTGATCGAGAGAAGTATGGAACAGACGCTATGCGGCTAGGATTGGAAACCGTGCAGACTGTCTGTATGCGACTGTCTTTAGCTGTCGGATGAGTTGTTCTTGTGCGATTAGGAGTCACGACCGTGCAGGCTGGCCGCATGCGGTTGGCAATTGTGGCCGTATGGGTTTTCTGCAAGCGATTGACTTCAGTAACCGCATAAGTTTCATCCATGCGGTTGGCAACTGTAGCCGCATAAGCTATGCGGCTGACAGATGTGGTCATGTGAGCTTTCTTCAGGCGGCTGGCGGATGTAGCCGTATGAGTTTTCTCCATGCGGCTAGCACCCTTATGCGGCTCGGATCGCATAGAGTTCCTCTTTGCCCTTGCAAGTCCAGCATCATAGTGTTTTCTTCTGCCGGACTTGGGGACAACAGAGTTGTCTATGGTCTAAAGTGGGGCCGCAGAAGAGTCTTCCCCGCCGTCTTGAGCAACAGAGGGTGTCTCTGCAAGAGCTTCAGTAGGAGCGAACGATCGGGGTCTCCACTCCTTGTGAGCCTTCTTCGTGCGGGCTTGCTTCTGGATCGGGCCAACGCTCTTGTCAGAAAGCATTTCTTCAAACGCCTTTTGGTCGAGACGGACGACCATCTTCTGTTGCGTGGAGCCAAGCTTGGCTTCATCCGACTGCGTCACCAACTCCTCAGCCGTGGAGAAGTTTGCCCCAGCAAAGTCGCCATCGTGTTTGCCATGAAATATAAAAGAACAGAACAGTTTTATGGGAGGACTGGACTTTTACTTCACGTTACAAACTCGCTTGTACAAAGAAAGCCTAGGGACGAAAACCTAGGTACAGCAATCTAAGTACAATTGTTTATTTTTGATTCTGGGGGGTGACGATAGAGGCTCGGGAAGGCGACGACAGTCCTGCCTTACTCCTTGGACGATCGGTATGCAGCCTTGGCTCTTGTGACGAGATGGTTGGCGTTGGCGAAGAAATGCTTATCTTGCTCTTCTCGTATTGCTCTTCTGGCTTCTCTCTCTCTGGATTGATCTCTGTGTATTTTTCTCTCTGCTTATTGGGGAAGCGCTCTCTGTGTGCGCGTCTATTTTGCAAGGGAATAGCACCCTGCTATTTATAGGAATGGGGTGTGATCATTAGGGTTGTAAATGATTTACTTCTTGGAGATGGCGGCGGCCTGTGGATTGGTCAATCTAGGCCATTAATCTTGAGCGTGAAGGATCTGGGCCATTAATGAAGATTATGCCAAATCAAGTCAGTCATTAATGTTGATTGCAATAAATCTCCATCATGATAATTTGCTGATGTCCGCAAATCTAAATGAATCAATTTAATTCATTCTCTTGCCACGTGTCCCAAATTATTGGGATCTGACCCAAGATTTTATTATCTTTAGGACATGTGTCCTGTCATCGTTGTTGAGCCGCATGAGGAGCGTTCATATTTGGGCCGCATGAAGGTCGTCATGACCGAGCCGCATGAAAGATTTTATGACCGAGCCGTATGAATGGTCTCTATACTCGAACCGCATGAAGGTTGTCATGACCGAGCCGCATGAATATGTTCATGATCGAGCCGCATGGGGGTCTTCATGGCCGAGCTGTATGAGAGTCTTCATGGCCGAGCCGCATGGATTTCTTCATGGCCGAGCCGTATGGGGGACCTTCGTGATTGAACCGCATAGGTTTCTCTGTACTGGCCGCGTGAGCTCGTCTAGTCTGGCCGCATAAACTTGCCTCGAAGCTGTGAAGATTTTCTTCCAGTTCCCTAGGAAGATAGTGCCTTTGTGTTAGTCATCATGACTACTTTATGTCAGGGCTGTCAGCTGTCAGCTGTCAGCCGTCAGAGCATTAATTATGTTTGAATGATGCTGGGTACAGCTGTTCTGAAAAGACACGTGGCTTCTCTCTGCGGGCCGCATGGAGTCTACTCGAGCTACCTATGTGTTTGAGCCGCATGGGACTCCTGAGCCGCATGCGGCTCCTTGGCCGCATGGATCATTTTTCTTTTCTTTTTCAAGCTTCTATAATAAAAGGTGCTCATAACCACAGAACAGCTGCCACGTGTTGTTTTGTTTCTCTTGGGAATGAGTAAACATGGAAACAGTCAAAAGAGGTGTAGAATGATCCTATGTCAATGCACCACACGAATAAATGTGAAAACAACACCAGGATTTTATTTCATAAAATGAGAGTAGGCCCCTACAGATAAGTTGAGTGTCACAATACATAGATGACACCCCTATACAAAACATTATTTCTTCTCTCCTTCATTGGGATGACGAAGGGAGGCACCTAACTCGTGCACATTATGGATCCCTGAACGACGCATCAGATCAAGGAATGCTTCTGCATCACCAGATCCTTCGTAGGCAGTTGAGGGACCACCATTTATACGATCGAAGATCGCTGGAGTCAGTCCAAAGCACTCCATGAAGTTGCGTGCTCGCAGAGATTGATCGACCTCCGTCTCTATGTCAAGCCTTGAGCCTTGAGCCTTTTCCTTGTCAGCCTCTATCTCTTTCTTCGGTGCCATGATAATATGAGGATGAGAAGTGAGAATGAAAAACTTTTTCTTATATAATCAATCAACCCTTCATATTCCCTATGAGAAACTGAACATTGTCAATGCAACTCGGGGAGACGAAGAGGCTGTAGAAGCATGGAATTTCACAACCAGAAAGCACATGCGCCGGACACTACATGCGCCAGAACTCGAACAGAACACTTCACAGCAAAGTCAATAAATATAGACATTTGAAAAAGGACTTTTTATTTATATACAAAAGTCTATTACATGTCTAGAAACGGGTGTACAAAGGAGAATAGATCCTAAGTCTACAGCCAGCGGCCACCATGCACCTCCAGATAGGCGCAGCAGTCACCATGTGCTGCTAGTTAGGCACAGCAGATACCATGCGCCTCCAACCAGGCGCATCCCACCATCTCTTCAGCAGCTCAGTTATGTGCATCCAGCTCAGTTATGTGCATCCCTTCAGCAGCCCAGTTTTGTGCCGCTCTTCCAGCCAGGCTCACCTGATAAGTGCTTCGACTAAACAAAGCATTTAACCCTCTGGCTGGAACCAAGGAAGAGAAGAGCACCGCAAATCTGTGGCCAGGGAAGGCTTCGAAAGAGCCTCCAAAGGCGAAGGAAGACCGTGATCGAAACTACGGCTAAAGGAACAGCTTTCAATACAACCAGAGTGGACAGCCCCCACTTTGAAGGAAGAAAGAGCCTAGCACCGCCATTCCGATCTACGGCTCTTCCAGAACAACGGAGACGAGGCCCGAGCATCCCTATCTTTGGATGCAACAGGCACCTTTCGGCTGCCTCAGAAGCCCTCGACTCCGTCTTTTGGATGTAACAGTCATCTTCAAGTACATCAACGACGACATGGCGTCTCATCTTCACCCTCGGGAACACTTCGTCAACAGAATGCACCCGAATACCCAAGTTCATGTCGGAAGTACGTGAGGGAACGAGAAGCAAACCTTCTCTCCATGCCACTATTTATAGGCCGAGCAGATCAAACCCACGCGCCAAGCGGATGGCTCTCCGAATTTCGTGTAATGAATTTGCATTAAATGGATGAACCGGACGCCTCGAATTCACCCAAACGGCTATTTAAAGCACTCGAGGAGCGAAACAGCCGCATCATTAAAAGACATGTCGGATGCGCCAGTCAGACAGCACATCACACGGACGCGCCCTTCGGCATCAGGCGCGTCACATAGACGCGCCCTTCAGTACCAGGTGTATCACAGAGGATGCGCCCCCACACATCTCCATACCGAGTGGAACACCAATCGACGTGCCCACTCAGCTGTCCATCGAATGTCAGAAACATTAAATGCTGAACTGACAGAGTTGGCAGCACACCTCCCAAAGTCTGAACAGTTGACAGCTTTTTCAGAAAACGAAGCATCGGCAACGTCAGCGTCATCATGACTTTATCCCGACGGCTACTGCCATGTGGCCACTCAACCACCCACATGCACCTCTGCAGCCATGCGCCCAAATCTGCATGCGCCTTAAAATCCATGCGCTTCAGACTGCTCTCTGATCCCAAAAGACAGAAGGAAAGTCGCCTGCATGCGCCTCAAAAGCCATGCGCCCTGAACGGTTTGTAACTCCTAAAGGTTACGAGCCGCAGCCTCCTCCTGCGTCCAATCCAAGGCATAGCTCACCAGATCACTTCCCTCCACCAAATCTGAGATCTCCGAGCCATGGGTCGATGACACGTGTCCTTTGACTAAACTCATCCAAGATTTTAGCAACAAAAAGATCTTCTCCTCTGCTACGTGCCGGCTCACAAACAGCAGAATGAAGAATTCTACCCCTCGATTAGGGCGCATCCCACGCGCCTCCATCAGCAATCCCCACGTGGCGTCCCCACACACCAGCGCATCCTACATGTGCGCATGAGCAGCCAGCCTGCAAAAGTATAAATAGAGGGATCATTTCCTTCTCACCGAGGCACAGAATCCACGGCGAACATACAGAAAATCACCAGAGAGGCAGATACAGACACTCAACGTCTTCCTCCTCTCGGCAAGTTCCAGCACCCAGAGCAATCTACATCTTCAGAGAACCGATAACCGTCGTCAGCCCGTCAACGGAGTCAACGCATTACCACTCGCTCCATTGGCACTAAGGACCCAGATTAAACAAAAGTGTACTCCTAGGACTACATCTAAGTCCTATATTGTAACACTGTTCTGTTTGTGTTAAAGTTTTCAATCAAACAATTTTAATGGCAAACAAGCTGGCGACTCTGCTGGGGACTTCTTTTTCCTCTTTCGAGAAAGTGGTGTCACAGGCCGACGACGTGAAGGTGGGCTCCTCCCACAAGACGCTGGTCGTGCGCCTCAATCAACAGGCGTACAAGGAGTTCATTTCTGAAGGAAGTGCGAGTCCTTCGAAGTGGCTGCCGAAGCCGAAGAAGACCTGCCGTGTCTGGGTGCGCAAGGTCGACGCCTCGGGCACCACCACTGAAGGGAATGCGCCAATCCAGCCCTCCCTTCCTGCTGACGTTCTCAGCAACCAAGGTGCGCCTGCTGATGCAACGCATCTCTCGGGGAAGCGTGCGGCTGACCACGTTCCCCAGCCATCTTCCTCTCAGGCGAGGAAGATGCGTCGACGGAGCAGGGGCGCAGCCAATGCCCCGCGCATCACCACTGATGCGCCACAAAAAGTCTCTGTCTTTGACAGACTCACTCGCTGTAATGGCGAGGAGAATTTGGATGCTGAGTACTATGCGCCCCAGCGGGCTAGTACAAAGAAATCTAAGGCGGCACGGGCCATGCGCCACAAACGTGCTATGCCAGCAGCAGGCCAGAGGCACGCGCTCACAATCACGCGCGCTGCCGATGGCAAGCTGTACAAGGTCGAATCAGGTGTCTCTGCACCAAAAACGAGTCGACCTTCAAAGTCCTTATCTCACTTGGGCGTACCTACTGCGTGCACAACCAAGTCGAGTGAGGCAAATTCAGTGGTCTTGAACTCCCGCACCTCCTCTGGTTGTACGTTTGAGGTCCGTTCAAGTCACTTCAAATGTTGTGGTTCCTCCACTAATGATCGTGATGCCTGCTTGGTATTAGATCAGGGGGCGCAGCACTCACCTGACCACCCCGGCGTTTGGCCTTGCCATGCGCCTGAAGGGGGTGTGAAGGTAGCACTCTCCTCCAACGACCTGCGTAACATGATCACTCACAAGTGTCGGTCAGGAGAGTCGACCAACAGGCACGATGCGCCTCTCACGGGGCATACTTGTGCGATGGTCACCATCAACTGCTGTTGCAAGGCAGCAGTACCACCAAGGCAGTCAGTCTTCCAGCGGCTGCAATCATCGACACCCCTCCGACATCGCCTCGGGATGAAGGTGTCAACAGAAGAGGAGCCAAGGGTTGCTTCATGCAACATAATCTCCAACTCCTCGTCAGTCCGGAAGACGACTGGCAATTCCTCGTCTTCATCCAAAAGCCAGCCGAGGAAAACCAAGGCAGCTGTCTCGACCTCTGGAGTGTTCGAAGGCACTCGGTCGAGGAAGAAGTTCTTGGAGGAAGCTGGGGGTAGTCAGACCCTTGTTGAGCCTCCTTCCGAAGACGAAGATGTCCAAAGCACAGCTGCGGCGGATCTTCATCCTCGAGGCGAAGTCAGCCTTCCAGAAGCCCCTCAAAACGAGGATATCCCCCAGGACACGGCTGGGGGTAGAGACGAAGAGGCCCTTCAAGACGGGGCTGAGGGCAATCAGGCCCTTGCAGATGCGCCCGTCGAGAGTGACCTCCAGAATGTGGCTGGGGGTGGCCAAGGTGGAACACCAGGAGAGATGACTCCCCCACATGAAAGTGAGGCCGAGAGCGAAGCCTCAACCAATCCATCCACTCCCGGCCGTGTCATGACAGTATACATGACTGGGGGTGATTCCGAGTCTGATGCGCCGTCGCAGGACATTGTCCAGCGCATAGACTCATTAGAGGAAGGACTCAAAACCCTCTCTGCCTCTATGCAAGCACTGACTCAAGCAGTATTTGATATACGGTCAGCCTTGACCAGAACACCTTCAACCGGTCTCGACCCAGGAGCCAATGGGGAGTCGAGTGTACCCCTTCAACGGGCACCCTCAGACACAGAAGCACCATGAACGTCGGAGCCCTCAAACGCTCCACTCCAGATGGTACCACCTTCCCCGATTCCTAGCTCCACGGAGGATGTGGTCGAAATGATCAAGTACTTACGGGAGTGCTTCGAGTCCAAAAACAGGCAAGAGGAGCGCCAGAAGATGGGCATTCCCCAGCCTTATCCCCTCGAGTGGAACAAGGTGGTTTATCCCCCAAAGTATAAACCACAAACACTCACGCCGTACGACGGAAAGGACTCTCCGTGTCGGTACCTGACGTATTTCCAGTCACAGACGGGGCTTCTTCCAAAGGAGGACGCGCTCCTCACCAGCATCTTTGTTGGGGCCCTAAAAGGGGTGGCGTATGACTGGTACTGCAGCCTCGTCGACAATTCTATATCGTCCTTCGACGACTTGACGCGCCTCTTCCTCGATCGCTTCTACGACGGCGGGAAGGACATGACGATGGCATCTCTCATAGAGATACGCCAGAAGGAGAAAGAAATGGTTCGGGTGTTCATAGAACGCTTCCGACAGGCCTGCTTCAGGCTACCTCCAAGCATGCCAGAACATGCGCTCCTCTCCTCTTGCAGCATGAACATGCTGCCTGCAGTGAAGCTCTGGCTCAACTCTACTCCCCCTCCCGACTGGAGCTCCCTGATCATCGAAGCTGAAGCCGCAAAAAAGAAGGCGGCCAATGCACGTCTTCTGGGTGTCAGCTTCCCCGCCTTTGATGATAAGGGGAAAAGGTCTGCAGCCAACAACTCCGGACGAGAAGCAAAGGGGAAACAGGCATTGACTGTTAATGCCTCGAAAGGCGCATCTGCGCCTACTCAGAAGCCTCCACTGGCACCGAGACCCAAGGAGGTGTATTTATTCAATGACGAAGACACCCTACAACTCTTTGAAATACTGAAGCAGGGTGACAAGATCAAGCTCCCGGACCCAAAGCGGCCCGATGAAGTTGGGAAAGTTGACAACCCGAGGTATTGTCACTACCATCGGTTTGTCGGACACCCGACCAAGGACTGCTACGTCCTCACGAATTACATCCAACGTATGATCAATGCGGATGTAATCTCCGTCGACTATGAAGAGAAGACGGTGTCAGCCAATGTGGTGTCACTTCAGTTCGGCACCTTGCCGCCGACTACCACACAAGATGGTGTCGTCCCCATCCCTAAGGCGACGATGGAGGTGGTAAACTTGCCACCTACCCGTGACAATGTGAGTGGACTCATCCCACTCACCACATCTCGAGGAGAGGTCCTCTGGGTTCACCCCGACCTCGTCTCCGAGGTGACTCAACCTGAGGTACGCTCTACCTCCAAATCAAAAGGCAGCAAGATCAAGTCTTGCCGCACGGTCTCTTCTTCAACGGAAGAGGCACTTCCAGTGCAGACGCGTGCACAACAGAACGCCCAGCCCGGCGAAGCTGCCGCCGAGGTGGTGCCTCCTGGCACCATCCCTGAGGAAGGCCCGTCTAAACCCTCAGCAGCCAATAAGCAGAAGCAGGTGGAGGCCCATTTCGACAGACCTCTACGGAAGGAGAATACTTCGGGGCTAGCCAAGCCCCACAACTTTGACATACTGGCACAACTGGCCAGTACTCCTGCACGCCTGTCTTTGTTCGAGCTCCTGCGTCTTTACAAAGACTCCCGAGAAGCTCTCTGCGAAGCTCTGAAGGACGCTGAATCCTTTCTCAGTCAGGTCAAGCAGCCTGAAGACCTTCCAACTACTTGTGCGCACTGTCATTGTACAGATGAAGTTATCCCAAACATAACTTTCACCCAATAAGACATGCTGTTCAAGCACCACCGACATAACCGACCGCTGTATTACACAGGGTACATCGGTTCAGTGAAGGTGAGCCGGATTCAGATCGATCCGGGGTCTTCCCTCAGCATCATCCCGAAGGCGCTGCTATCAAAACTGGGGATCCCAATGTACCGGCTGGCGTCCTCCAACACAACCATCAGTGGCTTCAACGCTAGTAAAAGCGAGCCACTGGGCAAGATCCGACTGAAGTGTCACATCGGCAACCTCAAAACTGAGGTGACTTGTTATGTGGTGGATGCCGAGGTTAACTACAACATCCTGCTCGGCCGACCATGGCTACATAAGTATATGGTGGTGCCTTCCATGCTCCACCAATGCATGAAATATGTATCCACCAACGGCGTCATCCGGACGGAGTTCGCAGACATCGATCCTTTCAAAGGGATTGAAGCCTACTTCACCGATTCCGACTTGTACAAGCCACTTGATGAGGAGGAAGCCAACGATGCTGATGATGAGGCAGAGACGGCAACTGAGCTGGACACGGAGCCTGAGGTGACTCCAGACGCCCCTTTGAAGATCCGACTGAAGGGCAAACCACCCCAGAAGGTGCCTCCAATGAGCATCAAACTATCAGGGAAAGCACCGACTCCTGAGGCTCCCCTGAAGATACGCCTCAAGGGAAAGCCGCCTCAAACATCGGCTCCCCTGGTGGCAAAATTACAGGGGAAGGCACCACTCACAGGAGGCGCAGTTGAGGCACCTCTGAAGGTGCATCTTAAGGGCAAGCCCCCGCAGTCATCCAAGATGCCAGAGAGGGCTCACATAACCCTCTCAGACCCCAAAGTCAAAGCTGTGGTGGATTCTCCTGATCCGACCCCAGTGCTTACAGATGAGGAGCTTGGCGAATATATCTCTGCTGATGTAGATGCGCCCTCCTTAGACAATGTAATTCCATGGGATAAGATCTCGTATTTTATCAATAATAGAGTATCTTTTAATTATTCTTGTCTTTCGCACTGGAATGCCATGTATACATTAGATAATGCTCTACGGTCGTTGCAAACACAAATAACGACCATCCATCATGTACATCGAGTAGTCCCGTCTCAAGGAGTCTGTTTCATAGCCCCTCCACGAAGTCGAGACGAAGGATCCATCATTTTGGGCAAAGTCGAGCGTCATCAAGACCTCCCGCCACTCGAGCCAGAACCTGATACCGGCAGAGTACAAGTCTATCGGTACACGGATACGGCAAAGCACATCATCCAAAAGATGGGCTACGACCTAAAAAGCAACAAAGGCCTAAACTACGGCAAGGGTCGACGTCTCCCTCTCCGGCTTCTGACACCTAAGGGAAAGCCGCAGGACTACTACAATCGGACTCGACGGGAGGTAGGCTATGTCACGTCGCCAGCAACTCCAGAGAGTTCAGACGCAGAAGACGTAGAACATTCCCACTCGTCCGAAGCATCGACTTGGGATTCCGATACCAGTATCGGATCAGTCTTCAGGAAAGTGCTGTCAGCTAACATGACGTCAGCACAACCTCAAAAAGGTGAAGGCGAAGACCAAGCGCCGGAACCCTTCGAAGAAGAACCCTGGGCTCAACGCCTAGGAGAACAATGGGAGTCTCGTTTTGAGTTACGTGAACCTCCCACCGAAGACGAAGTCGAGCAGATCGACCTTGGGGACGGATCTTCTTCCAAACCCATCTTCATCAGCAAAAGCCTAGAAGGAGAAGACCGAGAGTCTCTAATCCAGCTGGCTAAAGAGTATATCGACGTCTTTGCCTGGAGCTACGAAGACATGCCGGGACTCGATCCACAGATCGCAATCCATAGGTTGAACATCTTACCTGATGCCAAACCTATCAAACAACAACAGCGACATTTCCGTCCGGACATCATGAATGCCATCGATTAAGAGGTGGACAAACTCTTGACCAGCGGCTTCATCCGTGAGGAACAGCACCCAGATTGGGTAGCCAATGTCGTACCTGTCACTAAGAAGAATAGGAAGATATGAGTCTGTATCGACTTCAGGGACCTCAACTCTGCTTGCCCGAAGGACGAATTCCCACTTCCAATCACCGATGTGATGATCGACAACACATATGGCTTTGAACGCATGTCCTTCATGGACGGGTATTCAGGCTACAATCAAATCAAGATGTTCCCCGATAACGTAAAACACACGTCATTCAGGACTCCGAAGGGTATTTTTTGCTACACAGTGATTCCTTTCGGCTTGAAGAACGTCGATACGACATACCAACGAGCTATGAGCACCATCTTCCATCAACATCTTCGCAAGACAGTCGAATGCTATGTTGACGACATCGCAGTCAAGAGCCACCTCAAAGGAGATCACCTACAGGATCTGAAGACAGTCTTTGATCTCATGCGGGCACATCAACTCAAAATGAACCCCGCTAAATCCTTCCTGGGGGTTTCTAGTGGCAAATTCTTGGGCTTTGTCATCACGGCAAAAGGCATTCATGTTGATCCCGAGAAGACTAAAGCCATCCTCAACATGGACCCTCCGAAGAATCTTCGAGAACTTTGGGGCTTACAGGGACGTCTGGCATACATCCGAAGGTTCATAGCAAACCTCTCCGGTAAATGTCAACCCTTTACTCAGCTCATGAAGAAGGGAGTCTCTTATGTCTGGACAGAGGAGTGCCAAAAGGCTTTCGACGACATCAAAGCCTACTTGACGAGCCCACCAGTCCTGGTGGCACCTGTCGTCGGCAAACCATTTCTCCTCTACGTCCGTGCCATGGATCATTCCCTTGGCGCTCTGCTGGCTCAAAACAGCGATACAGGCTATGAGCAAGCAATCTACTACCTCAGTCGAACGCTCATCGGGGCCGAACACCGGTACAACCCCGTTGAAAAGGAGTGCTGGGCTTTGGTGTTTGCCATCCAGAAGACTCGTCATTATGTCTCGGGTCAGACAATTCATGTCATTTCCTGAGTCAATCCGCTCAGAGTCCTCATGACGAAGCCAGGATCATTGAACTCCCGGCTAGCCACATGGGCGATCTTGCTAACACCGTATAATATGGTGTTTGTCCCACAAAAAGCTGTTAAAGGTCAAGCTCTGGCTAACTTTTTAGCTGCACACCCCATCCCAGAATCCTCAAAACTCTATGAAGACATCCCGGATGAGGTCCAAGATTCCAACGTCACCGAAGAGGGCTCCGTCTGGCGGATGTTTTTCGATGGCGCTTCAAGAACAGGCCCCAAAGGCCAGATCATCGCAGGAGTGGGGGTAGTCTTAGTCTTCCCCGATCAGTTGGTCATCCAGCGTGCTTACTCCCTTTCGAAGCCGTGCTCTAACAATGTTGTCGAGTACAACACACTCATCATGGGACTCCAGCTCGCACAACAGCTGGGGGTGGACCATCTGGAAGCCTACGGTGACTCAAAACTCGTCGTGAACCAGATTCGGGGGCAATACGAGGTTCGCCATGAAGATCTGATCCCTTACCATGAAGTTGCATTGAACATCATTTCAACCTTCACCGGGTTCTTCATCGAACACGTACCTCGTCTACAAAACTTGGAGGCTGAGGCTCTGGCTGGCCTCGCAGCCTCATTGGCAGCGCCCCTTGGGACTCAACACTATGTCATGGTAACTGGCCGAGACTTGGTTTGTCCTAGAAACAACCTATGCTTGCGAGTGGCTCACGCCATGCCGACGAACACTGGTGTTAATGTCCGAGACTGGAGGTTCCCGTTCATCGACTTTGCTGTCTACGGAATCCTTCCAGAGGACCCGAAGGAAGCCGTCTCAGTCAGGAGACGCTCTCTTCGATTCTACTACGATACAGCTACCAAAATGCTGTACCGACGCTCCTTCGATGGGCTCCTCCTTCGATGCCTGTCCAACGAAGAAGCAGCCGAAGCTCTTCGAGAAGCTCATGACGGAACTTGCGGAGCTCATCAACCCGGTCCTAAGTTGCAGGATCGACTGCGACGTATGGGCTACTACTGGCCAACCATGGCCGCCGACGCTGTTGAATATGCTAAGAAGTGTCACGCATGCCAACTTTATGCAGACTTCATACATATACCGTCTGAACCACTACATCCTACAGTCGCCTCCTGGCCCTTTGAAGCCTGGGGCATGGACATTGTGGGACCAATCACCCCTCCTTCATCAAGAAGACACCGCTTCATCCTGGCCATCACCGATTACTTCTCCAAATGGGCAGAAGCAGTCCCACTGGCGGAAGTAAAAAGCTCCAGGGTGGTCAACTTTATCAAATACCATGTCATTTACCGTTTCGGAGTACCCCGGCGGATCATTTATGACAATGGTCCTCAGTTTATCAGCCATATTTTTAGCAGGTTCTGTGACAAGAATCGTATTCAAAATGTGGCATCCACCGCCTACAATCCGGCTGCAAACGGGCTAGCAGAGGCGTTCAACAAAACTATCGTTAGGCTACTCAAAAAGGTCGTGTCATCCAACAAACGCGACTGGAACGAAAAGCTTGGCGAATGCCTTTGGGCCTACCGCACAACGGTACGGACCCCAACAGGCAACACACCATTCTCCCTGGTTTACGGGAGCGAAGCGGTACTGCCTCTCGAGATCCAGATACCCTCACTCCGCGTAGCAATAACAAACAAACTCATAGAAGAGGACAATCAACGTCGTCGTCTGCGGGAACAGGAGGCACTCGATGAGAAGTGTCTCCTGGCTCAACAACGCATCGAACTCTACCAAGCCCGTATATCACAGGCTTTCAACAAGAAGGTCAAACAGAGGACTTTCCGAGTTGGCGACCTGGTTTTAGCAGTCAGAAGGCCAATGGTGTTAACTCACAATGCACCAGGAAAGTTCGAGCCCAAGTGGGAAGGACCTTTCATCATAGAGACAGTATACTCAAACGGTGCTTACCGCCTCGCCAAACCCAATGGGGACTTGTTCATGATGCCCATCAATGGCAAGTTCCTAAAGAAGTACTATTCTTGACATCCTTCAGACATGTACTTCCCCAAAGGGGATCTGTAGGCCCAATCATCGGGGCTCACACACAATTTCCTTCCACAAACTCATACGCTTCCGGAACCCAGCTGTTCCGTGGCATCCTTCAGTAGAAAGACAACCACGTCCACATCACCTCTGAGTTGTTCCTCTACACCCTACAAAGCAGAATCTTACGCTACGTAAGCCGACGCTACCCTTCATGTTTACCACGTCCACATTACCTCTGAGTAAACATCTCGTACAAACAACCCCTGCGTTGTCGTACATTGATCCTAGAACTTCCACGTCCACATCACCTCTGAGTTGTTCAGCATATCCCCCAGGATCATTCCTACCACGTCCATAATACCTCTGAGTAGGAAGATTCTATCATTTTGAACCCAATGATTGCCATGTCCACATCACCTCTGAGCAAACATGTTGGTTCCTCCAAACTTATTATCTGTACCTAAAAACTAAGGTGCGTAAAAGATAATAGGTCCACACAAATCATCAAGTTCATAATAACAAAAATGAACACATCACAAAAAAGGTTGTGTACTTCTTTATTTTCTAAATAAAAAAAAAGAGTACAGGACTACACTATCCTCCAGCAAGGGTTGCAAAAGAACATAAAAAAGGGAGAAGCTACAGTCCCTGAACCTCTCCAGGGTGGGCTGAGAGCTCTCTGACTCGACGTCTTAAGTCGGCTGTACGGGTCTCCACAGTCGCCAGGACTCGACGCTCAGCTTCTTGACGCATCAATTCAACAGCCTCAGCGGAAGTTTCGCTCTCATGCTTCTCATCAAGCTGGTGTCGCTGCTGAGCCAAGGCAAGAGTCCGCTAAGTAAAAGTCGCTTCCTCCTTCTTGAATGCTACGTGTTCAGCCCGGACACGTTCGACATCTAACTGGAGTCGGGCACGTTGGTCCTCAAGGCGGCGCATCTGGGTGTTGATCTCTGCGATGTTAGCATCCAACGCAGCTCGCGTTTCCATCATCTTCTTGATGGACTGAGACAACTGCTCTACCGCAGCCTCAGTCTCAGCCACCTCGCGCTCCCAAATGCCCACAGTGGCCTGGTAGAAAGACTCGATCTCGGCAATCAACTTCCCCTTCTCCGCATCTATCAGGACGGAGAGGTCATTTCGCTGGATGCGCTGAAGTTTCGCAAGCCGCTCGTCCAGTTCGATCACCGAAGCCTCCAGAATTTCGGCCATATGGTCGTGGCCTTGGTGAACGCGGATCAGCTCGATACAGGGCATTGCCAGAGTTCTTGCCATCGCAAAGCTCCCGTTGGCATCCATCACCGCAGATACACCCCTCTGTAACATTTTGTACACCCCCTCGACGAGGAATTTCACATATTCGTCTGCGTCCGCCAGTACCTGCGGCGTCATAGCAGGAGTTGGAGGAGCTACTACAGTTAGCAGACCGAAAAAAGATCCGCCAACCTCAACCTGCGAGGCTTGAACCTCGGCATCAATAGGCTCTTCATCGACAGGGGCCAGACTGCTAGCCCGAAGAGCCGAAGGAACAGAGGAAGCCGGTACAGGCGTCGAGATAGTACCCCAAGTAGAAGGAGTAACAGAGGGTTCCACACCCTTGTCCTTCTCAAGCCCGGAGGAACCACCGACGTCAACGGCCACCTCTTCTACCCCCAACGTCCTATCAGCGACCAGTACCTCCTCCGACAGAACGGGGAGATCAACACTCATCTTTTGGCCCGCCCCGGGAGACAGGACCGGCAGAAGGGTCTCATCCTTCTCAAGTCCCTCTACAGGGACAAAATCTGTCGCTACCTCCTGATCGGTAGCCACCTCAACTTCCATGGTTGAAGCTGGGGTAGGACTCGGCAATGATATAGCCGACCTCCCCTCATCATGACAAGGAGGGGAATCAACCCTCTCCTCTGTCCTAACCATATCTGTTGCCCCCGCAACAGACTCTTGCAGCGCCGGAGGGACGTCATTAGAAGGCGACGAACTCCAATCCACCTCATCATCAGGATGCCTCGAGTCCGTAGGACCCTCAACGTCCAAGGCCTCCACGGCAGACTGTACCTTCCCGGAATTTGTTGCAACCTCAAAGACAGAAGATACTAAAACCTCCGCAGGAACATCTTCGGGACCCTCCTCCACGGGAGACATTATCATCGGTGGAATGCGCTCATCAGAAGAGCATGCCACCTCCTTCGGTTTAATAGCACCCGGTTTTGAAACATGGGACTTCTTCTTCGACGATCCCTGCAAGAAGAAAAGCATAAGTCACCACAATGACAAAATGAATTAGAATTACGGAGCACTCCTTACCTCAGCAGGAACTGATCCCGTTGGCGTTACAAGTGGCACTTCCGTTACCTTTGGAGTCGACGTCTTTCTCGACCTTTTCGGTACAGAAGAACCAGCTTCTGTGTCAGCCCATCTCTTTCCAACAGACGGATCTCTCACTGGTGCTGTAGCAGCAGCCCGATATCCCGCCAATTCTGGTGGACGATATGATCGGGCTGCCATCAACATATTCGCCGTGGCCTCCAGCTGATTTCCAATAATGAAACTAGTCTCCCTGTCATAACTAGGAGACGCAGCATTCATAGTGCAATACAGCTTGGCGGCCGGATATAGGATCTGCGGCCGAGGGTTGCGAACTGGCGTAGTAAAATTAACGCCAGTGCATCCAGCGTTATAATACTGCCAGCCCCGGGCTCCATCCAGCAAACTTCCGATGAAGCCTAGACTGCTACTGGGATTCCGCAACATTAGCTGGGTATAGCCAAATTGACGAGCAAATCAGCTTGGCAGATATGGCTCCAGATAACATCTATTCTGGTTGCGGTAGACCAGGTGAGAAGGCCGGATACTTTGCAACCAACGAAAACTCCATTTCGGCAAAGTGACCGCATATTCGCCAAAGTCAACTAAATCTTGGTCGGCCTCGAAATCTTTGAAGATCGGGCCAACCTTGACAATCTCCCACCCCTGAAGGTAGGACAAGACTCTCCTGCAAACGGGGACGCCAGTGTATAACCACTTCCTCTTGTAGAAGCGACGGATGAAGGCATCCTCTTCAACATGATCCTCCTCCGGACCGGGACTCATCACGTTCGGATGATGCAAAATTAGCCACCCCATAAGATAATGGAAAGGCAGCTCGGCCCGGGGAAAGTTGTCATTGTTACCTTTCTCGTGGATCACATCATCAGCAAAAGACCTCAAACCGCGCAATAGGTTATACACCATCGCGGGAAGGAGAGCTAAAGGTCGTCCGAAGACCAACTTTACGGCTGGTAGGATTAAGTTCCGGGTCACCCTCTCTACGGCACCGGATCCGCCTGCGAGCACGCAATCCCGGAGCCATATCATCAGATAGCACTTCGCTACGAGAGAGCGCCGGCGGAGTAGAAAACTGCGAAGGGTCCTCTTTGTCTTGTCTAAAGACGTAATCCCTCCAAGCAGTCACATAGGGCTGCGTCCCGCTTTTATCCCTTCTCTGCATATAGTAATGATGACTCGCCACTTCCTTGAAAACGGCCGTCATCTCCTCAGCCCTGTCTCCCAGGACCTGAAGCTCTTTATTGGTCGGAAAATACTCTTCATAGGGTTCCGACCCCCAAGGGAGTTTTGACACCTCATAATCTCATGAAGAGCGAGCCCTAACTCCCCCACCGGAGTAAAAAAAGGTCCCGGTATGGATATCAAACATCTCCAGGAGTACGAGGAACATATGCCTATTGATGTCAACACCCGCCTGGGTAGCACGGATCGCGGCAGTCAACCCAATCTCCCGGAGCTCAGTCCAAAAACACGACAAGATCCAGAGTGTCAGTCTATCCCATTTGGAAACATAATGGCACCAACCCTCTACCCGAAAATCTCCTTTCGGGTATGAGCATTCCATCAAAAACATACGATGTGTAAAAGTTGAAGCACTATAAGCAAACGTATCAATAGGTACATCACTGTAGAGGCTCCCAGGACGTAAAGTCTGCCAGGTGAAAGAAGACCCAGACCGTACGACGGTCAAAGTATCCCTTTGGTCGGAGATAGAATCAATTTGGATGACGCCAGTCACCGCTCCACCCTGCGAGGGGGTAAGATCCCAAGACATCCTCCTCTTGGAAGCAAGGCGACAGAAGGACGTCAAGGGCCACTGACGTTCAAGTTGCTTAACAGTCATATGCACCCTATTTGCTGCAAAAAACCAGTCCTCCTTGACCTTCAACACCGTCGCTTCAGTAGAAGTGAGGCGGTCTCCGAATAGGAACTCAGGTTTCAAGAAGGTCACTTTATCAGATGTGGAAGATTTTAAAACTCCACGCTCCATCATCCGTTTGAGGAACCCATACTGTTGTTTTCGGATTTGAGTCATTCTCTCGGGAGGCTGATCCAGCATAAGAGCATCTTGAGCAGGGTTTATCACTTCCTCGTTATAATCTACTCCCATCTGATTGAAGGCAGCCTCCAAGAACACTTCATTCAAAGACGGGATTGCCATTGACACTAGCAAAGATTCAAAAATGTTAGAAGCAACAAGAGAGCACACAATGTGTCTGGAAAAAAAAGGGAGCTTCGGCGCATCATCAGGGTTTGAACCCATGCGCGTTAGCAGTACTTCGGCACATCATCAGGGTTTGAACCCATGCGTGTCAGCAGTAGAGACTCGGCGCATCATTAGGGTTTAAACCCATGTGCGTCGGCAGGCAAAGACCGTGGCACATCATCAAAGACTCGAGGTCTATGTGCGTTGGTGTACGAGAAATGAGACTTACCAACCACCTCTGGCCGAACTTTGACAGGCCGACGGGGAACGTCAGCCGCCACAACTTTCACAGGCTCCTTTCCTTTCTCCTTCCCCTTGCCAGCACCGCCGCGAGAAGTCTTGGGAGCCATTCTCTCAAAGAGGAAGAAGTTGGGGTTTTGAAGAAGAACTCTAAAAGAAGGCAAAAGCACAGAGCAGAAGAACTCTCTCTCTCTCCATCTCTCGCCTATTTATAGGGCTTGGTCGCACGCGTGACCCGATGAGGAGTGATCTCAGCCGTCGCCTCGGGTCCTGTGAAGAGATAACAGCAAATACAACCAAAAGATCATTATTAATCTTTTCGGTTACCAAGGTATCATCATATGCATTAACTGAGAGGAGCACGCGCCCGAACAGGCATGCGCCCAACAATCATGCGCCCTGACCTCCATGCTTCTTATTCAAAGTATTCTAAAACTTATTCAAAAGTTTTAAAAACTTTGAAGGGGGTCTTGTAGAAGCATGGAATTTCACAACCAGAAGGCCCATGCGCCGGACACTACATGCGCCAGAACTCGGACAGAACACTTCACAGCAAAGTCAATAAATATAGACATTTGAAAAAGGACTTTTTATTTATATACAAAAGTCTATTACATGTCTAGAAAAGGGTGTACAAAGGAGAATAGATCCTAAGTCTACAGCCAGTGGCCACCATGTGCCTCCAGATAGGCGCAGCAGTCACCATGCGCTGCCAGTTAGGCACAGCAGATACCATGCGCCTCCAACCAGGCGCATCCCACCATCTCTTCAGCAGCTCAGTTATGTGCATCCAGCTCAGTTATGTGCATCCCTTCAGCAGCCCAATTATGTGCCGCTCTTCCAGCCAGGCTCACCTGATAAGTGCTTCGACTAAACAAAGCATTTAACCCTCTGGCTGGAACCAAGAAAGAGAAGAGCACCGCAAAACTGTGGCCAGGGAAGGCTTCGAAAGAGCCTCCAAAGACGAAGGAAGACCGTGATCGAAACCACGGCTAAAGGAACAGCTTTCAACACAACCTGAGTGGGCAGCCCCCACTTTGAAGGAAGAAAGAGCCTAGCACCGCCATTCCGATCTTCGGCTCTTCCAGAACAACGGAGACGAGGCCCGAGCATCCCTATATTTGGATGCAACATGCACCTTCCGACTGCCTCAGAAGCCCTCGACTCCGTCTTTTGGATGTAACAGTCACCTTCAAGTGCATCAACGACGACATGGCGTCTCATCTTCACCCTCGGGAACACTTCGTCAACAGAATGCACCCGAATACCCAAGTTCATGTCGGAAGTACATGAGGGATCGAGAAGCAAACCTTCTCTCCATGCCACTATTTATAGGCCGGGCAGATCAAACCCACGCGCCAAGCGGATGGCTTTCCGAACTTCGTGCAATGAATTTGCATTAAATGGATGAACCGGACGCCTCGAATTCACCCAAACGGCTATTTAAAGCACTCGAGGAACGAAACAGCCGCATCATTAAAAGACATGTCGGATGCGCCAGTCAGACAGCGCATCACACAGATGCGCCCTTCGCCATCAGGCGCATCACATAGACGCGCCCTTTAGTACCAGGCGCATCACAAAGGATGCGCCCCCACACATATCCATTCCGAGTGGAATGCCAATCGACGCGCCCACTCAGCTGTCCATCGAATGTCAGAAACATTAAATGCTGAACTGACAGAGTTGGCAGCACACCTCCTAAAGTCTGAACAGTTGACAGCTTTTTTAGAAAATGAAGCATCGGCAACGTCAGCGTCATCATGACTTTATCCCGATGGCTACTGCCACGTGGCCACTCAACCACCCGCATGCACCTCTGCAGCCATGTGCCCAAATCTGTATGCGCCTCAAAATCTATGCGCCTCAGACTGCTCTCTGATTCCAAAAGACAGAAGGAAAGTCGCCTGCATGCGCCTCAAAAGCCATGTGCCCCGAACGGTTTATAACTCCTAAAGGTTACGAGCCGCAGCCTCCTCCTGCGTCCAATCTAAGGCGCAGCTCACCAGATCACTTCCCTCCACCAAATTCGAGATCTCCGAGCCATGGGTCGATGACACGTGTCCTTTGACTCAACTCATCCAAGATTTCAACAAAAGAAAGATCTTCTCCTCTGCTACGTGCCGGCTCACAAACAGCAATATGAAGAATTCTACACCTCGATTAGGGCGCATCCTATGCGCCTCCATCAGCAATCCCCACGTGGTGTCCCCACACACCAGCGCGTCCTACATGTGCGTATGAGCAGCCAGCCTGCAAAACTATAAATAGAGGGATCATTTCCTTCTCACCGAGGCACATAATCCATGGCGAACATACAGAAAATCACCAGAGGGGCAGATACAGACACTCAACATCTTCCTCCTCTCGGTAAGCTCCAGCACCCAGAGCAATCTACACCTTCAGAGAACCGATAACCGTCGTCAGCCCGTCAACGGAGTCAACGCATTACCACTCGCTCCATTGGCACTATGGACCCAGATTAAACAAAAGTGTACTCCTAGGACTACATCTAAGTCCTATATTGTAACACTGTTCTGTTTGTGTTAAAGTTTTCAATCAAACAATTTTAATGGCAAACAGAGGCGTTTGAATGTTTCGAGAGAAAATTTATTATGACAGTTGAGTATTGACCGACGCCATTTCTTGACTTTTCATTTTCAAAGTACTTCAAAAATTTTGAAGTATTTTCAAATTCCGAAAACTTTGAAGGGGGTCTTGTAGGAGCGTAAAAAGTGCTTTATGGACTGAGTCAAAGAGATTGTGAATTTTATGCCTAGCTATTTTACGCAAGCTACTTTACGCCAAGGCAGCTCATTAAGTTTTACGCCCGGGTTATAGGCTGTCAGGTCTCATTTAATGCAAGTGATAATGAATCTGACATAATGATTTGCTGACAGCATATAAACACAGAATTCGAAGAGATTGGATTTTACACCAAACCCAATACTTGTCGTATGGTGTGTAGAGAAGGCTATTTTACGCTCATTAAATAACTTTTTTTTACGCACGATAGTTATGTGAGCTTTTAGGCTCAAGGCTATTGTGAGTGTAAAGTCTATTTGGGCTAAGTTTTACGCGCAAGGCTATTTTAGCCACTTTACGCTGAGAAGTTTTATTTGGGTTGTTTTTACGCCCAATCCTTCTTGATTACTTTGGAACGTGGTTTATCCACGTGGCTTTCGTGCCACATTTATTGAAGAACGTGTGTACGTGCTCCCTATTTTTGTTAAAAAAATGGGACACGTGTCAACATACGTAGAGGGTGACTCCCATTGTGGGTGACAGTTACCCGTATAAAAACCTAATTTTGTTGCTTTTTACGCACGATGGATCAAGTCTATAAATAGACTTATTTTTCACATTAAAGGCGGCATGATCAGAGAGACAGGAGAGAATACAGAGATCAGAGCCTAGAAACTTTGATTTTCGAGAGCATTCTTCTTCAACTTTTCTTCTAGAACAGAGTGAAGCAAAGCAGGAAAGCATTCGACCTCGCCATCAGTGCCCAAGTGCATCGATACCTTTCTGGTGACTTAGTTCTTCCAGTTGTTCATCTTCTAGCAGTGATCTTCATCATCATCGTATGGTCCAAGGAACAAAGTGATCGCCTTCAAATCAGACTTCCATAGCAATACTTCCCAGAATAATTTGTACTTTCTGTACTTTTTCTCGTTTTCTTTCAAAAGCCAATTTTAGGCATTTTGTTAAGTGAAACAACTACTTAGAGGGAATCAAACTTGGTTAGGTTGTTTACGTACCTGCGAAGATGGTGTGCTTAACGGCAGAGAAACAACGACGCAATCGAGCCGCGAAGTTGAAGCTTTGATATTCTACAGCTGCTATTTGCTGCAGTTGATGCTACAGTTCAGCGACCATTGCTTTTGGCGTTGCCGCGCCTGTGGACGGCCGACGGCCACCGCGAGGGGTGCACGCAGGTGAGGGCTCGTCTGGGTCGCGGCTAAGGTAGGGTTAGGGTTTCATTTTTTCTTTTCTTTTTCTTCCAATCTCATATAAAGAGATGGGAAACTTGGTCGGCCTCTCTATTCTGGAGGGGGTCACGAATTTATGTGGTTACTGTTCCCTTCGGGGAACAGTAGCCCATTGGATTTTTTTTCTTTTTTTATATGTATGTATGTATATATATATTCTTACTTTAATAAAATCTAAAATAAATTTTATAAAGTTTCCCAAAATTTTTCTAATATCAAATATTTAAGAAATATTTTTAATTTCCTCAATATAATCAATATAATCCATATATATATATATATATTTTTTTACATATATATATATATATATATATATATATATATATATATATATATATATATATATATTAAAAATATATATATATATATATATTTTTTTTAATATATATATATATATATATATATATAAATCTAAAATAAATTTTATAAAGTTTCCCAAAATTTTTCTAATATCAAATATTTAAGAAATATTTTTAATTTCCTCAATATAATCAATATAATCCATATATATACATATATATATATATATATATATATATATATATATATATATATATATATATATATATATATATATATATATTTTTATAATCCATATATATACATTTATATATATATATATATATATATTTTTTTATGTATATATATATATATAAATATATATATAAACAAAATATATATATATATATATATATATATATATATATATATATATATATATATATATATATATATATATATTTTTTATATATATATATATATATATATATATATATATATATATATATATATATAAATATATATATATATATATATATATATATATATATATATATATATATATATATATATATATATATATTTATATATATATATATGTATAATATATATATATATATGCCTATAAGATGCCTATAAGATGAAAAATATATATATGAAAAATATATATATATATATATATATATATATATATATATATATATATATATATATATATATATATATATATATATATATATATATATGCCTATAAGATGAAACATAAATTGTTTAATACATATGCAAATCTTTTTTTTTGAAATACTATATATTTTTATGTGTATAAATAGTTAATATCATACACGAGAGTGAGCACCCTTAATAATCAAATACATAGCAATCTATCTTTTTACCCTATAAAACCCTTTTATGTAGAAAATATATATTTATATATTTATTCCTGTGTTCATATACAATTCTATAAATGGATAAAAAATAGTGAACTATTTAAAATCTCAGAAGTATTTGTAATTTAATTATTTATCAAAAAAAATCAATACCATATACTCTACATAATCTAATTAAATATATATATAAAAATTAAAAAACTTGGGGTTTACATGAGGAGTTCTCACTTGAAGTCATATTACAAGATTTGTACTTAGCCGACTTCTTTGATTTGGAATAAGAAACGATTGCTTTCTGTTCAAATTCGTCGACCAAGTCTGGATGAACCCACATTATTTTACCTTTAGCTGTTGATAGTGGTACCAACCCGTTATTTTCTGCTTGCGGGAGATTGACAATCTCCATAGTTGGCTTAGGTATCGGGACAACACCGTCAGGTACTAGTTATGGAGTGAAGTCTCCAAGTTACAGGGTGACGACGTTGGCTGTCACTGTCTTCTTTTCCTTTTGGAGGGTGATTGCTTTAGCGTTGATTAATTCCTGGATCTTTCCTTTGAGCACATAACACGCCCAAGTTGGTCCCAAAAACATGTGATACAAGCAATATTTAGGATTATCAATCTTACCTATTTCGTCTGGCAGTTTGATTTCTGGCAGTTGAAGTTTATTGCTTTAGATCAAGCAATCGAAGATGCTCATGACGTCTCGTCGAAGGAATATTTTTCCTTAGGTCGTGGTGCTGCCCTCTGTGGAGGTGCTGTTGTTGTAGATGCTGACTGACCTACGTTGATGGCTAAGGCCTCTTTGCCTTTACGATTGTTTTGGTCACTATCGCTGCTAGTTGCGGGATGCTTATCTTTGTCAGGATTAGGCATTGGAATGCCTAGTTGCTTAAACTCCTCAGCACTATCTTCGGCTGCTCTGGTACTTACTATGAAGGAACCCCAATCTTGAAATTGTGTAGGTCCCGTTCATATGCTAACGAAAGGTAACAAGTTCGATTTGCATGTATCTATCGTCAATGCGTTTGGAGTACCTAGAGGCATTTTGAGTGCCTCCCGTCGGAAGTGCTTCATAAAACGTTTAGCTGTTTCATTTGGCTTTTTTGGTTTTGGTAAGGACGGACTGTAACGCCCCAGTCCTAAAATACTTAGGACCAAGTACGAAGATATGCCAGCTGCACATATACGAAGAATACTATAATATATGGAATCCTCGTATACGTACATAAGCTGTAAATATAAAATAATCATAGGCCAGAATATAATCATCTAATCTCATCACAGCTCAACACAGAAGATAATAGAGTCCAAATAATAAATGAGTGTATCAAAGAGATAGCCGGGTGGACATAGGGGTGGGCACGGGTCGGACCGGGTCCAAATTTTATGGATCCGGACCGGACCCGTTAATTGGCGGGGCGGGGCGGGACGGGTCTAAAAAATATTGGAACCGATACGGATTCGACCCGTTCGAAACGGGTCCAAACCGAGCCGACCCGCGGGTCCAAACGGATCCAAAAAAAATTCAAGTATTTATAGAATAGTAAACATTTACACATGTTCTATTATCTAGAAGAACAAAACAAGTATTATGTTTTTCCAATTTCTAGAATTTGTTTACTAAACAATAACGTGTGCTATTATTTATAAATTATAATATAAAAAAAATCAAAATTGATAAATAAAAAAAAATTATACTCCTAGAAACGGGTCGGTTCGGGGCCCCGTTTATTTTGAAAATAGGATCCGCCCCGCCCCGTTAGTGTCACACGACCCGCCTCGGTCCGCCCCGTTTAAATTCCAAATTTTAGGAACCGCCCCGTTTGACCAATATACGGTTCGGACCGGGTCAGAACCGCGGGTCCTGGACCCGTATGCCCACCCCTAGGTAGACATACCCACTCCAAACAGCTATAAAAAATAGTCTCAATGATCGGAGTCCAACCTCCGCAAAACAGAAAGAAAAGAGACATAAAAATGTCTATTAAATGTCTCAATGAATAAATAAACTAAAAATCAGCAGGAGCTGCCTCGTCATCGATGTATGAAGGATCCAGTGCTGCGTCGTACTCCTACAAAAAATCTTCTAATCCTGGAGAGATAACCAGGTCCTCAGAGGGACGTAACATGATACAAGAAAATACCATGCCATATAAACTACGATATATAATAGAAAAGAATGAAATGTATGCAATAGGGTGCCTACCAGTTCTACAGTGATAATGCAGTTAAGAACAAACCTTCAACGCATGGGCACTCTGGCTGCAGGAAACTCAGGTATGGTCCCACCAGGATACCAGGGACCTCAAAGCATAACATTCTATTGGTAGTTACTCCTAACCGTCGCACGCCTCATACGTATCGGTGGCCAGCCAACTATGCGAGTACATGTCCTACATGTGACTCATAACTCATGATGATCACGTGTCAAGGCCGTATGAGGCATACCAATACCTCATCCTAACTGGGTGGTCACTAGGCTAAGTCAATGCAAGAGAATAAAACCAAAAGCAGCAAAACGACCGATGGAGTCGCTTGCACCCAAGTGTAACTTGGACGCACAGGGATATAATACTAACAATAGATAAGTAATGCTGAATATAAATAACTAAAAATAAGAATAAGTAAATCACAGAGTATGGTGGCAAGGTATCTTTCCTGTGGTACGAGAATGGCAAGTCCAACAGTCCCAAGCGTCAGCAAAAGAAAGTCACAATCCACGAACGGCTCCGGATGCTAAAATAAACATCAAGAATGTTCCTGGTGTAAAAAATATATCTAAGAAACGCTTGTCTGAAAGTCCAATTCTGGACACATGGGTAAAATCGTAATTTCGGGTCAAAACGATGTCCGCCGTTGGACCCGTTTTGTACCGAAATACGTGCCAGTATCTATGGTCTCTAAAGTCATCAAATTATATGTCTACAGGTCTGTTTTCACGAGATGAACTCAACGGTATGTCCAGTTTTGTATTCCGATGAGCCGTGTACAAAATCGCATGTTGGATCGGTCACGGGCCCGCCAAATAGGCATTCTGGTCGACCTTCTCAGAAACGGACCAAACTTTGTACACGGGACCAAAATTTTGATACGGTCTTGTTGGCGCAAGTTTCGTCTTGATACGACGAACGTACACGAAGTTATGGTCAAGTTTGCAAAAGGTCGATACGGGGGTATCTTGACGGATACACACTGATTTCGTCGCGCACAGGAAACAAAATCTAGTTTCGTCAATTCGCACACGTCGACAACATCCATAAGCGTATTTGATGCTTATGGGTTACGACCACGTCACTCGATTTGTCGGGACGCACGCCGTATTGGTCAAGTTTTCTAAAATTTACAGTTTTTGAAACATATTTTTCTTGATTTTTAATGGAAAATAACTTTCTGTATACTGGATGAAATTAATTCTACGAGAAGGGTTTTACTCATGTATAGGTTGTCTACAACTGTGTTAAATTAGTTTTTTGAAAACCGTAATGTGTAGTTCAAAATTTGGCTTCCAATTTAGGGTTTTGGACAGCATAATACTCTATTTTTTGAGCAGTTTTTGGCCAACTTCGTATCGAGTTCTACGTTGATGTAGAGGGTTATATCCAAATCCTTTTGAAGTGATTCGAAGAGGGTTATATGGGCTTCCTGTAGAACTTCCTAGATCAAGAATCGATCGAACAAAATCACAGAAATATGGGAGGGAAGTTAGGTACCTGGAGTTCGGCTGGAACAATATTGGATTAGGAATTGTTCGAATTAAATGAGTATCCATTCGAATCGAAAAGTGATTTTCTTTCGCTTCTAGACTATCGGGTTCCTGGTACTACTATTCCTTCGAGAACAGTAGTTGTTTATTTATTTTTTTACCTATAAGCATAACTCAGTAGGAAATTTTGCTTTATTAACAGTTCTGATATATATGTGTATCACACACACACACACACACACACACACACATACATATATATATATATATATATATATATATATTATATATATATATATATATACATTATTTCCTAAAAATACTATAAATCTTAATATATATATATATATATATATATATATATATATATATATATATATATATATATATATATATATATACTTCATTTCCTAAAATATATATATATCCTAAAATATATATATATATATATATATATATATATATATATATATATATATATATATATATATATATACTTCATTTCCTAAAGTATATATATATATATATATATATATATATATACATCATTTCCTAAAAAAAATACTATAAAAAAAAATATATATATACATCATTTCCTAAAAATACTATAAATCTTAAAATAAATTAAATAAATTAAATAAATTAAATAAATAAATAAATAAATAAATATATATATATATATATATATATATATATATATATATATATATATATATACATCATTTCCTAAAAATACTATAAATCTTAAAATAAATTAAATAAAAACATATATAAAATATAGGGGGATTACATCCTACCCAACTTAAATTTTGTCCTCAAAATTAAAATCTAATGTCGGGGGGGGGGGGGGGGGGGGAGGGGGGTATGCAACGTAAAGCAAAAATTAAAGGGGCTACCATGCAAGACGTACCTCCGTTTTCGAACAAATGGTGGTAGGAATTCCGAATGTCGTCCTCGCGCTCCCAAGTAGACTCTCCGGGTGAGTGGTGCTTCCATGCCACGCGAACCAATGATATAGACTGATTTCGTAATACATGCACTTGTTGATGGAGGATACCTACCGGTTGCTCTTAGTACGACAAGCTCGATCCAACAGTGATCTTGGAGTGATCGAGCACATGACTACTGTCTGCCACGTACCTCCTCAACTGAGATACGTGAAATATGTCGTGTACTCCCTCTAACGACGGTGGCAATGCCAATTTGTAGGCAACCTCTCCAACACATTTCAAGACATCGAAAGGGACGATGTATCTTGGACTAAACTTGCCATGTCCTCTGAATCGAATCGTGCCTCTAGTGGGGGATATCTTCAAGAAAACATGGTCGCCTTCCTTGAACTCCAAAGGTCGACGACGATTATCGGCCCACTGCTTTTGTCGATCCTGCGCCGCTCGCGGGTGGTCTTGTATCTTCTTCACCTTCTCCACTGTCCTCAAAACCAACTCGGGACCCAATATTTGCCGCTCTCCTATGTTGTTTCAACAAACAGAAGATCGACACTTTCTAGCATATAACGCTTCAAATGAAGCCATCTGAATGCTCGCTTGATAGCTATTGTTGTAGAAAAACTCTACAAGATAAAGGTGGTCTTTCCAAGATCCGCCAAAGTCAAGCATACACGCTCCTAACATATCCTCTAGCATCTGAATAGTACGCTCTGACTGGCCGTCTGTCTACGGATGCTATGCCGTGCTAAACTTCAAACGCGTACCCAAACTATCTTGCATACTCCTCCAAAAGTATGAGATAAATCTCGAGTCACGATTTGATACGATGCTAATTAGTACACCGTGTAGCTTTACTATTTGCTTCATATACATATCTGCCAAAACTTTTGTGGACTGTCCCACTCTAAAATATAAGAAACGGGCTGACTTGGTAAGCCTATCAATAATCACCCATACTGTATCTTGTCCACTAGGACTCCAAAGAAATCCTGTGATGAAGTCTATCGTGTTGTGCTCCCACTTCCAATAGGGAGTGGGTAGCGGCGCAGTAATCCGGCCGTCCTCTAGTGCTCGGCCTTCACTTATTGGCAAACTAAACACCTGGCCACGAAACGATCTATCTCCCACTTCATTCCGTGCCACCAATAATACTGTCGTAAGTCCTGGTACATCTTAGTTCCTCCAGGATGAATAGACTAAGTCGAAATGTGTGCTTCCGCCATCAACTCTTGCCGTAGCTCTCCATTAGAAACATAAATACGATCACCACATCGCATTGTCCCATCGGGATGAATCCTTAATCACGTCTGCTCTCCTGCTTCAGTCCTCTCTCTAAGTCGTCAAAATCTAACATCCGTGGGTAATGCCGCCTTGATCCTCTCTACTAGCGATAATTGTACTTGGAGATTGGCTAATACGCCATCCGCTCAAGGCAATACTACCTCAATACCAAGCTGCTGCAAATCTCTAATCAACTCTCTCTGTGTGGTCAAGAAATGAGCCATAGGTTTACGACTTAATGCGTCTACCACAACATTAGCCTTGCCATGATGATAATGTTGCTCGATCTCGTAATCTTTCATCAACTCCAAGCAACGTCATTGTCGCATATTCAACTTCTTTTGTGTGAACTCGTACTTGAGGCTCTTATGATTAGTGTAGATATCTACCTTCTCATCGTACAAGTAGTATCTCCATAACTTCAAAGCAAAGATAACCGCTGTGAGCTCTAGATCGTGGGCCGGGTAATTCTTCTCGTGCACCCTCAACTGTCTTGATGCATATGCTAATACATGACCATGCTGCATCAATACACATCATAATCTCTTTTCGGATGTATCGCTGTAGATCACGAAACCTTCCGGGCCCGATTGTAGTGTCAAGATAGGTGTCGTGGTCAAGCGCTTCTTTAACTCGTCGAAAGTGGCTTGATACTCGTCTGTCCATACAAACTCCTAATCCTTGCAAGTTAGTCGTGTCATAGACCCCGTTATTCGAGAGAAATCTTCTATGAACCTTCCGTAATAACCAGCAAGTCTAAGAAAACTTTTACCTCGAAAGCTGATGTAGAAGCGGGCCATGCCTTGATTGCTGTGATCTTCTTCGGATCTACCGTTATGTCGTCTCTAGTGATGATATGTCTAAGAAATGATACCTCCTTGAGAAAGAAATCACACTTGCTAAGATGACTACAAATTTTTCCAATTACTGGTGAAAGATCTTGTTCATTAAGTTCATAAAAACCGTGGGAGCATTGGTTAAACTGAAAGGCATGACCAAGAACTCATAGTGTCCATACCGCGATCGAAATGCCATCTTCGGAATATCTTCCTTTCGAACCTTCAGTTGGTGATAGCTAGATCATAAGTCGAGCTTGGAGAATACTTTTGCTCTACTCAGTTGATTGAATGGATCGTCTATGCGCGACAAAGGGTACTTGTTCTTCACCGTAACTGTATTCAAAGCTCTATAGTCGATACACATGCGTACTCTCCCATCTTTCTTAGGTACAAAAAGAACGGGTGCTTCCCTTGGTGACGTACTGGCACGAATAAAGCCTTTCTCTAATAAGTCGTCAATCTGTGTCTTCATCTCTACCAACTCCTTCGGTGCTAGTCGATATACTCGAGATGAAATAGGCTCGGCTCCCTGAATAAGCTCAATAGAAAACTTGATGTCTCGGTCAGGTGACAGTCCCGACAAATCCTTGGGAGGTGAGTTTATTGGCCAGCCCTCTAACATTCCAAGAGAGAAAGTTAAGTATTGGGGTGGATGCGGAGGGGGGGTAAGTGTTGAGCCTTGTGGCTGACCATGTGGTCATGGCCGTGGGCTCTTGGGTGTATTTTTTAGTCTTGTTATGAGAGATTTTATGAGCTCTCGGGGTCACAGCTGTGGTGTCCTCCGCTGCTTCGCACGTGCCTTGGGAGCTGGGAACCGGGAGGGGACACCCTCTTTCTCAATCTAGGCCAACGTGCAGAGGGGATTGCTGATGTCCAGGAAGCCGGCTTCCATGGCTTGTTGAAGCCTGTCCAAGGGGATGATGCCAAGGGAGGCCAGGTCATTCTCGAGGTCACTTTCGGAGATGGAAGGAGGGGTCTCAGAGGCGGAGAGGGCAGTGTGGATGATCAAAGCCAGCCGATTCACCTTCTTGTTGACTAGATAATTCACAAGGATCAGGTGCTCGACGGCGCGCTTCTCGTACGCATCGGGAGGGGTCTTGTTAGGAGGGGTCTCTCCCTGTCAGCGTCAGGAGAAGGGGAAGAGGGAAGGATGTCAAACTTGTTATTGAGGAGGATGGCCGGGGGTTCAGAGGTGGCGATGGCTAGCCAATGCGGGGGGAGGGGGTAGCGGGGGCTGGGTGATCCGTCGCTATCATCGAAGTGGGAGTGAGAGTTGGGGAGGGGGAGAATGGGTTCAGAGGAAATAATTTGGGTCACCTTCGGGGATTGCGTCTTACGGAGGGCTTTCTTCTTCAGCTCCGGGTGGGCCTTGAAACAATGCTTAGTGAGGTATCCTCGGGTCTGACAGTGTTTGCAGAAAATAATGCTGTTGTAGTACACCAGCGTCTGAGAGTGTGCCTGTCCCTCGAGTTCGATTTGAATGAGGGTGGGAGGGTCTGATGACAGGTCGAGCTCCACGCAAATCTTTACGTAGTTGCTTTGGAGAGATTGCGGGTTTCTTCGGCAATTGCCACCAGGGTTTCGAAGGAGTTGGCAATTCTCTTCAGAGCTGCGGGGGAGAAGCAGACAAGGGGTAGGTTTGGAAGGGTAATCCATGCTGAGATTATCACCGAGTCGACTTTGGGATTAAATCTGGGGAACCATTTGGCGATCTTGACGCCATGAGTGCCAATACTGGTGGTGCTTTTGGCCCAGACTAAGGAGTAGTCGGAGTCGGAGGATAGGTGGAGTAGCATGTGTTTGGGGTCCAGCGGGGCGACCTTGTATGCGGATGCGAGACCCCAGCCAGCAATAGCTTCTTGAGCGTAGGTAAGCTTAGGACACCCGGACGTGAACTTCAATACGAACGACTTCGCAACGTTGGCCGATAGGGAGGATATCTCTTCGGCAGAGAACGGGATGCGGATGGGTTGGCCGTCGGACAAGCTCGGGAGCTCGATGTCCGATAGTTCAGGGTCCACGGGCTAGAGGAGAAGCTGCATCTCGCGACCTGGTCTCAGAATCTCTTCGAAAGAGGGGACCTTGGGGTGGTTCGCAGCACTCGCGGGAGGGGCAAGACATGATGCCCGGGTTGGGGTATAGCAGCGACCGCTGTGCGAAGCGACATGGGCGCCCCCTCGAAGGGCGAACGGTAGGGGGTGGCGGCGGGGAGGTTGGGTGCGTAGCTTTCTTCCGCGGGCGCATGGGACCCCGATAGGTGACCCAACGATGGACGGAAGCATGTACCAGGACGGAGGCAAGGGGGCGCATAAGAGCCCGTAATGGAGGTAGGCGTAATGCCAGGAATCAGAGAAGCAACAGTAGGCGAATACCCGTCGTCGGGCAGAGGGGGATAAAGAGGGGCGCAAAGCCACCCGCGAGAGGGAGGGGCGCGTAGCCCACAGTGGGCGCATGGCCACCCCTCGGGGAGGTGGGCGCATAGCCCACAGAAGGGGCAAAATGACTCCCGGCCTGGGAGGTGGGCGCATAGCCCCCCGTGTGAGGCGGGGGGCGCATGGCCGGAAGGGGGCACCAGGCCTAAAATGGTCACATGGTCGCCCCTCGACGAAGTGAGCGCATGGAAGCTCTTATCCGTGGGCGCATAGCAAGCGACCCTCCGACATTCACCACGGAAATGGAGAGGAAATTCGAAACACAAATTTGGCGAGCAGGAAAATCCCAGACCTGAGGTAGCAAGCGCGTCTGGGATCCGGCCATTGGGACCGAGCAGGAGAGGAGCATCGCGGGGGGCCGTCGGCGAGCGGGGCCACCGGAGGAGAGGTGCGACGCCGGGAAGGGGCAGATCTCGCCAGCGGCCTCCGGCCTGAGTAGCTCGGCGCGAAGAGGAGGTGCGGTGGCCGGACCGGGGATGGAAGCCTGGGGTGGCCACTGGAGCTTGGGGGCCACCTCGACGAAGGCAAAATCGATGATGGCGAGCTGCTCAGGCGAATAGGGAGTCGGACGCGATGCTTCATGGGATCGTTCGCTCGGAGCCACCGGGGGGTGCGAGCCGAGGAGCTTGGGGCGGATGGCCAGCTCGGGCGACACCGGGGGACGAAATGGTGGGGCTGACGGCAAGCTGCCGGGGATGCTCTGCCCCGATGCCGAGCGCGAGTGGAGGAAAGGGTCATACGGTCGTGGGAGGTCTAGAGGGGAGCAATATATATATATATATATATATATATATATATTGGCATATGGCATATAGTTCACTATTTTGGGAATTTCTTGAGTGGGAGTGTTGTAACGCCCCAGTCCCAAAATACTTAGGACTAAGTACGTAGACATGACAGCTATATACATACTAAGTTTACTCCAATGTATGGAACCCTGTATGTATACATAAGCTATAAAATGCAATAAACCATGATAACTAAATCTCATCCACCAAAGAATAATAATATAAACCAACTATGAAATTTGTCATTTATACATGTAGTTGGACGGAGACAAATCCAATACCAACTAATTTAAATGAAAGAAAATATACAAGGAAATGATCGATAAAATGGAAAGACGAACCAAGAGCAATCATGTTCGAAAGAATGGAGAAGATCACGGCCTTGGCTAGAACACCTACAAGTCACAAAGCACACACCTGGAGAGATAACCAGGTCCTCAGAGGGACATAACAAGATACATAAAGAACATGCCACATAACTGAATATATATAATGTGTCATAGATCACAAGTAAAGTAAACAGTCCCAATCGTAACAAGATCCAATATCTCATCATCGAAACAGTGGACTACCCCTACAACCAAACAAGGATAAGGGTAGTACACTATACCGCGGTACGACATTGTCCCAAGCTACTAATGGAACGGGGTGATATGACATTGACGAGGGTTACCTGACCATTCTAATGTGTTTATGCAGTTAAGAACAAACCTTCAATGCATGGGCACTCTGGCTCAGGTGCAGGAAACTCAGGTATGGTTCCATCAGGATACCAGGAACCTCAAAGCATAACCTTCCTCGAATGTCAGAGGCCAATAAGAAATCAGGTATTAGGATCGAGGACCGTATATCCAGAGGAGATAACTGGCAATAATAGGAAAGTGCACACATGGCCCATACTTTAAAGAACTGTTTTTCCTACCCAATGCCTAGTAGAGTCACATCCATGACTCCTATACCTCTACTAACTGCCAAGTCTCCTAACATGCCACTATTAGCAACTAGCCCTAACACATGCGTACAGGTGATCTGCCATCACGCAAGTACCGCTACATGCTACTCATCTCACACATACCTCGTGGTATAACTGTATCAAGTTTTATGCTATACACTACAAATGGAAGTCCCTTAACTCTGGGTCTATATGCAATCAAAGGATAATAAGTAAAGTAAAGCTAATATCACTGAGCAGGCAATAAATCAAGAATTATAATAATGGTACAACTACAAGAACTAAAAATAAGTAAATAGTGATATGCAATAACAAAATATAGATTAAATATAAGCAATAAATATGGCAAGGTATCTTGCCTGAGGTTGTGTGCAAAAGGGCGAAGTCCGATAGCTCGAACCGTCAAAATAGAGAAACGGTGAAAGCCAAATCCCGCATACGTCCTCGGTTGCTGAAATAAATACCACGAACGTGTTCGAAATATAATATATATCTTGGAAACGCCTATCCAAAAGTCAAATTCTGGAACAGGAGCAAAATCGTAATTTTGGTCAAAACGAAGTCCGTCTTTGGACCCATTTTACACCGAAATGCGTGCCAGAACCTACGGTCTCTAAAGTCATCAAACTACATGTCTACAGGTCCAGAGGAGATGAACACAACCGTATGTCCAAAGTTGGATTCCGGTGGGCCGTGCACCATTTCGTCCGTTGGATCGGGTCGCGGGCCCGCCAAATAGGCGTTCCAGTCGACCTTCTCAGAATCGGACCAAACTTGGCATACAAGACCAGAAAAATGATACGGTCCTGATGGCATATATTTCGTCTCGATTTGACGAACGTGCATAAAGTAATTAGGAAATTTGCAAATAGGTCGATACGATGAATTTCGACGGATACACATCAAATTTGTCGCACAAACGCGACCAATTTGAATTCCGTCAAAGTCCACACGTCCATGAAGTCGATACGCACCTTTCAATGCTTTCGGTTCGTGACCATGTTACCCAGTTTGGCGGAACGCGCGTCGTATCGGGAAGATTTTTCTAAATTTTAATGTTTAAAACTTAGTTTTTTCTAAATCTTTGAAATTGCATTAAACACAATCTAATGAATGAAAAATAAAACTACCAGTTGGGTTTTGATCACGTATGTGTTGGTTGTGATCTTATTCAATCATATATTCTAAACAGTTCATGAATCGACAAAATTTTGTCTTCTAATGTTGGGTCCCGAAACAGTTTTTGTGTACTGTTATATGTGGTTTTTCTTGAACTTTCAGGAATTACTATTATTAATCTATGCCATAATAACCTAATCTAGTTAATAGGTCTTGCAGGGGGTCAACTAGGCTCTCTATAGGATTTTAGGGATCGTGAATTGGTTAAGTAAAATCAGAGAAATATAGGGGTAAAGTCGAGTACCTTGCTGCGGTTTCAAGAACAGAGTACGCTCTGTTCGACGGGGATCTCCAGCGTGCAGGCGGTGCTGCAGCGATGGTGCAGCACGTTCAGGTGGTTGAGGAGGTTCGCAGGGGCTTAGGGGTTACTCTCGAGTCGAAAGTTGAACACGGGGAGGATTCGGCTTCAAGAATTTCTCGTGTTCAACCTTGCGTTATATATAAATGCATATGAGGAAACTCGAGTTTCGTTCGAAGTTAAATTCGATCCACAGCAAGTTTGGGTTTGGGATTAGGTTGAATTAGAGGAGTATCAGGTTATGATAAGATTTGGCAAAGATTCTAATAGATTTGAAGAAGATTTGATGGAGATTTGAATCTCCATCTCCCAACCCATCAGCTGAGTCCCGCTCGGTTCCTACTTGGAACAGTACAGCTGGGTATTAGTATTTATTATTATTTTTTTATAAATATAAAATCTTATCATTTGTTTTATATATATATATATTTTTATTATTTTTTTATATATATATTTGTTTTTTTATATATTTATTATTATTTCTTTTTTTACAAATATAAAATCTTATCATTTGTTTTATATATATATATATATATATATATATATATATATATATATATATATATATATATATATATATCTCCAATAAAATCTCCATAAATCCTAATACAATTATTAATCTTATCTATCCAAATATTTAATGTATTTAAACATAGGTACATATATATTTAAATTCTTTTGTCAATAAAAAATAAAAGTCGATAATAGTAACTTAAAAATAATAAATATGTTTATTTAATCATAACAAAAATACAATTAATAATAATAAAATTTTAGAATAATCAAATGGTGGCTTTGGTGGACTTATACCACACACCCTTATCCGGTCCAGAATATTGTACAAAAATTAGAACACATTATAAAATAATAATAATAATAATATTTGTATAAATAAACATTTAATTAGAAAATATACATCAAGTCTTAAAATAATTTAAGAAATATTTGCACACACATAAAATATGCCTACCTGCTCATCTTTGGTCACACCACATGCCTACTTGGGCCTAGTTTTGGTCCGGGCCCAATTCGGACTGGTTTGGACAAACCGGGTCATCTAAAACCAATATATAAAATAATATCTTATTAAAAATGATTTAAATGAGCCAATTCACAACTTGGCCTAGTTTTTCTAGTTTGGACATCACCATGGCTAGGCTTTCCCTAGCATGGCTAATACACTAGTCAAGGCACACTGCTATATTTTTCGTGCCAAAGTTCATGGTCGTCTTGTGCTCCAAAACTCAATAATGGCTAAGGTCATCTTTAATAATTAATAAAACCATAAATTGCATAAAATTTATTTTTAAGTCTTTTTAGATGAAAAAATATTTCAAAAATTTAGGGATTTTACATCATACCCAACTTACAAGAATTTCGTCCTCGAAATTAAAATAAAATTTAATATATAAAATAAATAAAATAACGAGGCTAAATATGAAGGGAGAGTAACTACGTAATCGTAGTCGGGTTTAAAAAGATAGAGAAGGTATTTATTGCAGAAATCCTAACTGTTACCATATTCTACCTAAGAGGGTATTCTTAGTCTTGTATTGATCTTGGATATCCAGTCGTTTGAGAGAATGGGTCGAAATTGCATGGTTAAAAATCAATTGGAACCAAAATGGCATATGTGGTTTGTTCTAAAGGAAGAATGCATCTTACATGTGGTAAAATTAAAATGGAGCACAAGAAGGTTTGTTTATGCGGGACATGTATGTCATGTGTGTAGAGTGGCTCGTCCAGTTCATGAGGGTAAAATTTGCTGAAAGAAAATGGTTAATGTTGTGCTCCAAATATCGAGGTCAAGGTTGAGGTCATCATATGTTACCGATAGGAGGGGATGCTATAATCACCGGTTATTAGTTTATTTGGAACCAATATATTTCGATCATTTGCTAGTTCAAGAATCCCCACGTTCTAGAGAGGCTTGGTACTTATACACCTCAAAAATCTTATTCTCGACTTAAACAAAGACACGTTTCTTTGATGGTACAAAATTTGAGGAATCAAGGTTGTGATCTTTATCGTGGTTATCTAGACGCACGAGCAAAAGGATATGGAGAGTTATGAGAAGGTGCAACTTCCAAACAGATGAAAGAATAGTGACGAATATGATCCAAGTTTGGCATCTCATTCTACAAGGTAGGGGACACTAAGTTCAAGGTTACGAAAATTTGGTTAATCCCGGGAATCACAATAATATGACTTCTAAGAACTTCAAATTTCAGGAAGATGGATGAGGATATGTGGTCTTCTGGTCGTAGCCACTGATTCTATTAGGAAGCTAGGCATTACTTTTTTTATCGTTGCTCCTATGTTGACCATGTCTTATCAAGGTAGTAGGAGGGGTTTTGGTCATGCATAACCGAAATAAGTCTGTTGCCTAGGGATTCCTTCTTCACATAACACAGACTCCGAAGGGATATAGTTAAGAAAGCTATAGAGGTAGGATTAGTTGACCAAGAGGTGGGGACCACATAATATGTGTCGGGACCTATTTCATAATTTTGGTTTAATAGTCCACATATGGTGATATGTATGGATGGGTTTAACTGAGGTTTAATGGATTCCATGATAGGACATTAGTTTTTTATTGAATAAGTCTTTGGTTTAATCCATATTGGTTGGTCAAGATCCACAAAAATCAATCGAGATCATACCCATCAGATTAGGGTAACCCAGAATAGGTTCTACAAAAGTGGTTCGCCTAATTGTCAGTCAGGTTGGTAGAATAGGTTCTATGAGTCATGAAGATGTGTCTTCTGTGACTTTTGTGTTTAAGTTGCACAAGGGACCTCTATTGAGTGGTATACTGGCGGCAAGTGCGTAGAGGGCTTCGAATAGATTATAACCATATATTGGGCCAAAAGATTTGAGTCTAGGTTGGATCTCTAGTTGTAGTCGGAAAATACATCGGTGTTTTGGTAAGGGTGATCACTAGTCCCTTTTGACCTAATAGTCGTATCATAAAAATATAGTATAATGGAACATGTTTTAGTGGGGTATGATATGTCTATATGAAGGTGGAGTCGTCTATATCTTGTATGTAAAATTTGTTAGAAGGTAATAGCTGGTCTCGTGCTCCGAATATTAATGTCACGGTCGGGGACACCAAACGATCTAAATGGAAGTGGGAGTTCATGGGGCACTAGTTATCCTCTTAATAGGAACCACTTATTCTAATCAATTTGTAGTACTAGTATATCCTAAAATTTAGAAGGCTTATAATCTACTCACTCTAGAAGCTAAGACACGCCTTTAGGATTAATGAGGTTAGAAGGATTTCAAAGTCATAGTATTGTACCTCAACTTTTGATAATAAAGAATAAGGCATGATGTAATAGATAACATGATATGGTAGATATTAATCAAATTCGAGGATCATATTCCGATTTCTAATAAATGGAAGACGATTGCATACAACGACATACGAGTTGATAAAATAGAATGATCCACATTGTCCATAGTATACGATAGTTATCGATGGAGGTAACAAAATATCTCGACAACTAGGTCATAAATTTCTATTTATGTTAAACCTGCCAGACTATGGTTATAAATGTTCTAGTGGTATCGAATGTAGTGCTCGTTCATCACTCCCAAATCTTGGAATGGGTGTCTACCACAGTCCTTGCAAAGGCTTGTCCTTGGTTTTGGTCTATTCCTCTCTTGTCTAAACAGTGGGGGCCTAGTCAAGTAAGGGTTGAGTTAAGGTATACGGGTTGCTAGTTAAGCCAAGAATCAAGATGAATAATTAGAGGCTCACAATAATTGATTCCTATAGATTAGATAGTCTCTTAGATTAGGGTTTTAACCAAGGTAAGATCCTACTCATTTTTAAACTTAAATGGCTAGAAGGTCATGACATTAGTTTTAGGGTCGGAGGGAGGACAAGTAACTCAAAGCAAGGTTGTAGTCACATGGCTGGCCGATTGGCAGCTACACTTGCAAACACAACTATCATGGCCATGAAGGATAATCTGTATCTATCTATCAAATACAAGCATTCGTCTTTCCAATCAGTGAAAGACAAAAGCAATAAAGAGTTCAAGAAATACGTCACCGAATACAATTGTGCGATTCAAGGGCAAATGTATACTTCAAGAGAAATTGTCAATGCAGTCGCGGATGAGATCCTAGATACCTCTATATCTCAATCCACGTGGGATAATCATATAAAGAGCGAACCAAGTACACTTTTGGTTGAATATACCATAATACATTGATTCTAATTAGACAATATGCTTGTGGGCGTCCCCCGTATACATATATCCAGAATAAGCTCGGTAAAGAATAAGCTTGCAAAAATAGCCTATAAATAGCATCATCATTCAGGGTAGTACAAAGTATAAGTACAGAGAATAATGATGAAAACAATTATAAGTGGTTCAAGTTTTACAATAATCTACATCGTGTCTAGTGTTCCTGTTTATACAGTCGTCCTACTGTCTCTAGTATCAGGCCTTGGTTGACCAATGGGGTATAGGTTACTAAACTCTATCTTCTAGCTGAACATATCATCCTACACTAGCATATATTCATTATTACCCTGTTACAGTTTATTAATAGGTTAAAAGGACACTGGTGGTAGGCCGTAGTCATACTACCCAACTTATAAAAGTTAACTACTAGGGTGACTGAACAATATAACACGTATATCTAGTATAAGTCATATTCCTAACCTCTCTATCAAGTATGAAGGAAAAAGGTAAGATTCATGGTAGAAAGGGGGTCAAACAAGAGGCATATCAAGGCTGTCAAACGAGAGTACGAAAATGGAATTCAAAGAAGAAAATTCAAGTGTATGGATAAGATTCTAGACTCTAATCCTATCTTGCAGGCTCACATCGGTACAGTAACGTAATCGAAGTGATGAACTCGACCTGTATGGGCCACCATAAAAATATGTAACGCCCCAGTCCCAAAATACTTAGGACTAAGTACGTAGACATGCTAACCATGATAACTAAATCTCATCCACAAAATAATAATAATATAAATCAACTATGAATTTGTCATTTATACATGTAGTTGGGCGGAGACAAATCCACTACCAACTAATTTAAATAAAAGAAAATATACAAGAAAGTGATCGATAAAATGGCAAGACGAACCAAGAGCAATCATCTTCGAAAGAATGGAGAAGATCACGGCCTTGGCTAGAACACCTACAAGTCACAAAGGACACACTTGGAGAGATAATCGGGTCCTCAAAGGGACGTAACAAGATACATAAAGAACATGCCACATAACTGAATATATATAATGTGTCATAGATCACAAGTAAAGTAAATAGTCCCAATCGTAACAAGATCCAATATCTCATCACCGAAACAGTGGACTACCCCTACAACCAAAGAAGAACAAGGGTAGTACACTATACCGCAGTGCGACATTGTCCTAAGCTACTAATGGAACGGGGTGATATGACATTGACAAAGGTTACCTGACCATTCTAATGTGTTTATGCAGTTAAGAACAAACCTTCAACTCATGGGCACTCTGGCTCAGGTGCAGAAAACTCAACTATGGTCCCATCAGGATACCAAGGACCTCAAAGCATAACATTCCTCGAATGTCAGAGGCCAGCAGGAAATCAGGTATCAGGATCCAGGACCATATCTCTAGCAGAGATAACCGGCAATAATAGGAAAGTGCATACGTGGCCCATACGTAAAAGAACTGTTCTTCCCATCCCATGCCTAGTAGAGTCACATCAATGACTCTTATACCTCTACTAACTGCCAAGTCTCCTAACATGCCTCTATTAGCAGTTAGCCCTAACGCATGCGCACATGTGATCAGCCATCACGTAAGTACCTCTACATGCTACTCATCTCACACATACCTCATGGTATAACTGTGTCAAGGTTTATGCTATACACTATAAATGGTAGTCCCTTAACTCTAGGTCCATATACAATCAAAGGGTTATAAGTAAAGTAAATCTAATATCACTAAGCAGGCAATAAATCAAGAATTGTAATAATGATACAACTACAAGAACTGGAAATAAGTAAATAGTGATATGCAATAACAAAATGTAGATTAAATATAAGCAGTAAATATGGCAAGGTATCTTGTCTGAGGTTGTGTGCAAAAGGGCGACGTCCGATAGCTCGAACTGTCAGAATAGTGAAGCGGTGAAAGCCAAATCCCGCATACGCCCTCGGTTGCTGAAATAAACTCCACGAACGTTTTCGAAATATAAGATATGTCTTGGAAATGCCTGTCCAAAAGTCAAATTCTGGAACAGGGGCAAAATCGTAATTTTTGGTCAAAACGATGTCCGCCTTTAGATCCATTTTGCACCGAAATGCTTGCCAAAACATACTGTCTCTAAAGTCGTTAAACTATATCTCTACAGTTCAGATTTCAGGAGACGAACCCAATCGTATGTCCAAAGTTGGATTCCGACGGACCGTGCGCCATTTTGCCCGTTGGATCGGGTTGCGGGCCCGCCAAATAGGCGTTCCAGTCGACCTTCTCAGAATCGAACCCAACTTGGCAAACAGGACCAAAAAAATGATACGGTCCTGATGGCGCAAGTTTCATCTCGATTTGACGAACGTGTATAAAGTAATTAGGAAATTTTATATAGGCCGATACGGTAAATTTTGACGGATACACATCAAATTGTCGCGCACACACGACCAACTTGAATTCCTTCAAAGCCCACACGTCCACGAAGTCGATACGCACCTTTTGATGCTTTTGGTTCGCGACCACGTCGCCCGGTTTGGCGGGACGAACGTCGTATCGGGGATATTTTTCTAAATTTTAATGTTTAAAACTTAGTTTTTCCTAAATCTTTGAAATTGAATTAAACACAATCTAATGAATGAAAAATAAAACTACCAGTTGGGTTTTGATCATGTATGTGTTGGTTGTGATCTTATTTAATCATATATTCTAAATAGTTCATGGATCGACAAATTTTTGTCTTCCAATATGGGTTCCCGAAACAGTTTTTGTGTACTATTATATGTGGTTTTTCTTGAACTTTCAAGAATACTATGATTAATCTATGGCATAATAACCCAATCTAGTTAATGGGTATTGTAGGGGGTCGACTAGGGTCTCTATAGGATTTTAGGAATCGCGAATTGGTTAAGTAAAATCAGAGAAATATGAGGGGTGAAGTCGGGTACCTTACTGCGGTTTCAAAAACAGAGTACGCTCTGTTCGACGGGGATCACCAGCGTGCAGGTGGCGCTACGGTGGTGGTGCAGCACGTTCAGGTGATTGAGGAGGTTCGCAGGGGCTTAGGGGTTGCTCTCAAGTTGAAAGTTGAACACGAGTAGGATTTAGCTTCGAGAATTTCTCGTGTTCAACCTTGCGCTCTATGTAAATAAATATGAGGAAACTCGAGTTTCGTTCGATCTTAAATTCGATCCACAGCGAGTTTGGGTTTGGGATTAGGTTGAATTGGAGGAGTATCAGGTTATGATAAGATTTATCAAAGATTCTAATAGATTTGAAGAAGATTTGATGGAGATTTGAATCTCCAACTCCCAACCTATCGGCTGAGTCCCGTTCGGTCTTTCATTTGTACTGTTCCTACTTGGAACAGTACAGCTGGGTATTAGTGTTTATTATTGTTATTTCATTTTTTTTACAAATATAAAATCTTATCATTTGTTATATATATATATATATATATATATATATATATATATATATATATATATATATATATATATATGTATAGTTATATATATATATCCAATAAAATCTCCATAAATCCTAATACAATTCTTAATCTTATCTATCCAAATATAGAATAATAAATATGTTTATTTAATCATAAGAAAAATAACATTAATAATAATAAAATATTAGAATAATCAAATGGTTGCTTTGGTGGACTTATACCACACACCCTTATCCGGTCCAGAATATTGTACAAATATTGAAACACATTATTAAATAATAATAATACTAATATTTGTATAAATAAACATTTAATTAGAAAATATACATCAAGTCTTAAAATAATTTAAGAAGCACACACATAAAATATTCCTACCTGTAATGCCTGTGGTTCATATTACGTATTTCTGGAATACGTGTACGTATTTATTCTTGTATTGCATAATTTCCTTGCTTAATTTCCTCCCTGGGCTTGGTTTATTCTTGGTTCGGGTTAGCTTGGTTCGGTTTGGGATTGCTCTTGGTTCATCATGAACCAAGGGGTGAACCCCCTACCTACCACCACCACTACCATTTATTAACCCTTCTTCTTTCTCTCTTTTCATTTTATCATCTTCTCCACCATTACTTCCTTACCTACCAAAGAGAGGGAGAGAGAGGTCTAGGCAAGTGCAACTTGCTTCCATAAGAGAGCCCATTTTTATTGTTCCATTAGCTTCTCCTCATGTTTCTAAGTCACATTAGAACTTGTCATTTTCTATTTTAAGGCTTTAATTTTTGTAGATATAGAATTTAGTTATTTTCGGATTTTGGTGGTTTTGATCTATCAAACTTCTTTGTTTTCAAGTTTTGATGGTTCCATGTTGTAGAGAATTTTATTCTACCTAATTTTGACCTTTGAAAAGTTGGATTTGGACTTATTTTGACCAAGTTATAGACTTTTGAAGCTTTGGGTTCAAACCATGGAGTTCATGCTGATTTGGAGAAGACAGTGAGCAGTGTGCGCGAGCTTTTTAGCTTGCCCTACTGAGCTGCCCGCGCTCTTTAGCGCAGCGCAGTCTGACTCATACGCTGCCTTGACGAGGAGTCGTATGGACCTCATACGCTGCCTTGAAGAGGAGTCGTATGGAGTACATATGCTGCCTTTCGGAGACGTATGTCTTGCATAGCCTGACTTGAGTGTAGCCTGACTTGAGCGTAGCCTGACTTGAGCGTTGCCTGACTTGAGCGTAGCATGACTTGAGCGTAGCCTGACTTGAGCGTAGCCTGACTTGAGCGTAGCCTGACTTGAGCGCAGTCTGACTCAGGCGTAGCCTGACTTGAGTGTAGCCTGACTTGAGCGTAGCCTGACTTGAGCGCAGTCTGACTCAGGCGCAACCTGATGTTTAGGCGCAACTGGACCTGTAGTGGTGCACTCCTGACATAATAACCTGACATGACCTGATATGTTTGGAATTGATAATTGAGCATGACGTGATAGTGACCCGTAGTGGTGCATTCCTGACATAATAACCTGACATGACCTGATAGTGGCCCGTCGTGGCGCACTCCTGAGAAGTACACTTGGCATGATAACCTGACATGATTATCTCGAATAGCTGTTACGACGGCTACCTGACATGACATGACCTGTATAATTAATCTGGACACCGTGGGCGATTGTGTTTGTATAAATAAACCAGTCCTATCTTGCATCATGTCTAGGACAGGGACTCCTGAGTACCACGGTCAGGAGTACCTACTAAAATGGACTAAGGCTAATAACTAGATTAATACATTAGTCATGACGAGATTTCCCAGCTACAGGCAATCCCGTTACCTGGGCACGCCTTAGGATCTGTAGCCTGCCGTCGAGTAGGGCACATTTCCAGCACACTGTCATGTGTTGCACCCTTCAAGCTACCTAAGGGTATATTCGTTTCCTGGACGATGTACCCACCTGAATTCAACTCTAATCTTTTAACCCGGGTAACTTGGATGGTCTGCAGGGCTTGTGGCTGTGGAATAATCTTACTGCATCTTGTTAGTAATTAGGCTTGTGACAACCCTAGTTAGTTAAAGTATCAAGCCGTAATTTTTGCTTGGCCGTGAAGTGATTGGACGGAGTCTAACCAGTCTAGTCTTGCCCTGATCCTGTTCCAGATTATTGAATGACCAGAATGCTTGTATTTATTTTACCGATAAATGGTGAGAATTCCAAGTTCTGTTCAGACGAAGGGTTACAACCCCGATCCTTGTTTGGTTTACGGGTTGTAACCTGGTTATCTGAATAGTTTCATGGTTATCTCGTCGTATATCATCCTGGTGTATTTTCTTTATTTCCAGTTCTTACTTTTATTTATATCTTGTGCTGATTGCTAGTTTTAGTTCTTAAGTGAAGCTTCCTTTGTGGCACTTGCTCTTTCTGGGGTCTGACCCAGCTGGTTTTGTGTGGCCAGATTTCGGAGCAGCTCCAGAAGATCTACCGACCTTCCAGCCAGATGGTGGCCACTAGACGAAACCCTGGCAACGAGTGGATTATTTTTGGCTCTCCCACTCTATTGTAAAAATATTCTTTTGAGGCGTTTAGCCGACGAGCACCTGTTTAGCTCGATTGCACTTACTTACTGTCTGCCTACGGGCTGTAACATGATTAACAGATCCTAGGGTTGATCATGTATGACTAAACTCTTGCTAGTCCTTACTATTGTATATTTAATGATCATACATCTTGTGACTTTTACTTACTTGCTTGTGATTGAGACACTAGGCTTGTTCATGACCTTAAGAGACTGTTGGCTTGTAGATAAACCCTCATGTATCTAGACAGCCGTGACCGTATAGCGAGATGGATTCCATTTCATATACGTAGCTGGCTATGTCTGCCCCCGCTCTCCAGTATTCTGGTTCTGGGGCGTAACATGGTTTAAGTGGTGGCCCATACAGATCTTGTAAATCAAGATATATGAGGGTTTACCGAATAAATATCTCAATCAGTATTCATCCTTGATCTCTGCTCGTATCTTCTGAATCCCTGGATTCTTATCCTGATCATATGCTTGTATCGTTGATCTGTCCTGGCCCTTCCTTATTGTTCCCTATGTTGTCTTCTTCAGCGGCATTGTTCGTGGTCCTACCGACCAGCAAGGCGGAGCACCTCCCGCGGACCAGCAGCAACCTGGAGATCAAGCCCAGCATTCCGGAGTAGCCTCCAGAGTCGGGCCTTCTAGCGGAGAGCCACCAGTCCAGCCAGTTCAACCTGTAGAACATGATGACGGCACTTTGGTAGGACTCGTCAGGACCTTGATAGCTTCTCAAGACCGGCATGGAGATGCCTTGCACCAGGCAGTGACGGATGCTTTGACCCGGGGTGGTCATCAGGGTAATAGCGCAGCCAACAGCTTCAAGCGCTTGAACCCTCCATTCTTTGACGGTAGTGAAGATGCTATCGCGGCAGATGCATGGCTTCAGGACACAGAGGTGATTCTAGAAGCAGCCAGGACCCCAAAGAACGAGAAGGTGGCCGTTGTGCGCCTGCAGTTGTTAGATCTTGCCCGCAGCTGGTGGGCAGCGCAGGCCGTTGGATTAGCAGCACCCATTACTTGGACAATATTCAGAGAGAGATTCCAGACCAAGTATTTCGATGCCGTGGCTCGGTATGATCTGCAGACGAGGTTTACCAATCTGAAGCAAGGAGGCAGGACGGTCGACGGATATGCGGCCGAGTTTTCCAGACTCAGTCGGTTTGCTTCCACTTTGGTGGCAACCGAGTATGATAGAGCCCAGCGGTTCCAGCAGGGACTTCACCTGGAGATCTTGTTGGCAGTTGAGCAGTTTGAGCATCAGACTTTTGATGCAGTCTTGAGAGCAGCCCGGAGGCATGAGTATACCTCCCAGAGGATTGTGGATAGGGCCGGAGGTCGGAAGAGATCTCACGGCCAGATGAATCAGTCTTCAGCACCGGCCCCGGCAGCCAGGGCTTTGACTATTGGAGCTCCGAGGCGAGCGGCCTCAGTAACGTCGGTTCAGCATTCAACTCCGACGCACCCTCAGCAGCAGAAGCAGTAGCAATCTTTCGCAGTGGGTTATTCTCATTGTGGAAAGCTAGGCCATGTGGTGGCAGAATGTCGCAGGGCACAGAGATTATGTCTGGCTTGTGGAGCACTAGACCATAGGGTTGGATCCTGCCCGAATAGGGGTGGTTCATCATCGTCCAACCTTTCTAGCTCTTCGGTGAGAGGACCAGCTCCGGTCTAGCAGCAACAGTATCCATTGCCGAGGCCCTTGCCGCCTCAGACCCAAGACAGCTTTTAGATCGAGATATGGGCATTAGAAATTCCTTGTTATGCCTTTTGGAGCAACCAATACGCCGGCAGTATTCATGGACCTCATGAATCGCATCTTCATTCCTTACTTGGATCAGTTTGTGATTGTGTTCTTGGATGACATTCTGGTCTACAGCAAGAGTGAGGCGGAGCATGAGCAGTATCTTCGTATAGTTCTTCAGATCCTCAGAGAGCACCAGTTATATGCCAAGTTCAGTAAATGCGAGTTCTGGCTCGATCGCATTTTGTACTTGGGTCATATCATCACTCGAAGAGGAGTAGAAGTGGATCCCCAGAAGATGGTGGCTATTGAGTCATAGCCAGTGCCCAGCACAGTTGCAGAGGTTCATAGTTTTCTTGGATTGGCCGGCTACTACCGGCGGTTTATTTCGGATTTTGCTCGAATTTTAGCGCCATTGACGCAGTTGACCCGCAAGGATGCCCAGTTTGCTTGGACAGCAGAGTGTCAGAGTTCTTTTGAGCAGTTAAAGCGAGGCCTGATAACAGCTCCTATTCTCATGCTTCCAAATGGGACCGGAGGATTCTCGGTGTACTGTGATACTTCAGGTAGAGATTTAGGATGTGTTCTGATGCAGCATGGGAAGGTAATAGCTTACGCGTTATGACAACTTCGTGATCATGAGAGGAATTACCCAACCCATGACTTGGAGCTGGCAGCAGTGGTGTTTGCACTTAAGTTGTGGATGCACTACTTGTATGGAGACAGGGTGGAGATTTTCACCGACCATAAGAGCCTGAAGTATGTTTTCATCCAGAAGGATCTTAACATGCGTCAGAGAAGGTGGCTGGAGCTTCTTGTGGATTATGATGTCAACCTGCAGTATCATCCTGGGAAGGCTAATGTTGTTGCGGATGCATTAAGCAGGAGAGCGGGAGTTTATTTTCTAACAGCGCAACCAGAGTTGTTAGCAGATCTTCAGAAGATGGGTATTGAAGTTGTTCTACCTTCCAGTGTGGCCTTGATGGCCAGTATGCAAGTTCAGTCCACTATAGTCGAGAGGATCCGGATGGCGCAGTCGGCAGATTCCAAGCTTCAGCGACTCAGAGCAGAGCGTGAGACAGGACGAAGACCAGAGTTATGCATTCATGAGGATGGTACACTTTGACATTCTAAGTGTCTTTGTGTATCCAGCGGAGATATCCGACAGAAGATCATGTCAGAAGCGCACAGTTTGCAGTATTCCATCCATCCCGGCAGTACGAAGATGTACCGTGATATCCGGCAGCATTTCTGGTGGAATGGCATAAAGCGGGAGATAACTCGGTTTGTCTCTCGATGTTTGGTTTGCCAATAAGTTAAAACCGAACATCAGAGACCGGCTAGACTTCTTCAGCCCTTACCGATTCCAGAATGGAAGTGGGAGCATGTGACCATAGATTTTGTGACTGGACTACCTAGATCCCCAGCTGGTAGAGATGCTATCTGGGTTATAGTTGACAGGCTCACGAAAGTGGCTCACTTTTTTCCATTCAGAGTTGGTCAGTCGACGGCTCAGTTAGCAGAGATGTACCTCAGGCAGATTGTCAGATTGCACGGTGTGCCAGTCAGTATCACCTCGGACCGAGATTCAAGATTTATGTCGCACTTTTGGCGTAGCTTGCAAGAGAGTTTGGGAACTCATCTCCAGTTCAGTTCAGCATAGCACCCGCAGACAGATGGCCAGTCGGAGCGCACGATCCAGGCTCTTGAAGACATGTTGCGGTCTTGCACACTTGACTTCGGTGGTTCATGGGAAGATCACTTGCACCTGGTGGAATTCTCGTACAACAACAGTTTCCAGGCCAGTATCCAGATGGTACCGTTCGAGGCACTGTATGGTAGGAAGTACAGATCCTCGCTAGCCTGGGATGATGTTGGAGAGAGACAGATGCTCGCTCCAGAAATGATTGCCCAGACAGTTGAAGTGGTCAGGCGAGTCAGAGATCATCTTCGAGTTGCCCAAGATCGCCAGCGCCATTGGGCCGATTCTCATCGGCGCCCTCTCGAGTTTTCGGTCGGCGATCATGTATTCCTGAGGATTTTGCCTAACCATGGCGTCAATCGTTTCGGCGTACGGGGCAAGCTTAGTCCTAGGTATATAGGACCGTTTGACATTCTGGAGCGAGTAGGAGATGTATCCTATCGTCTCGCTCTTCCACCGTCGCTAAGCGAGGTGCATGACGTGTTCCATGTATCCCAATTACGACGGTATATCCCGGACCCGAGCCACATCCTGGATCATTCGGAATTGGTTGTTGGTACCAACCTTTCGTATGAGGAGAGGCCCGTATCTATATTGGACCGGAGAGAGAAGATCCTCAAGAACAAGACGATCAAGTTAGTCCGAGTTGCTTGGGGTCATCACTCTTTGGGGGAGTCAACGTGGGAGCGTGAGGATGATATCCGATCGCGATATCCCGACTTGTTTGACTCGTGAGGTATAATATCTTTCTTATGCCTCATGCCTTCGATTCCTTCCTTGAATGAGTGATTGTCTGCCTAGTTATAGCTTGCATGTGATTAATGTAGCTTGTCATTGCTCCTCTAGCCTCTTGATTAAATTCCGAGGACGGAATTCTTTTAAGGTGGGTAGAGTTGTAATGCCTGTGGTTCGTATTACGTATTTCTGGAATACGTGTACGTATTTATTCTTGTATTGCATGATTTCCTTGCTTAATTTCCTCCCTGGGCTTGGTTTATTCTTGGTTTGGGTTGGCTTAGTTCGGTTTGGGATTGCTCTTGGTTCATCATGAACCAAGGGGTGAACCCCCTACCTACCACCACCACTACCATTTATTAACCCTTCTCCTTTCTCTCTCTTCATTTTATCATCTTCTCCACCATTACTTTCTTACCTACCAAAGAAAGGGAGAGAGAGGTCTAGGCAAGTGCAACTTGCTTCCACAAGAGAGCCCATTTTTATTGTTCCATTAGCTTCTCCTCATGTTTCTAAGTCACATTAGAACTTGTCATTTTCCATTTTGAGGCTTTAATTTTTGTAGATCTAGAATTTAGTTATTTTCGGATTTTGGTGGTTTTGATCTATCAAACTTCTTTGTTTTCAAGTTTTGATGGTTCCATGTTGTAGAGAATTTTATTCTACCTAATTTTGACCTTTGAAAAGTTGGATTTGGACTTATTTTGACCAAGTTATGGACTTTTGAAGCTTTGGGTTCAAACTATGGAGCTCTTGCTGATTTGGAGAAGACAGTGAGCAGTGTGCGTGAGCTTTTTAGCTTGCCCTACTGAGCTGCCCGTGCGCTTTAGCGCAACGCAGTCTGACTCATACGCTGCCTTGACGAGGAGTCGTATGGACCTCATACGCTGCCTTGAAGAGGAGTCGTATGGAGTACATACGCTGCCTTTCGGAGACGTATGTCTTGCATAGCCTGACTTGAGTGTAGCCTGACTTGAGCGTAGCCTGACTTGAGCGTTGCCTGACTTGAGCGTAGCCTGACTTGAGCGTAGCCTGACTTGAGCGTAGCCTGACTTGAGCGCAGTCTGACTCAGGCGTAGCCTGACTTGAGCGTAGCCTGACTTGAGCGTAGCCTGACTTGAGCGCAGTCTGACTCAGGCGCAACCTGATGTTTAGGCACAACTGGACCTGACCCCACTTACCCTGGATCTTCTATAGCCCTGTATATTGATATTTTATTAGATATTTAATGTCCATTTTATATCCTTACGCCTTTTGTCCTGAACTTGATAATCACGAATTTACTTGATATGTTTGGAATTGATAATTGAGCATGACGTGATAGTGACCCGTAGTAGTGCACTCCTGACATAATAACCTGACATGACCTGATAGTGGCCCGTCGTGGCGTACTCCTGACAAGTACACTTGGCATGATAACCTGACATGATTATCTCGAATAGCTGTTGCGACGGCTACCTGACATGACATGACCTGTATAATTAATCTGGACACCGTGGGCGATTGTGTTTGTACACTGTCATGTGTTGCACCCTTCAAGCTACCTAAGGGTACATTCGTTTCCTAGACGATGTACCCACCTGAATTCAACTCTAATCTTTTAACCCGGGTAACCTGGATGGTCTGCAGGGCTTGTAGCTGTGGAATAATCTTACTGCATCTTGTTAGTAATTAGGCTTATGACAACCCTAGTTAGTTAAAGTATCAAGCCGTAATTCCTGCTTGGCCGTGAAGTGATTGGACGGAGTCTAACCAGTCTAGTCTTGCCCTGATCCTGTTCCAGATTATTGAATGACCAGAATGCTTGTATTTATTTTACCGATAAATGGTGAGAATTCCAAGTTCTGTTCAGACGAAGGGTTACAACCCCGGTCCTTGTTTGGTTTACGGGTTGTAACCAGGTTATCTGAATAGTTCCATGGTTATCTCGTCGTATATCATCCTGGTGTATTTTCTTTATTTTCAGTTCTTACTTTTATTTATATCTTGTGCTGATTGCTGGTTTTAGTTCTTAAGTGAAGCTTCCTTTGTGGCACTTGCTCTTTCTGGGGTCTGACCCAGCTGGTTTTGTGTGGCCAGATTTCGGAGCAGCTCCAGAGGATCTACCGACCTTCCAGCCAGATGGTGGCCACTAGGCGGAACCCTGGCAACGAGTGGGTTATTTTTGGCTCTCCCACTCTATTGTAAAAATATTCTTTTGAGGCGTTTAGCCGACGAGCACCTATTTAGCTCGATTGCACTTACTTACTGTCTGCCTACGGGCTGTAACATGATTAACAGATCCTTGGGTTGATCATGTATGACTAAACTCTTGCTAGTCCTGACATTTTGTAACGACTAGCTTCATGATCAACTGAATATGTAATGTTTGGGACGCCTTACTATTGTATATTTAATGATCATACATCTTGTGACTTTTACTTACTTGCTTATGATTGAGACACTAGGCTTGTTCATGACCTTAAGAGACTGTTGGCTTGTAGATAAACCCTCATGTATCTAGACAGCCGTGACCGAATAGCGAGATGGATTCCATTTCATATACGTAGCTGGCTATGTCTGCCCCCGCTCTCCAGTATTCTGGTTCTAGGGTGTGACACTACCTGGCCATCTTTGGTCACACCACATGCCTACTTGGGCCTGGTTTTGGTCCGGGCCCAGTTCGAGCTAGTTTGGACAAACCGGATCATCTAAAACCAATATAAAAAAATAATATCTTATTAAAAATGATTTAAATGAGCCAATTCACAACTTGGCCTGGTTTTCCTAGTTTGGACATCACCATGGCTAGGCTTCCCCTAGCATGGCTAATACACTAGTCAAGGCACACTGCTACATTTCTGTGCCAAATTTCATGGTCGTCTTGTGCTCCAAAACTCAACAATGGCTAAGGTCATCTTTAATAATTAATAAAACCATAAATTATATAAATTTTATTTTTTAGTCTTTTTAAATGAAAAAAAATATTTCAAAAATTTAAGGATTTTACAAGTGTTAATAACAGTGAGTTGAGAGTGTCCCCAAAGTGTGTGTGACCCATGGACTACTATGTCATGTGTTAGTGTCATGTTGTTGTGTTAGTGCCTACATACTAGTCTAAGAGTGAGTGTTATTCCCTGTGATAGTGAGAAGTAAAGGCCATTTTGTTCACTGTTTTAGGATGTGTGTGTGTTATGAGTGTTCAGGTGGAATGAGTGTGTCTCCAAATGAGATTGTTAGCCTAGATTTGGTGACCAATTGAGGGAAGAGGACTGTCAGTGATAAGAATGAGAGAATGAGTGAAATGTGTGGCTAAGTTAGAAATCAGTGAGTGTCAAGTGAAGAAAATATATGCACTCTCATGATATGACAGAGGTATACAATAGTGTTAGAAGAGTAGCCAATATGAAGTGAAAAGTGCCAGGAATGAGAGTTTAGAGGGGTGAGTGCAGGCTGCACTTGACAGCAGGCCATTTGGCCAATGGACAATGTCCAGGTCATGTTTGGCCTGGGCCCTTAGCAGCAGTTGTCTTCTACTATTGCTTGACTGCTGGACTGGCCTGTGCAGGCAGTTTGGCCCCTGGCTAGTGGTGCACTAAGTGTGCACATGCTATGCTCAAGTCAGCGCATGCTCAGGCAAGGCCAATTAGCCACTGCACTAAACAGTGGCTCGAGAGGGAGGAGCCTTACAATATGCATTGTCTTGTTTGCAACTACCACATGGATTAGCCTTGGTTGTTTGTCCTCTGTTAGCCAACATGCCATAGGCCTTGGTAAATTAGTAAGTGTGAGAGAGAGTTAGAATGATAAGTTATTATCCTAAAGCATGTGTCAGTAGTTGGTGTCTTTATGTAGGTGTCTAGTGTATCAGTGGTAAATTAATGAGTGAAAGTGAGGACTACTAAGTTCAAATTAGATGTGAAGGACTGAACATGTGAAGTCTAATTGAGTTACTATCTAGTGTCTATGAGTGTCCTATCTCAATTCAGTGTACTGAAGGACTATTAGAGAGTTGGAGAGGGGTTGGCTTGAACCCTAACAGTAGGAGCATCATTAGCGTTAGTAGGTAGCAGCCTTGGTATTACCAGCAGGGGTTAACCCCCTCATTTCTACTGGTGCAAGAAGTATGGCCAGGCCATCTGGCTACTGATCCATTAGTAGTAGCAAGAGCAACATTAGCAGCAACAACAAGGGATTCTTCTCTTGGCTTGGTTGGGTGCATAGCCAATAGTGTTGGGAGCGAAGCACGGAAACCGTTCCCCCAAACCAGAAAGTCCAGCGAGAGAACCAAGCAAAAGCACACAAACCAAAAAATGCCAAATACAATCGCAGACACAAAGATTTTTGACGCGGAAAACCCTTGCGGGAAAAACCACGGAACGATCGGAGTCCAACCCTGAAGAACCTCCACTAATGGAATAAAGAGAATACACCCTCTACAAGCTCCTCCCGATCCAACACGGATCACCACAACTCACTTGAAAGAAGAAATTTTTTGATTGCGGACTCCGAAGAACAAGAGATGCCGAAAAATTATTCGAAGCAATCTCTCCTTCACAATAGTCCTTAATCCTCTCTCTCTCTCTCAAATATTGTAAAGCACTCTTTGTTTTTGAGATGATTTTACAACTAGCATACATCACCCTTTTATAAGCCCTTGGTAACCCATACATGGAAGGCCAATATATATGGAAACTTCTAATATAAATCAATCATATATTTAATAGAAATCCAATCATAATTAGCTTACCATAATTGGAAACCCAATAATATGGAAATCTACTATATGGAGGGTCTAATCATAAATATATAATCAAAGTAAATATAGAAATCCAATCATATATTTCCTTACCATATATGTACCAAAATAAAATTCATGCACTCCCCAAGCTTCTCCGACACACGGATGGCACTCTTCGCTCTCCGGGGTATTCGCCACATAGGTGGGAACCCCACTCACTCCAACAAATCTCCCCCTTCACAACTATGTGGAGGAGGTCGTCATCCCGACGATCTGCCTGCAGTACTCAAACTTCTCCCTCGGAAGAACCTTCGTGAGCATGTCCGCTCCATTGTCATCAGTATGAACCTTCTCAAGCGCCGCATCCTTCTTCTCAACCACATCCCGTATCCAATGATACCGAGTCTCAATGTGCTTGGACCGACTATGGAATGTCTGGTTCTTCACAAGGTGAATTACACTTTGACCGTCGCAAAGCAAAGTATACTGCTCTTGCTTCAGTCCTATTTTCTACAACAGCTTCTTCATCCACAGCAACTCCTTGCAAGCCTCCGTCGCCGCAATGTACTCTGTCTCTGTCGTCGATAAGGCAACACACTTCTGCAACCGCGACTGCCATGATACCGCTCCTCTAGCAAACATCATCACATAGCCCGAAGTCGATCGCCTCGTGTCTACATCTCCAGCCATATCAGCGTCAGTATACCCAACCAGCTTCGGCTCGTCACCACCAAAAGAAAGTCTCCAATCGGCAGTGCCCTGAAGGTATCGTAGAATCCACTTGACCGTACTCCAATGTACTCTTCCAGGATTTGAAAGGTACCTGCTAACTGTGCCAACTGCATGAGCGATGTCTGGTCTCGTACACACCATAGCATATATAAGACTTCCCACAGCTGAAGCATATGGAACCCGCTCCATATCTTCTTTTTCGTCCTCGGTAGATGGACACTGCTCCTCAGTGAACTTAAAGTGAGCCGCAAGGGGGCAACTCACTTTCTTCGACTCGTCCATACCGAAATGCTGAAGTACCCGATGAATGTACTTCTTTTGGGACAAATGTAGTAGCTTGGACTCTCTCTCTCTCGGCTGATCTCCATCCCAAGAATAGTCTTTGTTGTGCCCATATCCGTCATAGAGAAGGTCGCGTCCAGTTGGTGCTTCAACTCCACTATCCTAGTGGGATTCTGACCCACTAACAGTATATCATCTACATAAAGCAATAAAATGATGAAATCATCCCCGGCAAAGTACCTCATAAATACGAAATGGTCCGACGTCGTCCGTGTATAGCCATGCTCCCCCATAAACGACTCGAACTTCCTGTACCACTGCCTCGGAGCCTGCTTCAGACCATACAAGCTCTTTCTTAATCGGCAGACCAAATGTGACTTGCCCTTCTCACAGAATCCCTCTGGCTGCTCCATGTATAACTCCTCTTCAAGATCATCGTGGAGGAATGTCGTCTTCACGTCCATCTGCTCGACCTCCAAGTCGAAACTGGCTGCCAATGCTAGCACCACCCGAATAGACGGCTGTTTGACGACTGGCGAAAAGATCTCATCATAATCCACGCCTTTCCGCTGACCGTAGCCGTTAACTACCAGCCTCGCTTTGTATCGAGGGCAGTAGCATCATCCGTCTGCTTCACTCTAAACAACCATCGATTCTTTAAAGCCTTCTTGACCTTTGGCAACCGTACCAGCTCATAAGTGGAATTGGCATGTAAGGAACTCATCTTCTCCTGCATAGCCTCCATCCACTCCTGCCTGTGTTCGTCTTCCATAGCCTCTACAAAACTTTTGGGCTCTCCTCCGTCAGTCAATAGCACATACTCACCCGGTGAGTATCTCGTAGATGGTCGACGCTCTCTATCGCTCCTTCTTAGTGGAGCCACTGGTGCTGGCTGTATACCAACAGCCTTCTCCTCTTCAGGAACCGCCTCCCCGGCATGCTCATCCTCCTGAGGGACACCCTGACCACCATCAGCAGGTTAATGATCAAGGTTGGGAGCAACTCCATGTACTGGCTCCCCTATAATTGGATCCTCTGCGATGTCCTCTGGAAACTGCTCGAAGCAAAATGACTCTAACTCAGGCAATTCCTCAGCCTCAGAAGGTGTCTCGGAATCCTGAGTGTTGGTCATGGTCTGATCCTCGACGAAAACCATATACCTGCTTCTGTAGAGCTTTCTTTCTACCGGGTCGTAGAGTCTATAGCCAAACTCATCCCGACCGTAGCCGACAAAGACGCATCCCCTCGTCTTCGGCTCAAGTTTGGTCCTCTCGTCTTTCGGTACATGCACGAAGGCCTTACAGCCAAACACTCGCAGGTGATTGTATGACGGCTTTTTGCCATACCATACTTTGTCAGGCACATCACCCTGCAAAGGAGGAATAGGAGATAAATTAATAACATAAGCAGCTGTGAGAAGAGCCTCACCTCAATAACTGCCCGGCAAGTTTATTTCTGACAGCAAATATCGTACCCTCTCCATCAGTGTCCTGTTCTTGCTCTCCGCTACACCATTGAGCTGAGGTGTCTTGGGTGGAGTCTTCTGGTGTCTTATCCCCTACTTTCTGTAATAAGCATCAAAAGGACCAATGTATTCGCCGCCGTTGTCGGACCGAACACACAATAACTTCTTACCCGTCTCTCTTTCAACAGAGGCCTGAAACTCTTTTAAAGTAGGCAACACCTGATCCTTGGCCTTTAAGGCATAGACCCAAACCTTCCTGGAACAGTCGTCAATAAAAGTTACAAAGTAAGAAGCACCACCAATAGATTTTACCTTCATAGGACCGCAGACATCCGAGTGAATCAACTCGAGCAACGCCGGCTTCCTTGAACTTGGATGACTTTGGAAAGACACCCTATTTTGCTTCCCAGCTAAGCAGTGCGTGCACTTCTCCAACTTTGTAGACTTGAGCCCTGGAATCACCTTCCTGTTCACCAAGTAGCTCATCCCCTTCTCGCTGATATGGCCGAGCCGCCTGTGCCACAACTCGATAGATGCATCACTGACTGCGTTCACCTCCTGTGCCCCCTGTGCGCTCCCCTCCATATAGTAGAAACCGGACTTCTTGCTTCCTCTGGAAAAAACCATCGAACCTCTGGAAAGCTTCCACTGACTATTTCTGAAGAGACTGAAGAATCCCTCATTATCCAACCTTCCAACCGACACCTGGTTGAAACGGATATCAGGGACATGACGAACATCTTTGAGAACAAGAACTGCACCCGTCTTCGTCCTCAAATGCACATCTCCAACGGCAACCGCCTTTGACACATCTTCATTGCCCATCTTCAACACTTTACAGTCGCCTATCGTGTAAGTGGCAAATAGTGCCCTGTTGTGAGATACATGCACTGAATCCCCTGAGTGCACCAGCCAAGAATTGTCACCGCAGACAAGGTTTGTGATAACCTCATCACCTACGACGATCACATCGCCTCCATGTATCGAAGCCGCCGCTGTAGTGTTCTCATCTTGCTTCCTCTTGTCGTCCTTCTTCTCTCTCTTCTAAGCAAAACAATTCTGCTTGATGTGGCTCTTCTTGCCACAATGGTAACACTCAGAGTCCTCGTACCGACCCTTGGACTTCCCCCTGCTCTTGTCTCTGCCACCACCTGGACCCCTGCTTTTGCCCCTTCCGTGGCTCTCCGAAACTAGTGCCTCTGAGTGATGGGATGTGGATGAAGTACCCTGAGAACGTCTCCGCATCTCTTCATTCAGTACCCCGCTCTTGGCAAACTCCAGACTGACCATGCCTTTCGGAGCAAAAGCGATCATAGATACTCGTACGGTCTCCCACGAGTTTGGCAATGTACAAAGCAACCAAAGTCCTTAAACCTCGTCGTCGAACTTGACTCCCATCGAGGATAGCTGGTCCACCACATCCTGGAACTCACTCAAGTGATCCCTAATGGATGTACCATCTTTGTACAACAGACCCATCATCGTCCGGATCAGGAACAATTTGTTTACCCCGGTCTTTTTTGCGTACAAAGATTCCAGCTTCTCCCACAACGTCTTCGCATGCTCAATATTGGCAACGTGGTTGTACACGTTCTCGTCAACGAACTACCGTATGTACCCACACACTTGTATATGCTCAAAGTTCCAGTCCTCATCGGATTTGTCACTGGACTTCTCGGATGCAAATACTGGAAGATGCAGGTTCTTGACGAACAGTAAATCCTTCATCTTGCTCCGCCAATAATGGTAGTTGGTACCGTTCAGGTTCACCATGCGCACCAGCTTCGCATCCATCTCAGCTTCCTAGTTTGACTGTCAACTCCTGACACTTCTTTGAACCTAAAGCTCTGATACCACTCTGTTGGGAACGAAACACAGAAACCGTTCCCCCAAACCAGAAAGTCCTGTGAGAGAACCGAGCAAAAGCACACAAACCAAAAAATGCCAAATACAATCGCAGACACAAAGATTTTTGACCTGGAAAACCCTTGCGGAAAAACTACGGGACGATCGGAGTCCAACCCTGAAGAACCTCCACTAATGGAATAAAGAGAATACACCCTCTAAAAGCTCCTCCCGATCCAACACGGATCACCACAACTCACTTGAAAGAAGAAATTTTTTGATTGCGGACTCCGAAGAACAAGAGATGCCGAAAAATTATTCGAAGCAATCCCTCCTTCATAATAATCCTTAATCCTCTCTCTCTCAAAGATTGTAAAGCACTCTTTGTTTTTGAGTTGATTTTACAACTAGCATGCATCACCCTTTTATAAGCCCATGGTAACCCATACATGGAAGGCCAATATATATGGAAACTTCCAATATAAATCAATCATATATTTAATGGAAATCCAATCATAATTAGCTTACCATAATTGGAAACCCCATAATATGGAAAGCTACTATATGAAGGGTCCAATCATAAATATATAATCAAAGTAAATATGGAAATCCAATCATATATTTCCTTACCATATATGTACCAAAATAAAATCCATGCACTCCCCAAGCTTCTCCGACACATGGATGGCGCTCGTCGCTCTCCGGGGTATTCTCCACATAGGTGGGAACCCCACCCACTTCAACAAATAGGCCATTTGGCCAGAAATTCCTAGGCCATAGGCTTGGTTCATAGGTGAGAGGAAGGAGTGAACTGTGGTAGTGAGCTAAGTGTGTTTACGAGAGGGTGTCTTGTGTTAGTATCTAACAAGTAATAGTTAGGTAAAGGATTTACGTAATAGGATATGGTTAAGAGAACTCTGAAATAGGAAATATAGATTAGGTAAAGGCAACCTAGGTAATATGTAAGGATTATTACCTAATCTAAGTTAAGGTATACCTACATAAGTTAGAGTAAGGGTTGATACCAATCTAAGTTAGGGTAAAATATTGAATGTGGGTAATATCCAATATACATATAGATAAGGTATCTAGGTAAGTAATAACTTGAAATAGGTTAACCTAACTTAGTTGGCTTGTTTAAATAGGGTTTGACCAAAGTCGACCAGTCTAACCCAAAAGTCAACTTTAAGTCAATTTGACCTAGAATTTACCTATATTGTATATCACCCACTAGAAAACCATGTTTAACTTATCTGGACATTAATTAACATATGTATATCTTATCTATAGGTCTTGTGACTCTACCTTGAGCCTCGATTCATATTGCATGCTGAAGACCGCAGGCGAGTATATTCTCTGATATTTATTATTGCTTTGATACTTTCTATATCTATTCAGTTGTAGTGTTTTATTTGATTCCCGACACGAGGATACACGGACTAGTATATGTTGGATCCTGTCATGAGATGTTATTCCCGATCTAACCTGGTATACTGGAACTTGTTTGTTATTATTTCCCGTACTTGTAAAAATACTGAATTGGGAGTGGGCTGGCCCCCTGCTTCTTGAATCCTGTGTCATAACGTGACATGGTTGGATCCATTTTACTGTTCGAGGGATTGGAAGGTTATTAGAGTTTATGTGATCAAAAACCCCACTTGTTTACTCGCTTGTGCATAGCTCACCCTCGTCACACGTAGGGTGTAGCCTGACCTTATACTACGTGTGTATAGCTTTCCATTGTGGGTGGCCAGATCTATTATACTCGTACTTGTATAGAGCCGATTAAATAGAATAGCCTGATCTGGACCCAAGCTGATCACATAACACTCTAATATCTCAAGGCACTATTTATATCATATGTTATACTTAGATTTTCTTTGTTACATCATATTCCTATTTTACTTTATATTCACATACCATGACATTTTTACCAGCTTATCTTGTACTTCGTACTTTCCAGTTTTGATATTCTATCATGTACCTCATTATAACTGTTTATTATGGCACTTGTCAATTTAATGGAACTACTATTAGCGTCTGTACTTCCCTCCAATCCTGACTGGATATTATTTTTAGAGGACTTAGAGGCTTGTTGCACGACCTACTATGTGTTTGGGACAGAAGAGGACACTGATCAAGACTTGCCTATTGAGCCGGTGCTCATAAAGGATGCACCTCCAGTAGTGACTTAGTATTGGGTAGATTTTACTGGACTTGTTTCCAGATTGATACACTTGGGTCTGTATTATTATTTTAGTATATGTATTTTTGTCTTAGACATCTATACTTAAGTGTGTTGTGATTCTTGTTACTATTTTAGTCTATTTCATCTTTCTTCATCAACTCCAACCATCTGCACTGCCTCATGTTGAGCTCTTTCTATGTGAATACGTACTTCAAACTTTTGTGGTCTATGAAGATCTCCACACGCTCTCCGTACAGATAGTGCTTCCACAACCTAAGAGAAAAGATAACTGCCGCCAACTCTAAATCATGGGTAGGGTAGTTCTTCTCATGCGGACGTAATTGCCTGGATGCATAGGCAATCACCATCCCATGCTACTGCAAGACACAACCCAGACTCTCCACTGAGGCGTCACTATAGATAGTGAACCCGCCTGATCCTGATGGCAATGTCAAATTCGAGGCTGTCGTCTGTCGCTTCTTCAACTCATCGAACGCAATTTGACATTCCTCTGACCAGATAAACTCTGCGTCCTTCCGGGTCAGCCTAGTCAATGGGCTGTGCAATCCGGGAGAAATCCTGAATGAACCTCCTGTAGTAGCCTGCCAATCCCAGAAAGCTCCTGATCTTCGCAACTAAACTCGGTACTGTCAACGCCTCAACTGCTCTGATCTTCTTCGGGTCTACTTGATGGAACTGGAGATTCCCAGGACCTTTCTTTTGGTGTGCGTATTGATCGATAGAAAGTTAAACAGATCTAATACGTGTTCTAACCCTTCATAGGCGAAAACTAGGGTTCACGAATTATACCTGCGGCGGAAAGGAGACAAGTAATTCCTGGCAATCTCGAGCGGACGACCCCAAGATCTTCTGTACGTATTCCTTCCTCGAGTTGGACGTCGTGTGGGCGACGATCTTTCAAACATTTTTTTCTCCTTGGCAGCCCTCTCTTTCTCTCCTTACGTGAATCACGAATTTAGAGAAAGTTTTAGATTTTTTTTTGATCAGTAATCTGGCGGCCAGAGAATAGAGGATATATATAGGCTACGGCAGGGACCATGAGGAGAAATTAGGGTTAGGCCTCCTAACGGATCTGGATATCCCGTGTTCAGCCCGAACACACAATCCAGGCCCATTAACAATAGCTCGGTCCACTAATGAGCTATTGTTGCACTACCTCCCTAATCCCAAATTATATTTGTGGGCTCCTTTTATTATATACTCGTTTGGCTCCCCATGTTAAGATATCGTATGTCCGTCGATCAAATTAAGTTACTGACAACTATATTGATTCGACATCTTTTATCCTTAAGTAGTACCGCTCAACTTTATTTGTCATGTCGGATATAATCCACCTGCAAGGTTTACATGACAATCCTTATGAGCTCCTTAAGAGGACATCATCAACCCGATGTATCGGGACATGGATTCCATTTATAATCAACAGCCCACCATACATATAATGTTATTACCCAATTCATAGAGGTTGTTGATCCATAATGAATCTCACTCTTTTATGAGTCAAAGTAATGCACACTGCATATACATGTCCGTTATTATATTCGGATTAAGAGCACAAGCATCCATAATAACAGAGGTGTTTGTTCTTTTATGTAGTCAGTACAAAGAGAACAACCTCAAGTGGTCCTGTTCAATACACATAAAGTATACTAGTGTAAACCTATAGTCAAGATAGACTAATACCAGATTACACTACAACCTTTCCAATAGATTGTCCAAGTCCATCTAGGTTGTGAACTATTTATATACTCCATAGGAAACTGATAATATGATCTTTTGTGTGACACTACACACCATATTATCTACAATATAGAATATCAGACATTTGCATTAACACTTGCAACAAATACAATATGCAAACATTTGCACAATGATTCTCATTCAAAATTTAAGGAAATAAGGTTACTACAAAAGTGATGCTTTTAGTATATAACCCTAACACTACTGAGATCCCATCTCCAGTCACAACATGACCTAGAAAATCAACTTGGTCCAAAAAGAACTCACACTTCAAAAGCTTGTCGTAAAGCTGCTCCTTTCTGAGAGTCTCCAGAACCACTCTCAAATGCTCCTCGTGCTCCTCTGGGGTCTTCGAATATACCAAGATGTCATCGATGAACACCACAAACTTGTCCAAATACTGGTGGAATTTCTTGTTCATCAAGTTCATGAATACCGCCGGGGCGTTAGTTAATCCAAACGGCATCACCATGAACTCAAACTGGCCATACCGTGTCCTGAATGCTGTCTTCGGAATATCCTCCTTCTTCACCTTCACTTGATGGAAACCTGACCTCAGATCAATTTTGGAGAATACCTTCGCTCTGTTCAACTGATCGAACAGATAATCAATCCTCGGTAGCGGGTACTTGTTCTTGATCGTGAGGCTATTGAGAGCCCTGTAGTCGATACACATCCGTACCGACCCATCCTTCTTCGGCACAAAAAGTAATGGTGCACCCCATGGTGAAGAACTCAATCGGATGAAGTCTTTGTCCTGTAACTCATCCACTTGCTTCTTCAACTCCACTAGCTCGTTGTTGTTCACTCTATAGACGTGCTGAGATATTGGCTCTACGCCAGGCACCAAATATATAAAGAACTCCACATCTCTGTCCGGAGATAACCTTGGCAACTCCTCCGGGAATACATCTATGAACATAGCTATCAATGGATGTGGCACGCTCTGCTCCTCTACTGAAGCTCCACAGAAGAATCCGCTGCTCTGGTCTGTCTCTCATCTCGTGAACTCGAACTCTGGCTCTCCTGGAACTCTGAAAAGAACTCGACCACCGCGACAATCTATACTAGCATGGTATCTGCTTAACCAATCCATACCGAGTACAATATCGTAGTTCGATAATGGCATTACGAGCAGACTCACATCCAGTTCTCAGCCTCCCAAAACTACTCTCCGATCCTTGCAAACATCATGGACGAGGTTGATACCATCCCCAGTCATGATCTTGCATGTCCTAGGCAATGGTTCAGAAGAAAGCTGGTGTCTAACAACAAAAGATACAGACACAAAACTATGGAAAGCCTCCGAATCAAACAAAGCGAATGCAGGAAGGAGTCGAGAAGAACAGAACCTGCTATCAGATCTCCCACTGCCTCTGTATCCTCGGCTGACATAGCGAAGGCTCTCCCCTGCTGACCTCCTCTGGTCTGCTGCTGGTGCTGGGTAAACTTATGCTGCTGGGTTGGCAATGGTCCCTTCTGCTGCCCTACCGGAGCCTTGGCTCCTGCTCCCTGTGTTGTACGTCCCGAAGACATGGGACAGTCCCTCAAATGGTGCTCCGCTAAACCACAAAGGAGGCACTTACATAGCCTCTTCCTACACTCGTTCCACACATGTCCTGGCTTCTTACAGAAAGTGCAACTGCTGACTTGTTGTTGTCTAGGCGCCTGCTAAATCTGCTTCTGCTAAAAAGGCACATGACCCTGACTCTAGAATTGCTGCTGCTGGAACGGCTTCTGCTGATGCTGCTGCTGATAATGGGGCCTCTACTGCCGCTGGCTCCATATGAATCACGACCTCTCTTCAGTTTCAGTTCGAGGTCGTCCTCCGCTGCCATAACTCCTGTCAAAATCTCTTCGAAAGTCGTATTTCTGTTGCTCTTGGTCAAGGAATTTACTTCCTTAATCAAGCCCTTCCTGAATCTTCTAGCCTTCGTTGTCTCACTCAGGCCCTCCACAAATCTGCCCAGATGGCAGAACTCTCCATCGTACTCCTCTACTATCTGGTTCCCCTGGACCAGATTCTTGAACTGCGTCTCTAAGGTGCCAAGTGCTGTATCGAGGAAGAACTTCTCCTTGAAGAGCTTCTTGAAAGCCTCCCAAGTCTGCCCCTGTGTACCAACCCTGGGGTCGGTCTGGTACCATGTGCGGGCAAGGTCCTACATCTGGCTGCCCGCTGTTTCTATCTGAAGCCTAGCTGGTATCTCCGCGAGACGGAAGATCTCCTCTATATGCTCGATCCAGTTGTTGGCATATAGGATACCCTCGGTACCCTTGAAGTCTCGCGACCGCATCTTTTGAAAATCCTGAATACCCAAAGTCCTCGGCTGGTACGACTATATATGCCCTTTCTTTGGTTGGGCAGTCACCTTCTCTACTGCTACCATGGCTAGCTGATGGGCATTGTCAATGCCCTGCCTCATATCCTCTGTCTGGCGTTGCTGAGTCTCTATTATCTGCTGCATGAAGGCAAAAAACTGCCCCATATCAACTGTCCCTTGAGGTGGTGGTGGTGGCATCCCGTGAACCCCTAAGGTAGTCCTCCGAACCGATGGAGGAGCACCCCCAAAAGTTGTAGCCGATCCCACCTGAGCTGGAACAAGAGGTTCTATGGTCCCCGGGCCCTGCTGAGTCGGGTGAGAAGTGGCAGACCTCTCAGCGGTATCCCTTTGACCAGAGCGCTGCGATCGTGTCTCCACCATCCTGAAGACGGATCAAAACAAAGAATCAATTACTGAGAAAGAAGCGATATAATCAAAGGAGGACAGTTCATTTCAAAAGAAGGCAATTAACAGCAAGAATTTGATAAAAGTTTTCCTAATGTGATTGAGTACCTTAACTGATATCCTATATCCTACTACAGGCTGTAGCAATACTCTAGTTCGAGTACCGCTACGAAATCACACTAGTTGCGACTGGACCTGCTTGGGCCACCACTAAAAACGTGTCACGACCCGCACCCAGTGTAAGGGCATAAAAAGTGGGTACGTCCAGCCTACGCCGTAGTGTCGGTGGTAGAACGCTGTCCTAGGTCACAACATCTAGCAATAATCATACATGTACAATGATATACACTCCAAAAGGAGGACAATATAAAGGTACAACTCAATCACAACATCTAAGATGGAATAAAGAGAAAAGATGTAAAGATAAGATATAAAAGAATAATCTCCAACCAGCTACAATGAGAGTAATATCTGAATATACAACATCACCAATATCCAAAAACTGAAAGTACTTAATAAGACAACTAATGGAAAACTAGTCTAGAAATCTAATCTAGATAATAGACAAGTCTTCAGCAACTGTAGGATCCTCCTGAGGGTCCAAGTCACCGGTGTCATCAAAGCCTGTGCCATAATATGTAGGATATAACTCCTTCTCATCACCTGTAATATTTTTAACAGTCCAATCAGGACGAGAACGAGCACAATACATCTCACGCAGTTCATATCTTGACAGAAAATATAAAGCATGTGATAGGTTAAGATACATGAAATGCTGTAAGAAATAAGCATGAAGGAAGAGAGAAAACTGATAAACAAATCTATTTATATATAATAATAGAGAACTGTAAGTGACTATGTGATTTTGAGTACAAGATAGACATGTGAACGGCTTGATTTGCACATGATTACACTAAAGGGTTTGTATATGATTACACTACCTTGGAATTGTTCACAAAACTATTTCTACTCCCCCATGCCCCAATCAATACACAAGGATCTTGACAGGTTATGTTATTGTACATGATAGTTTATACATGAAGCTCATGAGATCATGAGAGTACATGAGAGCACATGTGTATACATAAATAATAAGAGTCCACAAAATATATAATGTTCGTGAAAAGTATATGACACGATGTATTCGATGCACCCGAGGGAGATAACATCTTATATAAAGATCCATATAGTACTAATCTGTGATAACGTCGTGTCAGCATCAAGTAAATTAAACTATGACAAGAATATAATTCTTAACAAGTATAAAACGGTCAGAGAATGTACTCGCCTGATATCCTGGCTGTCTGATGAGAATTTGAGTCTGAGCTGGAGTATTTGAGTCCTATTTAGAGCAACACAGGTCACAACATGTCGAACATGAAATAAGCATAGCCTATAATGCACTCTAAATGATTCTAGGTCCTTCTAGGTCAAAGTCAACCCTTGGTCAACTCTTGTCAAACCTGGTCAAACCTGGTCAACCATAAGTCAACTAGTCTTTTTACTAGTTTTTAGGTCAAACACAAATTATCTAGTCATTCTAAGCTCATTTGAGTTGATTTGGACAAAGTTTGCCTTAAAGTTGACTTTTGTCAACTTGGTCGACTTGATGGTCAACTCGGCCAATATAGGCTCATAGGCTCAACCTAAACTGATTCATAACCTAGACTATATCCTTTAGTAACAATAACATATATATATACACATTTATATTCAAATATTCATAATAGGATATACATACATACATATATATTTTATATATATATATATATATATATATATATATATATATATATATATATATATATATATATTAAAAAAATATATATATATATTTTATATATATATATATAAATATATATATATATATAAATATATAAAATATATATATATATTTTTTTAATATATATATATATAAATATATAAAATATATATATATATTTTTTTAATATATATATATATATATATATATATATATATATATATATATATATATATATATATATATATATTTTTTTTTATATATACATACATACATATATATATATATATATATATATATATATATATATATATATATGTATGTATGTATATATATACACACATATAATACAATGAAGAAGAGGCTTGTGTGTGTGTGTACTGTGGTGAAGGGAACCCTCCAATCTCAGTAAAACTGAGACTCGATTTAATCAATCAAAATTCAGGATTAAAGGAAAAGGATTCACACACATATGTATATATATAAAAAAAAAAAAAAAAAAAAAATATATACAAACACATACACATATATATATATATAGATATATATTTGCATATAGGAAACAATGTATGTAACTAGAACAATATATATAAAAGCTATATATATATAACATGACCCTTAAATCAGATTTTTAGAATCTAGAAATCACCCAATAAATCTCATAATTGAGAATGAACAAGCTTCACATAAATATATCATTTAACCATATATGTATATGTAAACATTTGATACAATAACTCTTGCGCCAACATCTGGTTGTGTAGAGTCAGGATGCACAAGCGCCACGTGGCGCACTTCCTCGAGAAGCTGTAACGGGATCATCATTATCTGACAAATGACAGCACGAAGATTAAGAAAAATCCATTCAAATCCTGTACAACGCGACGCTCGAGAAAATTTTGTCAGCATGTAATTAATGCTGACAGCTAGCTCGCACAAGTTATTGAGTGGCACGAGAATTAATCAGTACAGTATAGAAGACCTACTCAAAGGCGCCAGTTGTTGAGTTGTACCTATTCGTAGCCAGACTAGTTGGCGCCACTTGATCAACTCTTATTGTAAAATAGGGTGGCGTGGCGTGCAAGCCACCAACTTTGTATAGCGTGCCCACTACACAGCCCACAACCATACGCATCTCAATCAAACGATGCCACGCGTCTACAGTAGTTGGTGCAAACACTTGCACAAGTTGCTACATTGCGCCACGCGCAACCTGATGAAGCTCGCGCAAGGTGATCAAATAGTGTTCAGAATAGAGTGATGTGGCGCATAAGCCACTAACTTCGTAGAACGTGCCAACTACAATGCCCATGACCATGCGTATGTCAATCAAACGATGCCACGTGTCCTCCACAGTTAGTGCAACCATTCGCGCAAGTGAACAGGAGGCGCATATACTGAAGCGCGTACAACCCAGAATAACTGCTAAACGGTTATTTTAAGAACTCTATAAATAGAGTTTCAAATCAATCTCAAAGCATCAAAAGTGATCATAATCTCCTGCTAGAGTGCTGTTGCATCCTCCAGAGGCTCGTGTCTTCGATATTACATCGTCCAAGGGATAAAGTGATCGTCTTCTGATCAGATTCCTATAGTTGTACTTCCCCAAAAAATTAATTGTACTATTGTACTATTTTCTAAGTTTGTAACGAAAAAATTTTTGTTCCTGCAAATAAAATGGCGACTCTGTTGGGGATGACTTTCTCCTCCGATGAAAAAGTGACAACTCAATGTGATACCGCGTCAATCGGCAAGACGTAGAAGACCCTGGTCATTCAAGTCGACTAGACATCCTACGAGGCCATGATCAATGTTGGGGGTGCCAAGCGCACTGCTATCGCTGTTAAGAGCAAGACGCGCTCTGTTTGGACTCCTAAGTCCTCAACGGCAAATTCCCCTGCCTCTACGCAACTTGCGTCCATCACTGCCTTGGCACAATTTAAGGAAAACAGTCTTTTGGCTGAACCCTCCACTTCTCCAATTCTGAAATCGAAGAAGACTTTGTCTCGACACACTGCTGTCCAAAACAAGGGAAAGTGCCCTTTGGCTTTTACTTTCCTGGCGCAACAAGCACCTGTTCTTGCTTCTACGTAACTTGCGTCCATCACTGCCTTGGCATAATCTAAAGGAGACAGTCTTTTGGCTAATCCCTCCACTTCTCCAATTCTGAAATCGAAGGAGACTTTGTCTCGACACACTGCTATCCAAAACAAAGAAAAGTGCCCTTTCGTCTTTACTCCCCTGGCGCAACCTGCACCTGTTCTTGCTTCTGCGCAACTTGCGCCCATCACTGCCTTGGCGCAATATAAGGGAGATAGTCATTTGGCTAATCCCTCTACTTCTCCAACTCTGAAATTGAAGGAGACTTCGTCTCGACACACTGCTGGACAAAACAAAGGAAAGTGCCATTTGGCCTTTTCCTCTCTGGCGCAACCTGCGTATGTTTCTGCTCCGGTGTAACTTGCGCATGTTCATGCTCTGGCGCAACCTGTACATACTTTTGTACAAGCGTAACATAAAAAGAAATATTGTTTAGTGGCTCCCTTTTTACCACCAAACTAGAAGTTTAGTGAGAAATCACTAAATCAAGGAAAACGCTCTTTAGCTTTTCCTCATTCTGCTCGAGTCGTTGACTGGGTAGAAAGTACTGCTAATTCAGATAGGAATTCTATTCTCCTTAACAGAGACAACCAAATCTCTGTCGGAAAGATGGGTTCTATTCAGAATAAACTTTCCACGCAAAAGGGTATTATGCCTACTCCAAAGTGGTCAGGACAGGATCTACCAACCCTATGTATTTCAAGATCCGATAAGGCAAATTGCTAGTATCTCAACTAGATGCACAAGTAGCTCTCCTATCAGACTTGTGCACCTATATCAACAGGTGCCAATTAGGGTCAACCTTGAGAAATCACAAGATGTATCAAGCGCAACCTGCACCAGTTGCTAACTTGTGCCAGAGGAAGAATTCTGAGGTAAAAAATCCTAAGACTTATGCTAACCAGCTTAGCACGTCCTTGTACACTCAAGGTACGGGATACCTCAAGAATAGGAACCATGTCCCTAATATCGTCAAGGACTACATTCCTACAACTTCTTCTCATCCTGTTAGTGACCTCCGTGAACTATTAATACAAAAGCGGAAGGTTGCAAATCCATCCCGTCTAGCAGTGGACCAACAGCATCATTGCAATCACCACCATGAAGTTGTCATCAAATGCTGCTGTCAGTCAGCCAAACGGTCCGTCTTTGACCATTTGAATTATGTTCAGACTCCTTAACCAATCCTAGTTGACGAAGATGAATTACTCTATGCTCCTGTCAATATGGCATCTCGAAGTACTGGGGGTGGAAAACGTCCAAGACGTAATGCATCCCGCAATCCCAGTTAACAGTACTTAGATCGGATCCATGAATCCGGTGAAGGAGTATACCAATATACTAGATCAAGAAGCCGAGAAATATTCGGTCAAAAGAATCTTCTTTTCGACCAAAACACAATCGGTCAAAGGAATCTTCTTGATTATAACCAAGATTCCTTCAGTTAAAAAGACATCCCTATCACTCATTCTGGGGGTAGTTCTTTATATGACTTTGACGTTGAGAGTGAAAGTTCTGAAAGGACCATCCTTTCCACTAGCTCATCGTCAAAGTCTAGAGAAGTAACTATTCATGTCGTCACAGAAGATCAAGATACTTCCAGTTCTAGCAGTCAAGAGCAGAGAATTGCTGCTTTGGAGGCTAGCTTGAAGAACATGGCTGAGATGATGACAGGCATGCATGCTGTGATTATGGCACAACATACAGTTCCACCGATCGCGAATCTGATTCCGACTCAGGAACCTGTAACAACATCAGCTCCCATCAATATTGACCGGGGGGTACAGTCTCTTCACATCGCTTTCATTCCTATGTAGGCTATTCCAAGTTAATCTGGTGCCGGGGGTGGTACCTATCATGCGGTACCCCTTCTAACATATCAAATCAATCAATACCTCCACAATCAACGGGATACCAATGAGGCCGTAAAAAAATTATGTACTCAATTTGAAGCTTTCAAATAGAAGGATGGCCTGTAGAAGCTTGGGATCAAACAGCCCTATCCAATGGAATGGAAAGAGGTCCAATTTCCTCCTAAATACAAACCCCCTACTATTATGCTGTTTGATGGCAGCACATCTCCAAGTTAATACCTCAATCACTTTGAAGTAATGACTGATCAACTTCAACCAAATGATGCTTTTCTTACTAGAGTATTTGTCGACTGTTTAGCTGGTGCAGCATATGACTAGTATCGTAGTTTACCAGATGGTTGTATAACCTCTTTCGCTGGCTTCAAACAAATGTTCTTGGAACGATTTTATGAGAGAACCAACAACATGACTATGTCTACTCTCATCAAAATCAAACAACGACATAATGAGACTACTGAACGTTTCATTAAACGATTACGCCGTAAAGCACTCAAAATGCCTCTCGGAACCCCAGATGCTTTGACTATAGACACTTGTAAATCAAACCTGTTGCGTATAATCAGCTTGTGGATAGGATCAACACAGTTCTAGGATTGGCCTTCCTTCATACACTACCAAAATTCATCGCTTTAGCGACGGCCGTATCCGTCGCCCGACCGTCAGTAAATGGTAATACCGACGGATGGTCGACAAATTTTGGTCAAAAATATCCGTCGAGAAAAGTCTTGTCGCTAAAAACAATCCGTTGCCAAGTTGTCGCCCAGCGACAATTTTATGACGGATTTCCGTCAACTATACTTGTACATCTCGCAACGAATGGCCGACGGATTTCCGTCAAAGCACATATAAGAAAGTTAATGACACATCGCCTTAGCGACGGCCGTATATGTCGCTAAAATGGTCGGTAATTACGTATCAGAGAGTATCTGATACCCAATATCCGCCGCTAATCCGTCGCTAAATGGTCGGTACACACGTATCAGAGAGTGTCTTATACGCAATCTCTGTCGCCAACTCGTCCCTTGTAGTCACTGCTGTTCGACGGCCTAGCGACGGAATAGCGGCGGTACATCCGTCGACCCGGTTCTGTGAATCTTTCATATTTCTAGAACCGTGGCGACGAATATTCTGCTGCTATTCCGTCAGAATTAGTTGCTACTCCGTCGCCAACCAGTCACAGATTTGGTGACGGATTATCTGTCGCCAAACTTTTACCGACTACTAGCGACGGTCTACCGACGGAATATCCGTCGATCCGATTCTGTGATTTTTTATATTTCTAGAACCTTGTTGTCACCCCCAGTTTTCGAATTAGGGGTATTTTCGTTATTTTCCAACTTTTATAATTTTTGGAAATTTTATTTGATTTTATAGGATTTTTAGGGAATTGGTTGATTTAGTTTGAATTTTATCCAATTTGGACTTAAGTTGGAGACCCGGGTAGTCTGGACACTAGTGGAACCCACATACTAGCTGGGCTGGGCCCACATGCCATCCTAACTAGGCTAGAAACCATAAACCAATACTTCCATGGCTTAACTAGTCATTTAGAGGCTTAATTAGTCAATTTGGCGTTAAACCAAACCGAGTCTAATGGGTTTGGAGGCCTAATGGGTCTCCACCCAAACCCATTAAGACCCCTCCTGGCCGGCCATGTATAGGCAAAACCCCCTCCCTTTACTTCACTCCAAAGTAAACTCTCTCTCTTCATTTCCATTTTTTCTTTTGAAGCTTCTTCTTCCTCAAGGAAACCAATTCTAGGTATGCTCATTAACTCCCATAAATTTCCTCTCTTGCATTTATTCCTTCACAATAAATGTGGAGGAGACCATTCTCTACTTAATGACCATAGCTTCTATAGGTTTTCCAAAAACCTAGTTTAAGGATTTATTAGTGTTTTTTTCTTTTGTAGAGAGAAATATATATATGTGTATATATATATTTCTATATATGTGTGTGTGTGTATGTATCATATATATATAGATATGTGTGTGTATGTATTTATATATATAGATATGAGTGTGTGTGAGTGTCTATATATATATATGTAGATGGGTATATGTGTTTGTGAGTTTATATATATATAGATATGGATGTGTGTGTGTGTTTTTAGAGAAACAGAATGAGAGTTTGGGAGAGAGGAATAAAAGTAGAAGAAGAAGGAATAAGAAATAGCAGCAGCATCAGTAGGAAGTAGAGCAGTAGCAGCAGTAGGAAGTGGCAGCAGCAGCATAAGCCCAGTAGCAGCAGCAGCAGTTAGTCATTAGGAGCAGTAGTGGCAATAGGAGACGGAGAATAAGGAGAAGGAGACGGAGAATAAGAAATAAGAGACGGAGAATAAGGAGAAGGAGACGGAGAAATAAGAGACGAAGAATAAGGAGAAGGAGACGGAGAATAAGGAGAAGGAGACGGCAAAATAAGAGACGGAGAATAAGGAGAAGGAGACGGAGAATGAGAAATAAGAGACGGAGAATAAGGAGAAGGAGACGGAGAATGAGAAATAAGAGACGGAGAATAAGGAGAAGGAGACGGAGAATGAGAAATAAGAGACGAAGAATAAGGAGAAGGAGACGGAGAATAAAAAATAAGAAACGGAGAATAAGGAGAAGGAGACGGAGAATAAGAAGAATAAGACGGAGAATATGGAGAAGGAGACGGAGAATAAGGAGAAGGAAATGTAGGAAATAGGGTATTGATGAGATATTGAGTTTGACTTCTAAGATGGAGTTAGAAATAAGTTGTCTTGGTAGGTAATGACTAGATGAGGGTAGTTTAGGCTAGTCTTGACCTCCGTTGACCAAGAGTTGACTTTTTAACCAAAAGTCAACTTCAAGTCAACATTTGACTTAGAATTGACCAAAACCAAACCAGAGTTGACCAATTGACTGAAAATCAACTGTTAGTCAACATTTGACTTGTTTGACCTAGGGTTGACTCAGTGTTGACCAGAGTTGACTTTTTGACCAAAAGTCAACTGTAAGTCAATCTTTGACCCAAATTGACCTAGTTTGACTTGGATTGACTTCCTGTGACCTTGTTTGACCTTGGTTGTCCTAGTGTGACCTAGTTTGGCTTAGTATGACCTAGTGTGACCTAGTTTAGCTTGGTGTAACTTAGTTTGACCTAGTTTTGACTTAGACTTGTATATCATGATTAGATTAGCTTTTCTTTCATTATTAAACCATGTTTTGACTTGTAGTATCTCATCTTTAGGTATGTGATTACTCTGAGCATCTGTTCACCTTATCAGCTCAGGACCACAGGCGAGTACATTCACTGATAGTTTTTATTGTCTTGATATCTGCTATATCCGATTCAGTTGTAGTGTCTTACTTGATTCTTAACACGATGGTTCACGGACTAGTATATGTCGGATCCTGTCATGAGATGTTGTTCCCGGGTTACTTGGTATATTGGTACATGACTCGACTTGTTACTTGTACATGTATAGACATGGACTTGGGAGTGGGCTGATCACCTGCTTTTGAATCCCGTGTCATGACGTGTTATGTCCGGATCCTTTATACTATTCGGAGGATGGGGAGTTATTAGTGGTTGTGTGATCAAATTCCCATATTGTTCTATTTTGCACATTGTTCATAGCTATACCCTCGCCTCACGACGGGTAAAGCCTTACTCTACATCGTTCATAGCTTTCCATGGTGACCGGCCTTACCGTTCTATTATACACATTGTTCATAGCCGGTCGGATGGAAAGCCTGATCATGTTTCCCAAGCCGATCACATAACGCTCTAATAATTCAAGGCATATTTTATATTTACTTATCTTATCATATATCCTATTCTGTTCTACATTCAGTACTTTCTCACCATGCTATGATATTCAGTGACTCACATGTTCTTCATGCCTTTATGTTATACCTTGATTGGAGACAAAGTTCTGCTCGGGAGAAGGGTTACAACCCCGGTCCTTGTTTGTTTTAAGGGTTGTAATTCAGCTTCCGAACGGTTCCCAAGTCTTCCTATATCTTTGTCTTGTATTTTATTATACTGTCTCTTAAAGAATTTGTCAATTCACGTGGAACTGCTGTTAGTGCTTGTACTTGCTTATTTTCCTGACAGGATACCGTTGATATATTACAGATGATTCTGAGACACAATGCCCGACCTATTATGGGGTCGAGTCTGATGGAGTAGACCTGGACCATGGCTTGTTAGTAGAGCCACTAGACTTTGCTCACCCTGAGTAGAGTAGCTTAGTTTGGGTTGCCTGGCCTGCGAGCCAGCTAGTACTTTTCAGACAGTAGTATTTCATATTATATTCTGTGACTCTGTGGTGTTGTGTATAGCTTTGGGCTTGTGTTGGATCTTGGACATATTTCCCTTTCATCTATCATATTTTCTTTTATGCTATCTATCCTAGTTTGCTTTGTGATTGAGACTGTATTGCTATGTCATCTCCATTCGGAGTGTATATACTGTACAAGTACCTTTATCTGTTTAGTTGTAGTATTTATAGATGACCTAGACAGCATTCTACTGCCGATGTTGCGGCGTAGGCTGGACGTAACCACGTACTCGTGCCCCTAATCAGGGTACGGGTCGTGACACTTGTCGATGGATCGTCCGTGGGTGAGTAGTCGCCATCCGTCGCTAACTTGGAATAGTCCCAGTTTATCGACGGATATTCCGTCGGTTGGTAGTCACGGGTCCGTCGCTAACTGGAAATTTTTTAAAAAAAATTGCAAAAAACAGAGCATTCCCTGTTCACACAACATCCACCAACATAAATATCATAAATTATCCAAACATTCAACATTATCCAAACATTCAAACATTCAACATCCCAAACATCCACCAACATAAATAAAATAGATCATTTCCAAACATCCACCAACATAAATAAAACAGATCATTTTCAAACATCCACCAACACAAACCAACATAAATAATACACCAATCATTTAAAACAGTCATTGTTATCCAATATTTCAAATTGTCCACACAAATATTTAATATTTAAACAATTTTCAAAATATTCGAATACAAACATCAAGGAGGAGGAGGAGTTGGATCATCCGATGGTGCTGGTACTCCCTGCTGCGTCCAACACATGTACACTTCCACCAGGTGTGGCGGTAATCCCTCTAAGACATGGTCTGGAAGTTGGCGTAGCTGCTCTGGCGACATCAGGTCGAGAATGTCCATCATAGCAGGAGACGGTACGATAGGGGCAGTAGGGTCAAAAAAGAGACACCTGGCGAAAGAAGGACCGACAGCACCAGTAGACGGACCGGCAGCAGATGGACCGGAAGCAGTAGAAGGACGCAGAAAGTACGTGGACAACTGCGCCCACAAGTTTGACACCACCTCGTTTAGATGCGCAAGCTGGGACCTCACATCATTGTCTGTCGGGGCCGCAGGAGGAGACGAGGAAGGTAGAAATCTCGGAATCGCCGCGTGCAACGACACCAGGGAGCCGACTCCGTACAGGTGCCCTTTCTTAAAATCGTCGACGGTATCTACGAACATGTCATCGTAGCGAGCGGCCATAGAAGAGGGCATCCCGATGGGCGTCGTTTCGTCGACATCCTCGGGAGCAGATGGCTGAACCCGACTAAGGGCCTCACGATACGCAGCCTATCAAATGAATGTGTTTATACTATAAGTTTACCTAAGTTATAATCTAAATCCTATATTTTCCTAAGTTATAGTTTGAATCCTAAGTTTACCTAAGTTATAGCCTGAATCCTAAGTGTAGGAGCGTAAAAAAGTGCTTCATGGACTAAGTCAAAGAAGTTGAGAACTTTACGCAATTCAAACTAAGTCAAACTCAGACTTTACGCAAGCTACTCTACGCGAGCTACTCTTTACGCAAGCTACTCTACGCAAGCTACTCTTTACGCAAGCTATTCTCTACGCGAGAGTTATCCTCCACTTTACGCCAGGGACAGGCTGTCAGGCTGTATTTATTGAGCGTGCTTTTTGATCTGATAGCAGGATTTTCTGACAAGAACAGTGCACAGAAGCCGAGAGGATTTGATTTACACTAAACCCAACACTTGTCGTTTAGTATGTAGATGGGCTACTTTACGCTCAATAAAATGCTTCTTTTACGCACGATAGCTATTTCGAGCTTTTACGCTCAAGGCTATTATGTGCGTAAAGTTTATTTGAGCTAATTTTACGCTCAAGGCTATTTTTAGCCACTTTACGCTGGAAGTTTATTTTGGGCTATTTTTATGCCCAGTCTGCTACTTTACGCAGGGAGTATAGTTTGGGTCATTTTTACGCCCGAGCTTTCCTGACTACATGAGAACGTGGTTTGCTTACATGGCTTTTATGTCACACTTATCGAGAAACGTGTGTACGTGCTCTCCCCATTTTGTTGAAGTAATGGGACACGTGTCAACGTGCGTAGAGGATGATTTACATCGTGGGTGACAGTTACTCGCGTAGAGACCCGATTTTGTTGCTTTTTACGCACAAAGGGTCAAGTCTATAAATAGACTTATTTTCACATAGACATTATCAAGAGATCAATAGAGATACGGAGAGGAGATTCTGAGAAAACTCATATTTTTAGAGTGATATTCCGAGAAGCATTTCTTCAACTTTTTTTCAAGAACAGGGTGAAGCAAAGCAAGAAAGCATTCGACTGTGCCATCAGTGCCGTTGCTCGATACCTTTCTGGTGACTTAGTTCTTCTGATTGTTCGTCTTCTTCAAGCAGTTCTCTTCATCATTATCGTATGGTCCATGGAACAAAGTGATCGTTCTCAGATCAGAATTCCATAGCAATACTTTCCAGAACATTTGTACTTTTTCTAGTTTTTTTTCAAAAGCCAATTTTTAGGCATTTTGTTAAGTGAAAAAAATGGCGACTCTGCTGGGGACGACTTTCTCCTCTGATGAGAAGCCAATTGCTCAATATGATGATGTGTCGGTCAGATCGACAAAGAAGACTCTGGTTGTGCACTTCGACCAGACTGCCTACGAAGAAATGCTCCGAACTGGGGGTAGTACTCGCTGCTCCAATGTTCAAAAATCGCGAAAGGCATAAAAAGTTTGGATTCTTAAGTCCAAACCATCCTCGGATCTTCCAGTTGTCTCGGAAGGCAAAGGAATCCTTCCTACTCCTGTTGTGAAGACTCCCGTCGGTGACGAGGCCGTCTCTACTTCAGTGATGCGCCCTGGACAAAAACATCAGTCTTCCGTCGGTGACGTGGCAGACTCAAGTTTTACGCTTTGCGCGTAAAAATCAAGTTTTACGCTCTGCGCGTAAAAATTAAGTTTTACGCTCTGTGCGTAAAAATCAAACTTTACGCTCTGTGCGTAAAAACCAGTCTCCCGTCTGTGACGTGGTAGACACCCAAACTTTATGCTTCACGCGTAAAAACCAGTCTCCCGTCTGTGACGTGGTAGACACCCAAACTTTACGCTCCACGCATAAAAATCAGTCTTCCGTCTGTGACGTGGTAGACACACAAGCTTTATGCTCCATGCGTAAAGGAAAATCTCCCGTCTGTGACGTATCAGATACTCATGTTTTACGCTCTACGCGTAAAGGTAAATCTCCTGTCGGTGACAGAGTAGATAAAATTTATAATGATGCCTCTGCATCTAAAATGAATTTAGCTATATGCATACAGCATAAAAATATGAATTTTATTGTTGGTAAAACTTTGGTTTTTCACCAACAACCTTCTTACACTGCTTTACGTAAGGTACCAAACCTTCAAATTACGCGTAATACTGATGGAGTCCTTTGTGCACAAAAATCTCAGGAATTACGCACGCAACTCCAGGCGCGTAAAAATGCTCAGTTTGGTTCTGCTAATGCAGCCAGTAATTTTTTTTATACACAAGGGACTAAACGATTTACTGTCCCAAATATAATAAAGAAGACTACTCCTTCTACTCCTTCTGATTCATGCGAGTTGCTAGTACAAAAGCGTAAAGACAAAAAATCTCCTGTGACACTCCGCAAAGAAGATCACCATTGTGAGTGTCACCAGATTATAATCAGGTGTTGCTGTTCAGCTTCTAAACGGTCAGTTTTTGATCGGTTAGGCTACAATATGCCTCAGCAATCAATTGATGATCAAGAACAGGAGTTGTCATATGTCTCAGTTAATATGGCATCTCATACCAACAGGGGACGACGTCCAAGACGCAACTCGTCCCAGACTCCTGGTCAACAACAGTTCAATCGACTTCTTGATAGTTTCGAAGGAGTATATCAGAATACTCGATTAAGAAGTCAAAGACAGTTGCAGACTTCTGATTCAGAGGTTGGGGGTACCCAGTCTTTGGAGTCTGAAACTGATAGTGTTGATTCATACTTCTACACCAATCCCTCTGTATCGTCAAGGAAGGTTGAATCTTATGCTATCGGAGACGAACCGGAGATGTCAACTGCTAATACAGAACAACGTCTCTCTGTAGTTGAGCAGTCACTGAAGGACGTGCTTGCTATGATGCAAAGTATGCATCAAATAATAATGACTCAGCAAACTGCTCAGCCGGCAGTAGTAACTCCAGTGCAGGTAGCAGCACAAACTCAAGATAGTCAAGGGGTTGATATACCTTTGAATAATCTTAGTCAGGAGCCTACTATCAATTAAAATTCTGCATCTCCAGATCCTATCATTCCAGAAGATGTACCGCCTTCGGTGGGGGTCACGGTACATCCAGCAACTATTCAATCGAATGTGCTTCCTCAAACTAGCGAAGCTATTCAAGCAGTACGAGAGCTTAAAGCACAGTTTGAAGTTCTAAAGCACAAGGATCAACTCCAGAGGTTAGGGATTAAGCAACCTTATCCTTCTCATTTGAACGATGTGCCATTTCCTCCAAAGTTCAAGCCATAATCCATGGTGTTATTTGATGGAAAGGCTTCTCCCAGTTAATATATCAATTACTTTGATATTATGACTGTACATTTGCAGAAGAATGATGCTCTTCTTACCCGAGTTTTCATCGGGTGTTTGACGGATTCAGTTTATGACTGGTATCGTAGTCTACCCGACAATTGCATTTCGTCTTTTGACGAATTTAAAGCAATATTTCTCTCCTGTTTCTATGAAGGAAGAATGGATATGAATATGTCCTCCCTAATAGAAATCAAGCAAAAGGAGAAAGAAGATACTCGGACGTTTATAGAACGCTTTCGACAGACTACCTTGAAAATGCCTCCAGGCATGCCAGATTCAGCATTGATCGATACATGCATGATGAATCTGCGACCATTTATTGCTATCTTTACGGGTTCCCAATTCACAGATTGGGCCTCGTTTATCATAGCAGCAGTTTCAGCCGAGACCAATGGTAGGTTGGCTCGTGAACACGGGATGATCTTCGCTTCAGAGGACAAAGGGAAGAAAAACTCTTCAGGTAATAATTCCGGCAATCGTAATGGAAAAGGGAAGGAAACCTTAGTGGTTAATCTTTTAAAACCTAAAATGATGCCGAATAATCAAGAGTCTTCCAAGCCAAAAGAAGAATACTCTTTCGATGATAGTGATATCCCAGGGATATTCCAATGCCTGGTAAAGAGTGGCAAACTCCAGATTCCAGAGCCAAAAAGGCCTAATGAGGTGAATCTGACCGACAATCCCAAGTATTGTATCTATCACATATACATAAATCATCCTACCAAGGTTTGCTATGTCTTGAAGAAGAAAATCCAGAAGCTGATAAATGCCAATGCCATCGCTTTAACCAACGATGAGATACGGTCACAACCAATATGATTTCTCTTCAATTTGGAGGTTTTCCTCCACAGCGAGTCCCAGATGGAATTGTCCCAATTCCAAAGGCGATGATGAAGATTGTGAATATCCCGTCTGCCAAAGAGCAAAATGAAGGACTTTTGCCTCTTACACTAAAAAATGGTGAAATCATGTGGGTACACCCTGATTTAGTGCCTGAAATAGAGAATGAAGGTAAAACTTCGAAATCCAATAAAGGTAAAAAAGTCAAAACTTGTAACATGATTTCTCATGTTCTAACCCCAGACCATGATGATTTGGATCATTTATGGGGTGGCATTCCTTTGGAGGATAGAATGAGGGGTTTGAATGTATGCCCTCCAAGTTTGGCTCCTCCTACCAAACTCAAGCTTACTCATCGACAATGGTTAGCAATGAATAGTGTCCCCTTATACAGGGCACAATAGGTCTTTGTTGCGTATGAAAAAGCTTCCATAGAGATTTTTCCTTCTATCCCGAGTATTCCTCCTTCTCCTATGGTTATAGAGGTTTCTGTCTCTTCTTCCTCTATTAAACCATCTATTGAAAGTCCGCTACCCATTCACTTGTACAGTCAACAATCAGTCCATCTCATGAAAAGGATGGGCTACGACTTTCAAAAGACGAAAGGCTTGAATTATGATAAAGGAATGCGACTTCCTTTACAACTTCAAAGTCAAAAATCCACTGTTGGATTGGGTTTTGAGGTTCCTCATAAAAATCCTCGTAAGAAGAAGACTAAGTGAAAGAAGACTAAATCCTGCAATATGGTACTTCATTCTCCTGATTCCAAAGAAGAAACCTTTGCTGGTACGAGATCTGGGAAAGAGTACCACAAAGATTATAAGGGATCTTCCAAAGAAGCGGAAGACGTTGTTGAAACAATTTCAGCTCAACCATCTCCTGTTCCTGCTAAACCATCTGTGGTTGAGAAGGGGAAACAGAAAGCAGTACGCTTTGACGTCCTATTGAAATCTACTTCAAATCAAGGGGTGGTGATGAAACCCTATAAGTTCGATATTCTAGCCCAGTTAGCTAATACTCCGGCTAGACTCTCTATCTTCAAACTGCTTCATCTTTCCAAAGAAAGTCGCAAAACTCTGAGTGAAGCTTTGCTACAAGCAGACTCATGCTTAGCTCAACTCAAGAGTCCTGACAATATACCAGTGTCATGCCCACAGTGTCATAGTGTGATGGAGGCAATTCCTAACATTACCTTCACACAAGAAGATATGCTATTGAAGCATAATAAGAATGACAGGCCTCTGTGCTATACAGGATATATTTAATCCACTGAAATTGACAGGATTTACATCTATCTTGGGTCTTCTATTAGCATTATTCTTCAGATTGTGCTATGACCCTTGAGGATCCCTACTAGTGATTTGATTTACACTAGTACCACAATAGTTGGTATCAACTCTGGAAAGAGTAAACCATTGGGGAAGATTCATCTGAAGATTCAAATTGGTGATCTTCGAACTATGGCAACTTTTTATGTTATCAATTCAGATGTATCTTACAACATCCTCCATGGAAGACCGTGGATACATGAGCATAATATTGTGCCTTCAACTCTCCACCAATGCTTCAAGTACGTAGATTCTCAAGGGGTTGTTAAGACCGAATTTACAGATATCAATCCTTTTAAGGGTGTTGAAGCATATTTCTCTGATTCAATGCTCTACAAATAGGAGCATGTGAAGGAGATATCAGATATGGCCGAAGATCGATCACATGTCGAAGATCAATCTGTCAATGAAGATCCTCCGGAAGAGCAACCTTTGAGGATTAAGGTCAAGGGATAAATTCAACCCCAACCTGTCAATGATCAATCTCTGATGATCAAGGTTAAAGGAAGAACTCGAGTCTTGTCTGAAGAAGCTGTGAAGATTCCAGTCAAGAGACAAGTTCAACCCCTTATGATCAAGGTCAAGGGACGTACTTCTCGTACGAATAATCCAGAACCACCACTGGTTATCAACCTTGGCAAGCCTACGCAGAAGACGGATGATGGTCCGTTAATGATCAATTTAAAGCGTAGTCAATTTGTAAATGATGTAAATATTGATCATTCTGTACTTTCTAATATCAATAAAGATTTCCTTTTGGAGTATATGGCTGTCAAATTCATTAAAAGAATGAATTTATCTTCTGATGATCAAAGTCGTCATAAAAATGACATAAATACAGAGGAAACCTTATACATTGACTATAAGGAAAAAAATTTCCTCCTCATGTCGATGTTGGACCTTATGCTCAAAGGTTTCTAACATCTTCTCCTTATTTTCTTCCTGTAGCCGCTTCATCACAAGCTTGTGTAACTTATAGACGTCACGAAGAATCTTATTTTGTGATTCCGTCTGATAAGAAAAACAAGCGCCAAATTGTGTTTGGTCTGGCTAAAAATATCCCTGTTATTCAGACAGATGATCTTAGAGATAAAGATAAAGAAAGAATCCGAATTGACAAATATAGTCTCTTAAGATTATCCAGAATATGGGGTATGATTTGAAGACTATGCAAGGTCTCAACCAAGGCAAAGGTAGACGGTTACCGTTATGTGGTGATCCGTTTTACCAGAAAACTCGTCATGGGTTGGGATACGATCCATCCCACATGTTTAACGAGAATATACAAGAAGAATTTTCTTCTAGTTCTTCACAATCTTCATATTCGGAAGAAATTCAATTCATCGAATCGGATACACCCCACATATGCAAGGAAGATATGGATAAAGAATGTTCTTCCAGTTTTTTACAATTCTCATATTCTGAGGGAGACTATTATGATGAATCTGAGTGTATATTCTCAGTTAACATAGTTCAAACCGATGGTAAATCAGAACCATTTGAGAATGATCCTTGGACACAACAAATGGACACTCAATGGGAGCTTCGTTTTGAACAACGACAGCCACCTACAGAGGATGAAATTGTCCAGATTGATGTTGGAGATGGAACTACGTTCAAGCCAATATTCATCAGTAAAAACCTCTCTGAAGATGAAAAGGAAGAGTTGATACAGCTGATTAAAGAATATATTGATATCTTTGCATGGAGTTATGAGGATATGCCGGGTTTAGATCCCAAAGTAGCTACTCATAAACTCAATTTTCTTTCTAATGCCAAGCCTGTGAAACAACAGTAGCGGCATTTTTGACCAGATATGATGGTCACAATTAAAGCAGAAGTCAAAAAGTTGATCACATGCGGCTTTGTTCGTGAAGAACAACATCCAGATTGGGTGGCCAACATTGTTTCTGTTATGAAAAAGAATGAAAAAGTCAGAGTTTGCATAGATTATCAGGATCTTAATGCAGCTTATCCAAAAGACGAATTTCCACTTTCGATTACCGATGTCATGATAGACAATACATGTGGTTTCGAGCGCATGTCTTTCATGGACGAATTTTCAGGATACAATCAAATTAAGATGCATCCAGGAGATGAAAAGCATACTGCTTTTTGTACACCCCTTGGAGTCTACTGCTATACGGTTATGCCGTTCGGACTGAAAAATGCCGGTGCTACGTATCAACGGGCCATGAGCAGCATCTTTCAAGAACATCTATAAAAAATAGTTGAATGTTATGTAGATGATATTGTTGTCAAAAGTCAATCAAAAGATGATCATATTCAAGACTTAAAGACGATATTTGAGTTGATGCGCCAACATCAACTGAAGATGAATCCCACTAAGTCTTTCTTAGGCGTTTCCAGTGGCAAGTTTTTAGGATTTGTCATCACTTCTCAGGGTATTCATGTTGATCCTGACAAAATCAAAGCAATTCTTGAAATACGACCTCCACGCAATCTAAAAGAACTTCGTGATTTCCAAGGTCGCATTGCTTATATCAGGAGATTTATATCCAATCTTTCTGGGAGATGTCAACCTTTCTCCCGTCTATTAAAGAAAGGTGTATCATTTGTCTGGGATGAAGCATGTAAGAAAGCGTTCAATGACATCAAACAATACCTTACAAATCCACCTGATTTGGTACCCCCAGTGGTGGGAAGACCATTTTTGCTATATGTTCGAGCTTTAGATCATTCACTTGGTGCTCTTCTTGCACAGAAAAGTGACAAAGGACATGAACAGACAATTTATTATCTTAGCCGAATGATGGTCGGAGCTGAACACAGGTACACTCTTGTGGAAAAAGAATGTCTGGCCTTAGTTTTTGCTGTTCAAAAAATACGACATTATGTGTCAGGACAGACTATTCATGTCATCTCCAGAATAAATCCTATTCGGGTATTGATGAGAAAACCGAGTATTCTCAACTCCAGGTTAGCCACCTGGGCGATGTTGTTACTCCTTATGATATGGTCAATGTACCTCAAAAATCAGTAAAGGGTCAAGCATTAGCTGATTTCTTAGCAGCTCACCCTATACCTGAAACATCTAAGCTATATGAGGACATTCCAGATGAAGTTGTGGATTGCAACATGACTTTGAAGGATGACATTTGGCAACTATATTTTGATGGAGCATCGCGGGTTGGACCTAAAGGCAATATCATCTGCTGAGTAGGCATTGTCCAAGTTTCTCCTGATAAAATGGTCATATACCGTGCTTATTCTCTTAATGAGCCATGCTCCAACAATGTGGAAGAATATAATGCTCTGCTAGTTGGTCTCCAAGTAGCAAAATAATTGGACATCGAGTTCCTAGAAGCTTATGGAGATTCTCAACTGATTGTTAATCAGGTCAGAGGGACATACGAAGTTAGGAATCCTGACCTCATCTCTTATCATCAAGTGGTAATCGAATTGGTCCTTTCATTCAAAGGATTTTTCATCGAGTTCGTACCACGTTCTTAAATTTTGGAAGCTGGTGCTCTTACTAGCTTAGCCGCAGACTTAACTGTTCCAATTAGAAGATAAAACACCATAACTTTGTTGGATCGAGACTTATTCTGTGTCAAGAATAATTTACATATCGAGCATAGTTATACTACAGAATCAAGTTCTCAACAAAGGGATTGGAGAAGTCCATTCATTGATTATGCGGTTCATAGGATTTTACCTGAAGATCCAAAAGAAGCTACATCAATCAAGAGACAATCATTTCGATTCTATTATGATTCTTTCTTACATATGTTATATCGTCGGTCATATGACGGACTTTTGCTATATTGTCTCTCTGAAAATGAAGCTAAGCAAACGCTTCGTGAAGCTCATGATGGTGTCTGCGGTGCCCGTCAACCGAGTCCGAAATTGCAGAACCGCATTCGAAGAATGGGATATTATTGGCCTTCCATGATAGCATATGCTGTGGATTATGCCAGATGCTGTAAAGCGTGTCAGATTCATGCTGATTTTATTTATCAACCATCTGAATTCTTACATCCTACAGCGGCTTCTTGGCCCTTTGAATCTTGGGACATGGATATTATTGGTCCGATTAATCCTCCTTCTGTCAAAGGATAACGGTTTATATATATTGGCTATAACCTATTATTTCTCTAAATGGACGGAAGAGGTTCCTCTTATTGAAGTAAAAACATCTAATGTTGTTAGCTTCATTAAAGACCATGTTATTTATCGTTTTAGGATTATCCGAAGGATAATCCATGACAATGGACCTCAATTTGCGACTCAGGCATTTTATCGATTCTGTGACAAGAATCGGATCCAAAATCTGGCTTCTACGGCCTATAATCCAGCTGCTAATGGTTTGGTCGAAGCTTTCAACAAGACAATTATTAAACTTCTTAAAAATTTTGTCTCTTCTAATAAACGTGATTGGAACGAGAAACTTGGAGAATGTTTATGGGCTTATCGAACAACAGTCCGAACTCGTACTAGTTTTACACCATTTTTACTGGTTTATGGATGTGAGGCTGTACTTCTGTTGGAAATCTAGATTCTATTTCTTAGAATAGCCATTGCTAATGAGCTAACTACAGAGAATAATGATCGGTTGAGACTTCAAGAACTTGAAGGATTGGACGAAAAGCGTCTTCAAACGCAACAGCACATTGAGCTTTATCAAGCCCGCATATTTTGAACTTTCAATCGTAAAGTTAAAGAGAGGGTATTTAAAGTCGGTGAGCTAGTTCTAGCTGTTCGAAGACCGATGGTGATGACTCATAAGAGCAAAGGGAAATTCTAAACAAAATGGGAAGGTCCTTATGTAGTCGAGACAGTCTTCTCCAATGGTGCGTATAGGTTGTCTAAAACTAATGGAGATTTGCTTATGATGCCGATCAATGGCAAATTCATGAAAAAATATTATGTTTGAATTTATTCTTTATTCTCCAGCTACCAATGTTTGGTTATGCTGATTTCTTGTCTCCTAAAAGAGAATTTTTGATCTTCTGTCTTACCAGTTAATTAGAAAAAGATTTATTATTTATCATGTTCTTATGACCTCTGAATAAATATTGAATCTACTTCTTTTCTATCTATCATGTCCATTTGGCCTCTGAATATGTATTAATCTATTTTTCTTTGAGTTGTTACGATCTGTCATGTTCATATTACCTCTGATAGTATCGTATACTCTAAATAGAAAACGAGATTCATTATCTATCATGTCCACATTACCTCTGGATAGATATAATTTATTGAGTTTAGAAAACTTGTCATGTCCATATTACCTCTGATGAGTATTATTCTATCTCATACCTATTGTTTAATTACAAAATAAATGATAGATCATAAAACAAATATTTTATTCATTCTTGTAAAAAATTGTAGAATGAAAAAGATTGAAGATTACAAAAAATTCTTTATTCGCCTAAGGCGGAGTAGAGGCATCTTCAAGAAGTTTTTGTAACTCCGCTAGACATTTTTTACGAGGGCTCAATACATTACTAGTAGCTACAGAGCGTCGAGCTTCGGGAGTACAGATGTGAGAAAGTTAAGCAAAAGTGACTATCATCTTGTCCTTGGCTTCGTCAAGGGTTTTGATGGTAGCCTCAGCTCCGAAGACTTGTTCCTCCAAAATTGAGCTCTGAATTAGCTGTTGGTCCCGAGCTGTGATCATCAGCTCCCTCTCTGCCTTGAAGCGAGCCAGCTCAGCCTCAACTTCACGAATTCTAACATTTTGTTGATGAATTCTTATATTCGAAGCTTCTTAGGCCTCTATCTGAATCTCCAGTTGGGGCTTCGCTTCAGTCAAAAAAGCCTTTTCTTTGGCCACCTTGATGCTGTAATCATGGAGGGCTTCATTGAAAGTCCTTTCCCGAGTGAGGTATTCAGCTGATAAAGCGTCATACTCTTCTTAGATGAGACTTTCAGTGGTTTCACTTGACAGCTTTAAATATTCTTTGATCGGCTGTTCAAGTCCCTCCACGACTTTCTCCAATGTCGCTGCTCTCGCTGCATCATTAAACATGGCGACATTTCTGATAGTAAGAGCAATCGCCGCCTTCAGACTTTCATAACTGAGGCCCTTATTCAGGACCATTTTGATTAGAGCCGCCAGAGTCTTGTAAAAAGTATCAGTATGAATCTCAACTAAGAGATTCATTTCTGTATTTGAGCTTGGAGTTGCGGCAATGTCTACCAGATCTCTTCTCTGAAGACTAGAAGCAGATGTTGTTGCCTTAGTAGTAGACTGAGATGAGGCTATTGTTGTCGTTGCTACTATGGCCAACTGATCCCCATGAGCTTTAGGGACAGTATCTTCATCATTTGTTACTCCAGCCATTTCTGGAGTCGAAACTACGTGAGTTTCGGTGGTAGTGATTGGTACGGGTAGAATGATAGTTATGGCAGCTGACTCTGGTTCGGGCATTGTCTCTTCAAGAGCTTGTACTGAATCAGTAGCAATATCAGAGGATGCTATTAAAACTTCTCCAGCTTCATTTGATGATTTAACTATGTCCTCATCACCTTCTTCGGCTACCGGCTCTGCAGGATCTTCAAGTATCTCAGTTGTAGCGAATCCTTCTACAACTGATTCTTCGTTGAAGTCTAATTCTTTCTCAGCAGCCACTTCATCATCTACAGTAGGTTCTACTGTAGTTTGTTCTTTATCTTCGCCCTCAACAGGAAGAGATATTTCTGGCTGAGCCTGCACCTTTGACTCTTGCTGTCCCTCCATAGGTTGAGGGCATTCTTCTTGAGCATCTTCTTCTTATGAAGAAGACTCCTCTTCCTCAGACTCTGTATTTTCCTCATAAATGTCTTCTTGAGGAGGAGGAGGAGGAGGAGTCACAAGCTTTGATGTGATGATAACACCTACAAAATTAAACAAAATAAGTTAATATACAAAAATCATTATTTTGTATGGATTTTGTATAATTTATATTTACCTAGAGTAGGTGTCGGACATGCAAAGTACGCGTCATAGTCCCCATCCCAGTCATCATCGTCAAAATTAATAGCTGGTTCATCAGATGGGATAGGCTTTCGATCAACAGTATGTACTGGAGCAACATCCTCAACAACTTGTGCCATTTGTGGCAAAGTCAAATGGAGTGCTGAGCTGAGACATCCCGGAGATAGGACGGTCACCGCTACCTTTGACGCTGCTGGTTGGGAGGCCGAGGACCCTTCTCCAGGATGAGCAGAGGAAGATGCAACATGTTGCGGCTCCTCGACTGGAATATCAATCTCTGGGGTAACGTCTCTTGGTCTAGAAGGCCCTTTGGTGGTAACCTTCTACTTCTTTTCTGGGGTCTTCTCTAGAAGAGTAGCAGCTGCACCTTGTTTCCGTTTTCGGGTCTTGCCAATAATGATAGGTTCTACATCTTTTTTCCCTATTCCTATTGGGATTACTTCCAAATATGCATTTGGAACAACAGCTTCGTCAGGTACGTCTGACGGTACCCTGACTGGCTTTTCAAGATTCCCCTCCTTGGGCCATCTTAGACTACCTCTCAGGTTGTAGCCATGGGCGAAGGAGCGGATAGAAACATAAAAGCGAGAATACGTATAAAGTATACGTAGCTCGGTGGTGCTTGTAGCAGTCGATATTCGAAATTTGGCACCGGTACAGGCAGTGCTAAAATATCTCCAGCCTCTTGCACCATCAATCAGTTTCCCATAATGACGAAAACTGGTGGAAGGATTGCCAACATGAAGTTGGTCATATCCGAACTGGCGAGCGAACCGACTCGGTAGATAAGGTTCAAACGTACAGCTGTCTTCATTTCTGTACATCAGATGGGAGGGTCCGATGCACTGTAGCCATCTGAAAACTGGAGTTGACAATAAAGTTCTTCCTTCAACTTCATCTTCAAATTGTATTCCGAATCAGTCAGCTGGAACTGGAGGCCGGGTACAGAAAAAGTTCCAACCATAAGAATAATTCAATACTGCTCTGGTATCTGCCACTGTCGTAGCTGTCCATGTGGCTTTGCTGAACTTCTGGAGGAAGACCTCCGTATCATCTCCAGGGCCTGGTGGCAACAAATTGCAATTGTGATGCAATAGCCAGTCTATCATGTAAGTGTATGGCATTTCTACCCTAGGGAATACGTTCCGGTGAGGAGCATTGTTAATTAATTCCTCACCAAAAGTCCTCAAACCTGTATTTATTCGGCACACCATTGCCGACAGCAGGTTGATTCTAACTTTAAACACCAAACGTACCGCTGGCCATAGCACGTTTCGGTGGATTCTATCAACTGTACTGGTCCCCGGTACAACCCATCTCCTCAACCATAGAGAAAGAAAGCCTGCCAGCAAGGCTTTCTTGGAGATCTACTGGCTGCCATATCTGAGGAAACTCAAGGCTTCGGTTCCTACAGAGAACTCTCCAGTCTTAGTGGACAAATATTTGTTCGGGAATTTGTAGCCAATTATCATATCCCGTACTTTATCAGCAGGTATTGTTGAACCAGTGTTGATTATTAGAGCCTTATTCTCCTAAAATCTTTCTTTATCATCTTTGGATATCTTATCCTTGTGGTAAAAGAGATATGTTGTCCACTTGTTGATATACGCCAAATGAGATCCACTCTCATGCATAGTAGTACAAATCATGTAATGGCACATCAACTCTTCATATACCTCAACCAATTGAGGATTTTTCTTCCTTATCTCTGCTAGTTCCCGGTTGGAGGGAACATATTCTTCATATGGGGCTTCCCCCATTGGCAGCTTTGAGATGAATTGTATCTCGTAGAGTGCGAGGCCCATTTAACCTTTTGGGGTCGCGAAAGTTCCTGTTGAACTGATATATATCTCCATCAGAGCCATGAACAAATTACTGTTCGGTGGTATACCCTGACTTGTGGAGGCCACTGCTTCATACAGGCCGATGTCTTTTAGCTCCGTCTGGAAGTTCCTCATAATCCAAACACTGATCTGAATCCAGTTCTGGTTAAATAGAGTTAGCCACCCTGGTAGCCTGGGATTGGCCTGAGGATATAATACTGCAGCCCTTATGAACTTATTCTGCACTGGCTGAATCAGAGCGGAATCCTCACTCGGAGTGAATCCTGGCAAGAGTCCGGAGAAGGGAACAACACCACCACTGGGAGTACTGGTGTAGTAGCCCATGTCATTTGCTCTCTCTCTTGAAAATGATCCTTCCTGGCCTACCATGACTGATGGGAGTCAGGTTCCATAGCGTCTTTCGGGGATGGGTAGCATGGATGAAAGCAGACAAGGGATAATCTTTATCCATGTCAGGGAGGTACATGGCTCTATCTCCAAACTTCAACACCCAAGACTCCTTCTTGGGGTGTGTTTGTGATTTGAAGTCTATCGCATCCCCGAATAAGAAAGCTAGCTTTGCAAATTATTGGCCATCCAGCGATGTCAACACTTCTCCATTTATCATAGACAACAACATTCTGTCCCCTTGAGCAGCTATCAGTTGTGCTCTCTCTGCAGGATATTCCGGATTCGACTGGGGAAACTCCATGTGGGACATGTTCTCCAAATAATTTGAGCCCACCATTTCAGCTGATGAGCCAAATATTTCTACAAGTGGGTGAATTTGCAAATCTACTGCCAAAAGAAAAAGAAAGATCAAGTTAGTGAAAATCTAATTTGAAATTTTTTGCAGATAATTTAGTCTGAGTTTTACGCATAAAGATAAAAGACTCTGACTATGCAAATTTTACGCTTATTTAAGTTGATAAAAAACTTTTTAAAGTGTAAAAGATCTTTGTTTTACGCAAAGTCTTTCACTTATGAATTTTACGCTAGCATGTGTTGATATGAGCGTATTTTAATTTTTATGCTAGCATGTGTTGACATGAGCGTATCTTAATTTTACGCTGGCATGTGTTGACGTGAGCGTATTTTAATTTTTACGCTGGCATGTGTTGACATGAGCGTATTTTAATATTTATGCTGGCATGTGTTTACATGAGCGTATCTTAATTTTACGCTGGCACGTGTTGACATGAGCATATTTTAGTTTTTACGCTGGCATGTGTTGACATGAGCGTATTTTAATATTTACGCTGGCATGTGTTAACATGAGCGTACTTTAAATTTTACGCTGGCACGTGTTGATGTGAGCGTATTCTAATTTTACGCTAGCACATGTTGATGTGAGCGTATTTTGAAATTTACGCTGGCACGTATAGACGTGGGTGTATTTTCTTAATTTTACGCTGACACGTATAAACGTGGGCGTATGTTCTTAATTTTAAGCTGACACGTATAACGTGGGCGTATTTAATTATCTCAGTTTCTACACTGACACGCATAATGTTGGCGTGAAGTAAAAAAATTCGGGTTTTCTTCTCCGACGAACTCGCGGTCGAAGTTCAGTGCTTTACCCTTCATTGCCGAAGCCACGGTGGGGTTGCTCTGTTGGAGCGTCGTTGATGATGGGACGGAAGTTTTTGCACGGTCGAACGACGATGAATCGACGACGAGCTTCTTGCCCTTGTTGCCGGCGACGGTCTTCTTGGGGGCCATCGGATCGAAGTAAGAGTATGAAAAAGGAAGAAGAGTAAAGAGAGATCGAGATTACGAAATACAAGTAAAGTTTTTTCTCTATTCGAAGAGCTCTATTTATAGAGAAATTTTGAATCGGTTCAAATTCCCGAATTCTACGCTGGCTGTTGGATATCCCGACTTTTACGCGGATGACCGTTGGATATCCCAAATTCTACGCTGACTGTTAAAATCCCAAATTTTACGCTTCTGTTCAAAGTATTTCAAATTTTGAAAATAATTTGAAAACTTTGAAGGGGGTCTTGTAAGAGCGTAAAAAAAGTGCTTCATGGACTAAGTCAAAGAAGTTGAGAACTTTACGCAATTCAAACTAAGTCAAACTCAGACTTTACGCAAGCTACTCTACGCGAGCTACTCTTTAAGCAAGCTATTCTCTACGCGAGAGTTATCCTCCACTTTACGCTAGGGACAGGCTGTCAGGCTACATTTATTGAGTGTGATTTTTGATCTGATAGCAGGATTTTCTGACATGAACAGTGCACAGAAGCCGAGAGGATTTGATTTACACTAAACCCAACACTTGTCGTTCAGTGTACAGATGGGCTACTTTACGCTCAATAAACTGCTTCTTTTACGCACGATAGCTATTTCGAGCTTTTATGCTCAAGGCTATTGTGTGCGTAAAGTTTATTTGAGCTAGTTTTACGCTCAAGGCTATTTTTAGCCACTTTACGCTGGAAGTTTATTTTGGGCTATTTTTACGCCTAGTCTGCTACTTTACGCAGGGAGTATGTTTTGGGTCATTTTTACGCCCGAGCTTTCCTGACTACATGAGAACGTGCTTTGCTTACATGGCTTTCATGCCACACTTATCAGGGAACGTGTGTACGTGCTCTCCCCATTTTGTTGAAGTAATGGGACATGTGTCAACGTACGTAGAGGATGATTTACATCGTGGGTGACAGTTACTCGCGTAGAGACCCGATTTTGTTACTTTTTACGCAAAAAGGGTCAAGTCTATAAATAGACTTATTTTCACATAGACATCATCAAGAGATCAATAGAGATACTGGAGAGGAGATTCTGAGAAAACTCATATTTTCAGAGTGATATTCCCAGAAGCATTTCTTCAACTTTTTCTCAAGAACAGGGTGAAGCAAAGCAAGAAAGCATTCGACTGTGCCATCAGTGCCGTTGCTCGATACCTTTCTGGTGACTTAGTTCTTCCGATTGTTCGTCTTCTTCAAACAGTTCTCTTCATCATCATCTTATGGTCCACGAAACAAAGTGATCGTTCTCAGATCAGACTTCCATAGCAATACTTCCCAGAACATTTGTACTTTTTGTACTTTTTCTAGTTTTCTTTCAAAAGCCAATTTTTAGGCATTTTGTTAAGTGAAACACTAAGTTTACCTAAGTTATAGTTTGAATACTTATAATTCTAACATAAGTCTTATAAACGTAAGTACTTACATTCGTCTCCTTGGCCCTCTCGTCGACGAAACTCATGTCCTTTCGCCTCTTGTGGGTATGCTGGAATACATCGTACATGGTGACCGAGTCAGCATCTTTTTCCTTCTTCAATGCCCGTCGGGTCTGCATACGAAATATTCGTAGAATTTAATTAATTAACTATATTAATAGAACCGAATTAGATAGTGGAATGAATTTGTGGTATCTCACCAATATTGCAAGCGTCGCTGCGTGGGGCTTTGATCCCCCCGTATGTATCCCCACGGCCCGTCGGTTCGCTTTTGCTTTTTTCGATTTCTGCTTGAAGGCAGGAGCATCCATCTTCTCCAAGAGCTGCCCATAGTAGTCCTTTCGGATCCACTCCTTCTTCGAATGTGCCATTCGAAGGTCATAAACCGCATCCCAGATCTTCTTTCCGGCGATACTTCTATAGGTCCTGCGGATCGCCTCCTCACGATGGGGGGGCCACCAGAAGGTCCTCTGAAATACAAATTCAATTATTACGATATTAAAAAAATGTTGATTAAAGAGTAATTAATAATTAATCACAAGATATATATATATATATATATATATTATATATATATATATATATATATATATATATATATATATTTTGGGAAAAAAAAACCTTTATTGAATGATGGGCGCAAAATGTCGAAGCCTATACAAGTAAGCGCGCCTCGCACGAAGATCGACCCAAAACAAAGAGTGAAACACAAGGGATTGCTCACAAACGAAACGAGGACCGAGCATCAGAAGGTTAGGCGGGCAAAGCAAGTTCCCAAGGGAACCGCCCCCTGCCCCTGTCAGAAGTCCATGGCGGCCCAAAACTGGTTCGAGGTATGAGTGCAAGACCTCTTTCGTTTGAAGATTTGCCAAACCACCTCTGAACAATTGAGGAAACGGGAATTGACGGCCTTCGAACCTGTATTTGTTTCTGTTTTTTCATAATACCCAAAATGCGGCGGCAGCGATGATCTGATGCCCGTGAGATGTGTTCCAGCTGGCCAGCAGATCGTTGATGCCCCCGGTTGTGGGGGCCATTTTGCATATGTAGTGAAGGTGTGTCCATATATTAGAGGCAGATTCTCCAGAAAGCAGAACGTGATCGACGGATTCTGGTTGGTGATCAACACAGCAGTGGCATTTGGACGCCAGACTATAGCCGAAGGATTTGACGGTATCGTCCGTGGGGAGTTTTCGACGTGCAGCACGCCAAAGGAGAATGGACCATTTTGTTGGAATACACGTGTGCTAAAACTTGGCGGAAGGGGAAGTCGTGACTTGTATGCCTCTGATGATGGCTCTGGCTGAAGCTAGGGTGAAAATGCCATCCTGGTTGGGGGACCATCTGAGCATGTCATGAGCGTCATTGATCGACAGCTGAGAAGCACCCAGGCTCGCCAAGGCCGCCGGGCCAAGCCAATCACGAACCCTATCCCAATTCCATCCTGACGCGTCATCATCCCATAAGTAATGGATCTCGTACAGCGGCGGAGTAATATCATTGGGCATGAGGATATCGTCCCCCAACCAGCGTTCCTTGCAGGCCTGTGAATGACTGTTGCCCAGGGTCAGGCATAAGTGCGATTTTACAAGGTTACGACCTCGGATGATGCGTCGCCACGACGCAGAGGATCTGTTGTTGGTAGACGCCTCTGATAGGTGACAGAATCTGGAGTATCTCGCTCTCATGAACCTGGTCCAGATCGAGTTTTCAGAGCAGATTTTCTACCATAATTTGACCGAGTGGGCTTCGACCATGTGGACAAGCCTGCTGAATCCCAGACCACCCTCTTCAGTAGGTTTAGCCATGGTAGCCCAACTGGCCCAGTGATGCTTGTTCTTTCCCTCGAGATGTCCCCAAAAGAACTTGGCGATGATGGATTCAATAGCATGGAGCACTCTGGTGGGGGCAAGCATACCGCTAGGGTGTATATGGGGATGGAGGATAGGACGTGCTTAATGAGAATTAACTTCCCCCCGGGAGAAAGGGTTGCGTTGTGCCAGCCCGCAATTTTCTGGCGAATCTTGCCCACCATGTGGTCGAAAATCCCAGAGTTTGCTCTGCCGTACACCAACGGGCAGCCTAAGTACAGGAAAGGGGGTAAGCTATAGAGAAGGAGGTCATGGAGGACAGCACAGCCGAGTGAGTTCTATCGGCTTTGTGATGAGTGTAGATCACGCTCTTGCTGTTGTTGATTTTCTGGCCAGAGCAACAAGTGTATTTGGCAAGAGTTCTAATAACCACCTCAATGGTTCCAATAGCACCGGCGGAGAAAATGAGGATGTCGTCTGCGTACGCAAGATGAGTTATAAGAGGGCAACCGGTCGTTGTGTGAAAGTACTGGAACCCAGGAGATCGCGGCATGATTTTGAGGTTTCTACTCAGGGCTTCAGCCGTGATGATAAAAATGGTGGAGGAGAGGGGGTCTCCCTGTCTGACTCCGCGAGTAGCTTTGAAGAAACCCTGAGCTTGACCGTTGATGACAGTGGAAAACCAGGAGTTGTTGATGGATCTAAAGATGATGTCGATAACTGGTTCCGAAAAACCAAAGTCTCTGAAGACCCAGATCATGAACTGCCAGTCAAGGCGGTCGTAAGCATTTTCCATGTCCAGTTTGATGGCCACGTTCCCCCCTGGACGGGAATTTCATACATGTGATCATCTCTTGGGCCAGGAGGATATTATCGGTGATATTGCGACCTTTGACGAAGCCGCTTTGCTCTTCGGAGATGATTCTGGGGAGGATGTCCGACATCCTGGAAGCGATGATTTTAGAGATAATTTTGTTGGTAAAAGTGCAGAGGCTGATCGGTCTGAAGTCTTTGAAGGTGTCCGAATTGTCTTTCTTGGGAATGAGGATGATGTGTGCGGAGGATATAGATTTCGGATATGTGGCTCCTTCAAAAAAATGGTTGTGGCATCCCCGAGGTCGGACCGAATGATATCCCAGCAAGTGCGGAAGAACACCCCGTTGAATCCGTCCGGACCCGGGGCGCTGTTAGCATTAATGGACCACACAACGGTCTTAATCTCGTCGACAGAGGGGGGAGCGCGGAGGCTATCGTTATCCCTGTCACAAATCAGGGAGGGAATCTCGGACAGGAATCCGTCATCTTTAACCACGGCCTCTTTAGCAAAAATATTGGAGAAATAGTTCGTGGCTGCCGTCTGAATGTTCTCCTGATCGTCCAGAAGTTGGCCATTTTTATCGCAGATGCGGTGAATCTTAAGAGAGCTTCTGCATCCTTTGACGCATTTGTGAAAGAAGCCAGAATTCTTGTCCCCTTCCAAGTCCCAGGTTAATCTAGCCTTTTGTCTCCAGAATTCAGTTTCAACCCTGATTCTAGATTTAAGGATGGCCTTGGCGAGGTTGAGAGAGGCGCGATTCTCCTGGGACCTGAAGAGGGCGAAATCGATCTACGCACGGGTGACATCGTCTTCAGCATCCTTAATGGCTTGAAAAATGTCTCCGAACGCAATTTTGCTCCAGGCCGTAAGGGCTTTTCTAGTAGCTTTAAGTTTGGTAGCAATTCTGACCAGGGGATCCGGGTGAGTTACAGAAGCCCAAGCCTCTTCCACGATGTGCATGAACTGGGGGTGGTGGCGCCAGAAGTCAAGGAAGCGGAAGGATTTTTTAATGCGATTATGTGAGATGTTAATCTCGAAAAAGAAGGGGGAATGGTCAGATTCAGTGGAGTTCAGGTACGACAGATTACTGATCAATCCCAAATCCGTCCAACTGTCATTCACCATGGCACGATCAAGGCGGGAGTACTGCCTACGCGATCCATCTTGCATGTTGCACCAAGTGAACTGGTTGCCGTAGAAGGGGATGGCAGAAAGGTGGGCGGTTAATGCGAAATTGTTGAAGTCCTCCATGGCCGAATGGGGGGGGTCACGACCATCGGATTTCTCCTCTCTGCAAGAAACCGTGTTAAAATCTCCGATGCAAAGCCATGGCATATCGTCGTGAGGAAGGGAGGGACCCGACAAAAGCTCCTAAAGCAGTTTACGCTCCGGGATGCTGCAGCTACCATGGATGGCCGAAAGGAGGATGCGGGACTTGAAGGCGGGGTGCTCTACCCAACAGGAGAGGGCTTGGGGGGAGTCGTTGATAATGCCAAAGCGAAAGTCAGCAGAGAAAAAGATCCAAATGTCGTGACATCCGGAGATCGCGGAAGGGAATCCTAGCTTGAGTTGAATTTCTTTCATTCTTTTGTGTTGTATTTTCGGTTCGATAATGACTAGTAAGTCAATCTGATAAGCTTTGGTAAGGCTGATGATCCGATTCATAGTCTGTTTATTCCCAATGCCTCGAACATTCCAAAAAAGAATGTTAGGCATTAAGGGAGGAGGTCGGGGTATTTTGCAGCTTTACGACGGATCTCATGGTCATCGCTGTGCGCTGCCTTTGTTTCTTGGATTTCTTCTTTTTCTTGAGAGGGTTGTTTTTGGGGCTGGTGCTGACCGGTTCTAGAGTCCTATCTGAACTCGAGTAAACGACTGCGACTGCCGAAGGGGAAATGTCAGAGTCTTCACACTCCGCCAGAGCGCAAAGAGGATTGTCTCGATCGAGGAAACCCGCTTTCTGAGCCTGCCAAAATCTACCGGTGAGCGGGGAGGATGGGCGAGGAGGAACGATGGCCGATCGAAGGGGGGGTGGAACGGCGGCGGATGGAGCTCCGGCTACCGCGGCGTTGGAGTGCGATCTGAGGCCGGCCGAAGACTGGATACTGGGAGTATCGGAGGAGGAGGCTTGGGGGGGCAGCGAGGGAGAGAGGGGTGATAGGGGGGTTTTGGAGGGGGACTATGTCGAGGCCTGAAGGGGGAGGGGGTGGGGAGTTAGGCAGGCCACCGGGGATAGGTGACTCAGAAGAGAAATCATCCGGATCAAAGTCAAGTGCTTCGAAGGAATTATGAAGAGTAATGGCGAGTGAGGGGGATTGGGGGTTAGGGGAGCAATCATAGACCTGCGGCACTGGAGCGCCATCTACTGAGACCGAGTCTATCGCTCCGCAGGAATTGTGGAGAGTGATGGCGAGAGAAGGGGGTGGAGCAGAGACATAAGCGGAATGGATAGGGGAACTCCGAGCGGGAGATGAGGGGTTGGGGGGGACCGCATTGTGGGGCGGGATGGCGGAGCCACGTCAGTATCGTACGTTCTTCTCGGGACAGGTTTCTTGAGTTCTGGATGAGCGCGGAAGCAGTGTTGTAGAGAGTGGCCGCACGTTTGGCAGTGTTGACAGAAAATGATATTGTTGTCGTAAACCAGCGCTTGACTGAATGATTGATCTCCGATTCCTATCTCTATCACTTTGGGTGGCTCGTTTGCGAGGTCCAGCTCTACACAGATCTTTGCGTAGTTATATTTAGAGAGGTTTCTCGTTTCTTCGGCGATGGCCACAAGGACTTCGAAAGAGCTGGCGATCCTCTTGAGGGCTACAGCAGGAAAGCACACTAGGAGGAGATTGGGAAGGGTGATCCAGGAGGTGATGATGGACGAATCGATCTTGGTGTTAAAATTCGGTGACCATTTGACAATTTTGGCAAACTGAGTGTCAATTTTGGTCGTGCCTTTCATCCACACTTTGCTATAGTCCTGGTCGGCGGAAAGATGAAAAAACAGGTGTTTGGGGTCGAGAGGAGCTATCCGGTATGTCGTCGAGAGTCCCCATCTGGTGATGGCCTCCCGAACGATAGAAATTTTAGGGCATCCGGATCCGAACTTGAGAACCAAAGTTCTGATGAAGGGGGAAGAGAGTGAGCGGATCTCCTCGCAGGAGAAGGGGACCCGGATAGGATATCCGTTCGGCGGAGGCGTCAGCTCGACGTCTGGCAGGACCACTTCTGCGGCCGAAAAAGTGCCAGACCTAATCCGATCAGGCCTCAGGGCGTCCGTAAAGGAGAGGGAGCTGGGGAGGGTTCTGGATGCCGAAGGGTCCAGGCCAGAGGGCGTTCCGCGACTCAAGGATGGGGCAACATCGGCAAGGGCCCCGGCGAGAGAGGGGGTCTTCCGGGGAGCACGGAAGAACACAGCCGGCGGGCGGTGGAAAGGAACGTTCGTCGGCCTGAGAGACCACACCGGCAACTGCCGGGGGAATGGAGGCTTGCGCCAAGGGAGAACTCGAGCAGACAAAGGCCTGTGGGGGGGAGAGAACATCGCCGACGATAGCCTGGGGAACCGGGGCCTAACCCAGCAGGGGGCTGTCCGAGAGGGCACCGCGAGACGTACCAAGGTCGGGGACAGATGTGGGGGAAGAGGAGTTAGCTCCACGGCCGGAGGGGGCCGAGGGATCGGCCGGGGGGGCTTGCCCAACAGGGAGTGGGCAGAGTTGCGCCACGAGGGAGCGACCGGGGGCGCTTCCGCTGCGTCTGGGCCGGGGGCAAGGGAGGGGGAAGAGGGTCTTCCGCTACCGGAGAACGCGGCCGAGGAGGCCGAGTGAAGCGCCATGGGGCTCACGAGAGGGGGGCAACCTGCGCTGAATCAACTGCGCATGGGGGTGAGAGGAGGCAGCCACGTGGAGGGGGGGCGACGTGCTGCGCAAGGGGAGCTACGGGAAGACTTGCTCAAGGGGGTGAGAGGAGGGGGGCCCACGTGCTGCGCTCGAAAGGGGTGGGGCCAAATTGCGCTGAACCAACTGCGCATGGGGTAGAGAGGAGGCAGCCACGTGGGATGGGCCTACGTGCTGCGCAAGGGGAGCTTCGGGAAGACCTGCGCGAAGGAGCGGGTCAAGAGACAGCGCAATGGAAGAGTCCACTTGCTGCTTCATTGGACAGGGGCCCACAGCAGCGCAACATAAAGGAAGATCAACTGGCTCGCTAGGAGGGACTGGCGGGCCGACCGAGGACGCACAGGCATAAGTGTCAACGCTCGGAACCCGAGGCTCGCTCCCCCCGAGGATGCAGGCCCACGTGGGATGACCAGACGGAAGGGATGCCAGCGTACCTGAACACGCCACCGGGGGGGAACCGAGGACGTGCCTGCCGAGAGTGCATCAACAGGACGTTGGACGCCGGGAGAGGGGAGAAGAGGCCACCGCAGAAGAGATGCGACCGACGGCGAGGCAAGAGTCGATGCACCCTGGGCCACTGAAAATGACGGAGAGACTCGGCCGGCGCCAGTGGCGTTGGGGGGCGGCCAGCACAGTGGGGGCACCACCGCGGTGTGGGTCTGCCGGAGCAACTCCGAGGAGCGGTCGACCAGGGCGACGAGCTCCTGCGGCCAACGAGCACGAGGGGGCAGGAGGGAGTGGAAACCGGCCGGAAGGGAAGGGGAGGTGGGACACCGGCCGGCGGGAACAAGAACGTCGGGGTTCTGGCCATCTCCTCCTCCCGAGTCGATGAGAACCCCGCCATACGCCTCCGAGACGGCGTTGCACGACGCGGCCGGGACATCACGGCAAGGAGACGGTATGAGCAGAGGGATCCCTCCGTCGCTGGCGGGCATGGCGGCAAGTGACGAGGGGGAACTCCGAGGAGGAGGGGGTCCCAGAATCGAGGGGAGGGAGGATCGGGGGGCCGGCGCCGCCGCCCGAAGCGGAAGCGGCCGGGCCGGGACCAACCGGCCGGACGAGTGGGGCCTTCCGCCTTGGGAGGAGAAGTGGCGAGGTACGGGGACACACGGCGGTGACGACCGCGACGGTGTCGGTGAGCGAAAGGGGAGTACGTCAGAGCCGGCAGTCTGTCGGGCGGGAGGGCGGGGGAGTTGGACGGCGGAGGATGTCAGGCGGGGAAGAGGGGGGATAGGGATCGGGGGGGGGGGGAGAGGGATCGGGCAGGAGGGAGCCCATTTTTATATTGTATATATATATTTTATATATATATATATATATATATATATATATATATATATATATTTTAATATATATATATATATATATATATATATATATATATATTTTAATATATATATATATATATTTTATATATATATATATATTAAAGAGAACCCCCCTATATATATATATATATATATATATATTTATTAAAGAGAACCCCTCCCCCAATTTTATTCCATAATATATATATATATATATATATATATATATATATATATATATATATATATATATATATATATATATATATATACCCTCATCTCGTCGAGCCAGCGGTACTACAAGTCTAGGGGCACCTCAGAAAAATTGAGGTAGGGGCCATGGTAGTTAGTCCGGATAATCTGCCCTAGAAGCCTGGTAGCATCCCACGGAAAAAACCTACAAAGAAGCAACGACTGGATAATTAACTTGAATAAATAAAACAAATTTATTAATTTAACTTAAATTTACTTATGCTTCACCTGCGGGCCATAGCTCTCGTCGGAACTCGTCCATCTGTCTCTCTGGTGGCGTCAGAGGATCTGCGGCTCCGTGTATGTACTCGCCAGTATCTGGGTGTAATTGAATCCGAGGGTACTCCGGTGCCCACTGTGCAGTAACTGGTGGTACCACTGGTGGATCCGCTGGCGGAACAGATCCGCTAGCGGATGGATACGCCCTCGACGAAGGTGTCGATAGCCCCATGGTAGATCGACGGAGGGATGAGTCTGTGCCCGGGTACTCCCCGGGTCGGGATCGCTAGCGGGGGTCGCCTCCCGGGAAGGCTAAAGACGACCACGACCACGCCCACTACCACCACCACGATCAGCACCACCAGCACCACGACGACGAGTGCTAGCCATCAGCAGGGCGACGAGTGACGCCACGAAGAAAAGAACTAGGGGTGCCATCTGAAACAAGAATATGCAGAAGTTCAAACTGAATTCACTAAGTTATAAGTGCTTTTATGAGGTCAAACTAAAATCATGTAATTGAAAGTGATTTTAATATATACTAATATTTAATCTAATCATCGTCATTGTCTTTGTCCTCATCCTCATCCTCGTCCTTATCATCATCCTCATCCTCATCCTTATCCTCATCCTCATCGTCGACTTCATCTGTATCCTCATCCTCATCAAGTTCTTCTTCTTCTTCTTCTTCTTCTTCCTCAATATTTGGGACAAGATACCTCTTTCTCCCCTGGTTGACAGCTAAGTCTTGTGTATCAACCTCTTCCTCTCCTTTATTTTCCTTAACAATATTTTTAACATCCATGGTATCCGACTGTTGTACCAAGTATTTGGACTTTTCGATCTGGTCCTCTTGGTATGCTTGGTCTCCAACGTTGAATGTATTTCTAGATTTAATCTTGCATACTGCCCACCAGTCAAATCGATCTCTATGACGTCGTAGATAGCTTATATAGTAGACTTCAACAGCCTGACTTGCTATCACAAACGTGTCGGACCCTCTATACCTCATGCAATGATTTATATCGATGAATCTAAATTGTTTATCGATTCTCCAACCGATATTTGGTGTCGTATCGAACTACTCACATTTGAACATCACAATATGTATATCATATGGGGCACTATATTGTAAATCTACAATATTCCGAAGCACTCCATAATAGTCAAAGTCCGGCTCGTCGTCATAGATGGTGCCTCTTATGCAAACACTAGAATCCTTGGTACTGAAGTCGTCATTGACATATTCGACATTTATAGCATTCTGAGTTACCTTAAACTTGAAGCCAATAACGACATAGCCTAGCCAAGTCTTCGCATGCTTCTTCGGTCCCAATGCCAAATAACGAATACTCTCATTTGTGAGTGTTGTTTCAGACAATAAAACCTATAAACAAATATTGATAATTTAAATATTTCAGATGCATATATTTTAATGGTAGCCGCATAAATTATTATCTCAGATACTTACATATTTGCGAAACTAGGACGGAAAGGTACAATCAACCTCTCTTTGAAGTCCTTCATCGGTAATATCGGGTGTCCTTATTTTGAATTCACCTCTAAATACACTGTTAAAGAGAATAAGAATAAGTGTAGTCAGTTACTTCACCAAATTAGAGATTATAACGAGTGTAATTGTAGTCACTTACTTCTTTAAACCTCTCACTTCTTGTATGTCACAATTTAACAAAACATATCGGAGAGCGGCATCATACTCGTCGTCAGTCAACCATCGTTTCTTACTAGTCCCAATAGGCTTGCCCCTTACATTGAATATACCTCCATCCTCAACGTCCTCGTCATTCCTTTGAGGTCTATTTTGATTTGTCTTAACATGAGTATCAAAATAAATTGAGCAGAAGTTTGATACCTCCTCGATAAGATATGCTTCGCATATCGAAGCCTCTATATGAGCCTTGTTGCCAACTTTCTTCTTTAGATGGTGTAGGTATCTAGAGAGATAAATTATCTTGAGAATTAACAATGAAATGCAACTTAAATTATATCAATTTTTATGTACCTTTCAAATGGGTACATCTATCGATAATGAACAGATGCACCGACACGGGTTTCATATGCTAGATGAATCGATAGATGCCCCATGCTGTCGAAGAAGCCCGGAAGAAATATTTTCTCTAACTTGTAAATTGTAAAGACAATCTTCTGCTCAAGTTCAACCATGTGTTGCACCGTCAACTTAGTTGAACAAATATCCCTGAAGAATGTAGATAGCTCGGCTAACAAAACCCATACAGAAGAAGGCAACAACTTTCTCAAAGCAATAGGCAGTAATCTTTCCATAAATATGTGGCAGTCGTGACTCTTCATTCCTATTAGCTTAGGTTCATTGAGATCAACGCATCTAGACAAATTTGACACATAGCCGTCGGGAAATCTTAAAGTAGATATCCACTTGCAGATTATTAATCTATTTTCTTTGCTCAATGTGTATTGTGCTACTGGCTTAGTTAATTGTCCACCAGCTCCCCTTTGTATCATGTTCAGATAAGGATGCTTGCATATCTCGGCAATGTCTTATCTTGCTTTTGGATTGTCCTTCGTCTTTCTTTAATATCCATGACGGTATTGAAGACATAATCGAACACATTCTTTTCGATATGCATGACATCAAGATTACGCCTTACAAGATTATCTTTCCAATAAGGCAAGTCCCAAAAGATACTCCGTTTGGTCCAGTTATGGCTTTGTCCGAACCCCTCGACACGATTGTTCGATGGATCTTCAATTACGGAGGGCTAGTCCTTTATATCTTTCCAAATATCGTATCCCGACAATCTGGGTGGCGGATGAGAAAATTTTTATTTTCCAGCTCTGAACGCGTCCTTGTTCTTTCTCCAATGATGACTCACGGGCAAAAATTGACGGTGACAGTCAAAGAAAGAAGTTTTTCCTCCATGCTTAAGGTGGAACGCCTTACTATTTTCTATGCATATCAGACAAGACATGGTGCCGTAAGTACTCCATCCTGACAGCATACCATATGCTGGAAAATCATTTATTGTCCACATCAGTGAAGCTCTCATCTGAAAGTTCTGTTTCCTGGAAATATCATAGGTTGCAACGCCGATCTCCCACAGCTGTTTCAGCTCATCAACCAACGGCTGTAAATATATATTAATATTTTTTGTTAGATTTTTAGGATCCAGTATGATAGCTGTCAAGAACATATAAGGAGTCTTCATATACATCCATGGTAGCAGATTGTAAGGGTTAAGAATGACCGGCCTGCAGGAGTATTGAGATCCCGACTGCCCGAAAGGGGTGAAGCCATCAGAACATAGCACCAAACGTACATTTCTAGGCTCTACAGTAAAATTTGGATGACACAAATCAAAATGTTTCCATGCCTCTCCGTCCGAAGGATGTGACAATTCTATATCGTCCTTTGTACGTTCTTCGTTGTGCCACGTCATGTGTTTAGCTGTATTCCGAGACATATACATCCTCTGCAAGCGCTTCATGATCGACAAGTAATGCATATACTTGTAAGGACGTCGTTATCTAGTTGACTTTCCTTTTTCCCTTTACTGGCTTGTAACGATACGTATTACAGAAGTTGCAACTTCCTATGTCCTCCTTCTCCTTGCAGTACAACATGCATCCGTTGCGACAACAATCTATCTTCTCGTATCCCAGTCCCAGTTGTCGGACCATCATCTTGGACTTGTAGAAGTTTTTTGGGAGATCTTTTGATTCCTTCGGTAAGTTCTCTATCACTAGTTGTGTAATCCGATCATAGCACGCTTGTGGCAAGTTAAAATCGGACTTTATGTTCAACAACCACATTGTCACTGATAGTACAGAATGAGTCTCACAATCAAGATGTAGAGGAGTATCTGCATCCTGAAACATATCATAAAACTCCTTCGCCTCGGAATTAGGATCCTCCGGATCAAAATTAGGCCTTGCCGTATCGTACACCATATTTCGTGCACGGTTCTGCAAGTCTCCATAAGTAACAGAGCATCCGTCGTCCATGACAAAATCTGTTGCAGTATTTTTATCAAAAGCATAAGTAGCAGCATTCGCAACATGTCTTTCTGCATATAGTTCACCTTGCGATGACCACATGCAGTAATCAAGTACGAAACCCTTACGGGTCAAATGATCTCTCACAATCACCACTTCTTCGTAACGTCTATTGTGACAATTACCACAAGGACACTTGATTTTGTTACCGTCCATGTACTGAGTTTTTCTCATGGCATACTTAAGAAACACTTCCACGCCTGCCTGAAAATCGTTACTCACACCTATTCTGCTCTCGTGTTGTCATTTGTACATCCATATACAATCAAAGAAGTAACGATCCATCGCAGATTTGATGTAAAAATCTGTATCGTAAGACAAACAGAATTACTATGTAATCATGTACACACCAATAACCAGATGTAACTGAGTCTGGGGGTACTCCGGGGCCCACCGTGCAGTAACTGGTTGATCCGCTGGTATAGGCCGAATGTACTTAGGATCGACCGTATCAGATTAGTATCGGTCTATCGGTTTGGTATAGGCTGTATCAGATTGGTATTGGCCTTAGCAAATTGGTATCGTCCTATCCGATATATACATGTATCGGCCATATAGCTAGGATTTGTATTAGCCTTATCGATTCGTAATAGACGTATCTGATAGGTATCGGCCGTATCGGATTAGTATCGACCGTATCGAATTAGTATTGTGGAAGGTTTAGTAACAACTGTACTTGGATTTCTCTCTTTTCGAGCTAGAATACCATTGCAAGAGAGTCACGAGAGCGTAAAATCTCCTAAATATTGATGTTTACTAGAGTGATTGGCCAGTTACAGTAACATAGCTCGAGAGAGTAACTGGCCAATCACTCCCGTAAACATCAATATTTAGAAGATTTTTTATGCTCCCGTGACTCTCTTGCAATGGTAAACTAGCTTGAGAAGAGAGAAATCTAAGTACAGTTGTTACTAAACCTTCCACCATACTAATCTGATACTACCAATACTAATCCGATACGCCGATACCTATCGGATATGGTCGATACCGAATCGATAAGGCCAATACGAATCCTAACTATATGGCCGATACATATCGGATAGGACGATACCAATTCGCTAAGACCAATACCAACCGATACGGTCGATACTTATAAGTACCTACGGTCGAGGAGGTTGACCCGCTGGTACATCCATGTACGATCAACGAAGTAACGATCCATTGCAAATTGGATAAAAAATCTACATCGTAAGACAAACTAAACATAATTAGTTCGATACCGATACCGATACCGATTCCGATACTCAATGAAATAGTCCTATACTGATACGATACTGATCTCAGTCAAAGGATTCTAGCTCGCTCCACCAACTAAATTTTGGTTCTGGTTTCAGTTTCGGTTTTGGTTTTAGTTTTGGTTTGGGTTTTGGTTTTGGTTTTGGTTTCAGTTTGGTTTTGGTTTTCGTTTTCGTTTTGTTATTGGTTTCGGTTTTGATTATTCGGTTTTGGTTTGGGTTTTGGTTTTGGTTTTGAATATACTAAATTAGGTTCGGTTTCGATTTTAAAAAAATTCGGTTTCAGTTTCGGTCCAAAGTTTATATAAACTCCTCTATATATATATATACTAAGTTTATATATATATATATAATATATATATATATATATATATATATATATATATATATATATATATATATGTGTGTGTGTGTGCGTGTGTGTGTTCCGACCCCCACCCCCCAACTCCCACCCTCGGCCCCAATCCGATGCAATACACCCCCGCGACCCCCATTCCCACCACCGTCGACCCCGACGCCCCCGACCCCCGCCACCCCCTCCCCCCCCCCCCCGCGGCCTTTCCTGCCGCCCCGGCCCTCATCCCCTGCACTACCCCTCCACCGCCACACCCCCGGCCCCCTCCTCCCACCCCCCCGCGGCTTCCCCTACCCCCGGGCCCCCTCCGCCCCCTACCTCCGCGTCCTCCATCCGCCGCCCCCCCTCCCCCGCGGCCTCCCACCACAGCCGACCACACCCCACCACGGCTCCCCTCCGCCCCCCCCCCCCCGGCCTCCCACCAGCCGACCACCCACCCCCCACCAGGCTCCCCTCTGTCCACACCCACACCGGGTTGCCTCCCCCCTGCCCACAACCCCCAAACGAGAGAGAGAGAGGAGAGAATTTCGTTCGAAGAAATCCCCTCCCCCGTCGGTTCAATTTAAGTTAGGGGTGGCAATTTAGCGACGGACTGTCGACGGATATATCCGTCGCTAAGTAGTCGTAAATTTCCCATAAATTTTTATATATTTTTCCGCTAGCTGAGTTATTACGTAGCGACGGCTGCAGGTTCCGTCGCTAAAACTCATCAGATGGGCGACGGACGATCCGTCGCTACTAGTCGCCAAATTTCTCGCAATATTTTTAACATTTTCTCACGCAAATATTTACTAAGGAGTGACTACGTAGCGATGGATAAATTGTCCGTCGCTACTTCGTCGATGCCTTACCGACGGGTGTGCGACAACTTTTCACCCTTAAAATTAAAAAAAAAAATATTGCCTGTGATTAGATGGTAAACCATCAATATATAGTCGGGAGTCCGTCGCTACTAGCGACGGACTTAATCTGTCGCTAACAGGTCGTCGCTAAAACGATGAATTTTGTAGTGATAGTGAACGCCAAAGCAGCTGAAGTGAGCGCTGACAAGTTCAAACAATTAGGTATTCAAATGCCTAATCTTGACAAAGATGAACACGCTACACCAAATAATAGTAGCCGTCAGAACATTCGCAAGAGCAAGGAGACTTTGGCCTTTAATCTCAAAGGCAAAAAAGCCCTAGCCATCAATGTAAATCAGCCAACATCTACCCCAACAGCACCACCACAATGGGCACCACCCGAAAGAATAATACTCTTTTGATGAAGATGATATCATGAGTATCTTTGATTGTCTCATCAAGAGCAATAAACTTCAACTGCCAGAACCAAAATGGCCAAATGAAGTTGGTAAGACTGACCATCCTAAATATTGTGTTTACCACAGGTTTATGGGACATCCAACTCGAGCATGCTATGAGCTCAAGGGTAAAATTCAAGAGATGGTCAATTCTGGTGCAATCACTCTCCAACAAGACGAAAAAATTATAACGGCTAATGTCATCTCTTTACAGTTTGGAGATTTTCCAGCTCAACTTGTGTAGGACGGTGTCATCCCCATCCCGAGAACTACTCTGGAGATTGTTAATCTTCCACCTGAATGAACTGATGGTCTTATTCCTCTGTCTACTGAAAAAGGAAATTATATGAATCCATCCAGATTTAGTGGCGAACTTTGAAGCACCATCTTCTTCCACCAAGTCTAAGAAGGCCACTAAAAATAAATCATGTCATATGATTTCATTTGGTGAATATTGTCTTCCACCTCTAACTGCTACCATCATCTCGACAGCAGATAATCCTTATTCTTCTTTCCCTGCTGAGACAATATTGTCAAAGTCAGAAGCCAAATACCAACCAGCTTTCCATCTGTATAGTCCACAGTCTCGTGAACTAATAACAAAAATGGGATATGACCTACAAAAGGCCTCTGGTTTGAACCATGGAAAGGGATCTCCTGTACCTCTTTTCCTATGTCTTTCTCATAACTAATCTCGGGTTGGTTGGGTTACTGGGCAAACTCTCTATCCCGCCAAAAGAAACCTTCCAGAAATAAGATCCAGGCAAAGAGTTGCAATATGATGTCCTTTGAGCCTGTATCCGAATAAGAAGTCTTAATTGGTAAGAACTGGGAAACCTTACCTAAGAGACTATTCAGAAGGTCAAGAAAACCCTGCTCCAGCTCTGGAGGCTCCTCAAGCACAATTTTCTCTTGCTGTCAATAGTCTATCAGCTTTATCACCTTCAGTAGAGCCAACTCTTCCCAAACCGACGACAGCTGACAAAGGAAAACAGCATGTCCGTTTTGATAAAGTATTGAAGAAGACTCCAACTTTGGGACTTGAGAAGCCGTATAACTTTGATATACTGGCTCAGCTGGCTAATACCTCGGCTAGATTGTCAATTTTTGAGCTTCTCCGTCTTTCGAAGAAACTCTTAAAATATTGAGTGAAGCTTTGATGCAGGCTGATACTTGTCTAACATTCCTCAAGAAGCCAGAGGAAGATCCTATAACATGCCTTCATTGTTATAGTATGATGGAGCTGATGCCAAACATCACCTTTACACAAGATGATATATTGTTGGAAGATCATCATGACCGACCCCTCTACTTCACGGGATATGTCGATACCATGAAGGTTGATCGCATTTTGATCTATCCTGGGTCTGTACTTAGCATCATGCCAAAGACTTTACTAGATGCATTGAAGATTCCTGTACACAATATTTCAACAACCATCACGACAATCTTGGGATTCAATTCTGGAAGAAGTGAACCTTTAGGAAAGATCCGCCTGAAAGTTCAAATAAGCAATCTTCGTACAAAGGTTACTTTCTACGTGATCGATAGTCATGGCTCTTACAATGCTTTGCTAGGAAGACCCTTTCTGCATGAGCATAACATTGTACCATCCACTTTACATTAATGTTTCAAATATGTGGATGTCAATGGAGAAGTCCAAAAGGAAGTAGCCGACCTAAATCCTTTCAGGGGCATTGAAGCATATTTTACGGACTCTCGGATGTACAAGGAGGAGCTCATGAAAGTTGTATTAGCGATGAATAGTGAGGAAGATCAGAAACATACTTTAAAAGATGTTCTCATGATCTCCGTCAAAGGACGTGCTACTTGTCCCTCTTCTTCTCAGACGTTGACTATACATCTTTCATCTCATAACAAATAGCCTCCTGCTATGGAAAGGGAACAAAGGGAGCTCACCTCTTCTGAGTGTCTTGTTATCGACCTTCGTCGTAACAAACCTTCACCTTCTCCTTCTCCTCCTCTGGTCATCAACCTTACTAAGCCTTCTGTTAAGGCTAAGAATCCTGTTGTAAATGATGATGTACAGATCAATAAAGTAGCATCTCCTTCACAGTATACTGATGTTCTTTATTATACTCGATATTATTTAAAAATGTTAGATAACTTCGAACCACTCACCATAGGAGCAGTTGCACCTTCCCAAAATAAAGTATTGCTCGAGCCAATGCAGGACTCCTTCTTCTTAGTTCCTTCCTGGGAGAAAGATGAACTTCCTATACTTTTTAGTAAAAGAACGGAAGAAGATCACGCCTGATAGTGAAGAAGAAAATCACGATAACGGAAGACTTCAACTACGTCGTTATAGTCAACAGTAAAAAGATATCATTCAAAAGATGGGCCATAATTTTAAAGCTGGTCTCAATGGCGGCAAAGCAAGTCGAACTCCTATTCATATTCCTGCTGCGAAAGGAAAATCACAACAATACTACAGCAAAACGAAGCGGAGATTAGGATATACTTCACCAATTTTGACTCCAGAAGCCTCCGAATCCGATGAAGAAGAACGATCTAACTCTTCTGATTCTATCTCATGGAATTCAGACACCAGCGTAGGGCACGTCCATCGCGTGACTCTATCTTCCAATATGGTAACTGCCGAGTTGTCGAAAGATGACGGAGACTTTGCCGAAGCCTCTGAATCTGATCCATGGACACAAAGGATGGATACTCAATAGGAACTTCACTTTGAGCAACGTGAGCCACCTACTGAAGATCAGTTGGTTCAAGTCAATGTTGGAGATGAAACTTCCCCAAAACCAATATTTGTCAACAAAAGTCTCCCTGAAATGGATAAACAGGATTTGATCCAACTCATTAGGGAATACATTAATATATTCGCTTCGAGCTATGAAGACATACCGGGATTAGATCCTCAGATTGCTGCCCACAAGCTCAACATTCTGTCGAATATGAAGCCAGTCAAGCAAGCAGTAACAACGTCGGTTTCGACCCGATATTATGGATGCCATAGAAGCTGAAGTCAAGAAACTAATCGCCTGTGGTTTCTTCAGAGAAGAGTAACATTCAGACTGGATGGCTAATGTTGTCCCAGTTTTAAAGAAAATAGGGAAAGTACGGGTCTGCATCGACTTCAGAGACCTTAATGAAGCTTGTCCCAAAGACGAATTCCCTCTTCCAATCACTTATGTCATGATTGACAATACTTGTGGATTTGAATGTATGTATTTTATGGATGGATTCTCAAGATATAATCAAATCAAGATGCATCCAGAAGGTGAGAAATATACATCTTTTTGCACTCCTCTTGGAGTCTATTGCTACACTGTCATGCCATTTGGTCTTAAGAATGCTGGTGCAACTTATCAGCGGACCATGAGTACCATCTTTCATGATCATTTACGAAAGACTGTTGAATGCTATGTTGACGATATTGCTGTCAAAAGTCATCTAAAAGAAGACCACATTCAAGACTTGAGAACTATTTTTGATTTAATGCGCCAACATCAACTCAAGATGAATTCCACCAAGTCATTCCTGGAAGTCTCTAGTGGCAAATTTTTGGATTCGTTATTACCTCTAAAGGTATACACGTTGACCCTGAGAAAATCAAAGCCATTCAAGAAATGCATCCTCCACGCAACCTAAAAGAGCTACGAGGATTCCAGAGACGACTTGCGTATATCAGGAGATTCATCTCAAATCTCTCTGGACGCTGTAGACCGTTCACTCAACTCATGAAGAAAAGGTGTGTCTTTTATTTGGACTGAAGAATGTTAACAAGCATTTAAAGACATAAAGTGGTACTTGATGAACCCTCCAGTTCTAGTGCCTCCAGTGTCAGGGATACCCTTCCTGATGTATGTTCGAGCAATGGACCATTTCCTAGGCGCTTTATTAGCTCAAAAGAATAAGGAAGGTCATGAACAGGCTATCTATTACCTTAACCATACAATATTGGAGCTGAGCATCGATACACTCCAGTAAAAAAAGAATGTCTAGCTTTGATGTCTTCTGTTCAAAAGATGAGACATTATATCACTGGCTAAACTATTCATGTTATTTCTAGAGTTAACCCTCTCCGGGTTCTGATGAAAAACCCCAGTACATTCAATTCCAGGCTTGCAACATGGGCCATATTGTTAGCACAATATGATATGGTTTATGTTCCTTAAAAGTATGTTAAAGGTCAAGCCCTCGTTGACTTTCTGACAGCTCATCCAATTCTAGAAACGTCTAAACTCTACGACGCGATTCTTGACGAAACTGTAGAGTCCAACATGATTTCAGAAGAAATTCTTACCTGGCGTCTATTCTTTGATGGTGCATCCAGAATCGGACCAAAAGTGCTATAGAATTGGTCTCTACTTTGTGGACCTAGTCTACAACAGATCCTCCTCACTCTTGCCTGCTGCTGTGGAGTTATATCCCATGCCATCCGGCGAGGGTAACTCGAAAATTTATATCGAGACAATGATAGATATTTGACATTTTTGGGAGGTACATCATCCTGCCCTCACTACACTGATAAACCTGCCTTCCTTCTTAGCCATAGGCTGGGATATTTCTTGATAGCATCACCAAATAAGATGCCCGGTTTCTTATGAACTATATTATCCACACTTTCTAGAGGTTATCCATTCACTAAACATAGTTGAGTGGAGTTTTCTTGAGCTGTGAGTATAGCTCTCCTGGCTTCAGGAAGGTTATAATACGGATATGAAACTTTTGATAAATCTTCCATGTATTCAGAAGTATTAAATGCAGAGGCAAATCTTTCAGCATTGGGATCTTCTCTCAAGTCAACTATATGAAGTTGAACAAACAGAAATTAGTTTCAAATAATGCTTTGAAGCAGAACATATTACTTCAATATGTTGCACAGTAGTCAGGTTGTGCGACACTCATATTGCGTCGTATACAGCATGCACAACCATCAGGTTGCACAACAATCAGGTTGTGCCGTATCTTGTCGTACAACATGTCGAAGTTGTGCCCGAAAGACAGCACAACATTTTGAAACGCTGCACAATGCGGATCGACAGCAACCAAACCCTAATAAGGGAGGCACAAGTTATGGAGTATGCCCAGCTCTAAAAAGAGAGGGCGCACATTGTCAGAATCAAGCCAAACCCTAAATAGGGTGGCCGATGATCAGTAGGGTGGTCGACAATTGGGTCTATAGTCGAATGCTTACCCTCCATGGCCGAGTTGGCCGTCTCTCGGCATAACGAAGGCGGAACTCGCGTGGATGACTCAGCTACAGTCTATCCTTCTCAGCAGCAGAGCGCTTGGGTGCCATTGCTGTTGATCAAAGTTCTCAAAGATCGAGAAAAAGGCGAAGAAGATCGGGTTTCTCTCGAGTTATCTTAAACGATGGTGAAGAATGAAAAATCGAAAGAGTACGGTTATTTATAGCTTTGTAAATGAGGCTGAACCGTGCAACTTGTGCTTAAGGACTTACGTTCGATAAGATTTTGTCAGCATAATTAATGCTGACTGCTGGTTCGCACAACTCATTGAGTGGCACGAGAATTAATCAGTACAGTACAGAAGACCTAGTCAAAGGCGACAGTTGTTGAGCTGCGCCTATCCGCAGCCTGAGATTAGTCCTAATGCTAAAAGCACTCCTGATTGGATTAGTCTTCTTAGACCTAGTCAAATAGTAGATTAACAGTGGAAAAGAGTACTCCCGATTGGATTAGTCTTCTTAGAGGAAAACTAGTATATATCGTGGTATTCACTAGTTTGATCTTCTCTCTTGATTATTGCATTTAATTTACTGTCTCTTATATATGTCATAGTTTATAATCTGTATATTTTTAAGTGGTAATTATTTTTGGTGCACACACACACTCTATTTACCTCCCTTAGAGGTGCTCAACAGTCCTACAATTGGTATCAGAGGAGGTTATATTCTTATATAACACTCTAGAGAGTATATATGGCAGCCATGAAAGCAATATTCAACGATGAAGGGCAATCCACAAATTGACCCCCACTATTTGATGGAATAAACTATACACATTGGAAAACACAATTGAGTTTCTTTCCAAAGTCTTTTGACTTTGATCGTAGGTCTATAGTAGTTGACGGTTATAAGAAATCGACACCTATAGTGATTGAGGGTGTACTTTTAGACAAGCAACACGACAAATACACAGACGAAAAAAGACAAAGGCTAGTCTAGATGCACATTCCATCAATGCACTATTCTATACAATTGACAAGATGGAGTTTAATCATGTTTCTACCTGTACTATGTCTCATAATATTTGGAAAGTTTTTGAGGTAACTCATGAGGGTACCTCCGAAGTAAAGGAATCCAAAATCAACAAACTAACACAAGAATATAAATCATTTAAGATGAAACTCGGCGAGTCAATTACACAGACGTTTACTCATTTTCTAGATATTACTAATCCTTTGCAATCCCTTGGTAAGGATTACAGTAACAATGAGAAGATCAGAAAGGTGCTATGGGCTCTAACCAAGAATAGGAGCCCAAAGGTAACTGCAATTATTGAAGGAAATGATCTCACCACAATGACTTTGGAGACATTAATAGGCAAGTTGATGATCCATGAGTTGGACTTGCAAGAATTTGAAGAAGTAACCCCCAAGAAAAAATCTATCACCTTCAAAGCACAAGCCAAAAGAGTTGCATATAATGATTCTGACAAAAAATCATCAATTGGTGATGAGCAAGCCCTACTAGTAAAGAACTTCAGAAAATTCTTAAAGTTTGAGAGATCAAGTCGAAGGAAGAAAGACGTCCACAAAAGCAATGAAGAAGAAACTATATGCTTTGGATGCAAGAAGTCAGGGCATATGAAGAAGGACTGTCCAATGTCAAAGAAAAAAATCCATATGATAGATCAAGATCAAGCAGGAACGCTACAATAGGTCGAAAGTATGCAAAGACAAGCATCTGGCACAAAAGTGATGCCAGTAAATCAGAAAAAGAAGACAGACCCTGCAGCACTACCAGCTTTAGAGACAGCTTTTAGCGAACTACTTGAAGAACACAGAAATGTGTTAGACAAGTACAAGCAATCTCGCAAAGAGGTTAAGGCATGCACAACCGAAGTAGAAAGATTGTCTAATCTTCTCGAAGACGTTAAAGAAACATCTGCTATCGGCAACACGGATGAGATAGACAAGCTCAAAGTAGACTATCATGAGGCTATCCTTACTATCAAAAAGAAAGAAAAAGACTATGTCAAAATACAAGAGCTTTATGACATAGAGAAAAGAAGCACTTAGTCATAAAGCAAAGACTCGTTGATATGAATATCAAATATGAGGAGTCTTATGCGGGCTCTAAAAAGTTAGAGATCAAGTTAGGCAAACAGGCCATTCCTGTGACACAGCCTAAGATTAGTCCTAATGCTAAAAATCATACAACTAGGAGGACTAAACCAAAGAAAGCATGCAAGCAACACGTCAATCATAATTATGCTTTCACATATAGGTTTTCAAAGAAGACACAAATGCATGTCAATACAGAAACAAAGAGCACTTTTTAAAAACATACTTGCATGTAATGTTGTACTCACGGGCACATATCATAGTACTGTCTAGCAAGAAAGCTTGTTGACAATCAAATACTTGTTTGGATACCTAAAACTAATCAAATGGACCCTTCAAGAAATAGGCACCAAAGGATTCACCTACTCGTTTTGTAGGTGGACCCTCAACCGTCTCATGCTAGAAGCAAGTGGATCTTCGATAGCGTATGTTCGGGACACATGACTGGTGATGCATCTTTGTTCGCTACGTTATCGATGAAGAAAGAAGGATATATTTCCTTTAAAAATAACTTGAGAGGTGATATAATTGGAAATGGTACTGTTGGTATGTCTCCTTACCCAGTAACAAAGATGTTTGTCTAGTTACGGAGTTGAAACATAACCTACTGAGCATAAGTCACTTGACAGATAATGGTTATGGTATCAATTTTGTAAAAGACAAATGCTATATACATGAAATGTCATATAGTAATCCCGTATATGAAGGGATTAGAAAAGACAACATTTATGTTTTCTCTTTAGAAAGTACTAACAATGCTGGAAGGTAACTAGCAGCAAATCAAGATGAAAGTTGGCTATAGCACATGAGGCTAAGACATGCCAATATAGATACTATCACACGGCTATGCACCAAAAAGTTGATAAAAGGACTCCCCGAAATCACATTCAAGAGAGATATGGTATGTGCTGACTGTGAAAAGAACAAGGCAACTAGGTCAACTTTTAAATCCATCAACGTTGTAAGTACTTCTAGACCATTGCAGTTAATTCACATAGATTTATTTGATCCTGGTAGAGTCGCTAGTCTTGGCGGTAAGCTCTACTCCTTTGTGATTGTTGATGATTTCTCTAGTTATAAATGGGTTTACTTTTATCAAATAAAAGTGATGCTAGTTATGAATTTTAGATATTTTGGAAAAAGGTACAAAATGAAAAAAGGCTTCATGATTACTTATATCCGAAGTGATTATGGTGGTGAATTTATAAATGCTGATTTTAAAAAGTTTTATGATGATAGTGAATACTACCACGAGTTTTTTGTCCTAGAACTCCCCAACAGAATGGTTTTGTGGAGCGAAAGAATCGTACTCTAAGCGAGATGGCTAGAGTCATGTTGAATCAGCATAATCTTCCTAAGTATTTTTGGGCAGAAGCTGTTAGTATAGCTTGTCATATTTTAAATAAGGTATTGATTCGACCTATCTCGAAGAAAATACCATATGAGTTGTGGTTTGGAAGGATTCCAAATATTTCATTTTTTAAAGTTTTTGGGTGTCGCTATTTTATCCTGAACACCAAGGACAACTTGGAAAAGTTCGACTCTAAAGCAGATGAAAGGATATTTCTTGGATATGCTGCTAAGAGTAAGGGATATAGAGTTTTTTTAAAAAGATCTATGATTGTTGAAGAATCGATTAACGTTACCTTTGATGAGCTCAATAGTCACAGATCTAGCGACAGTGACGATGAAGATGCACAGATTAAATCCAATTCATTTAAAGATAATGCTACCAAAGAGAGCCCTGTGGAAGATCTAATAAAGATGTTCGAATCTTAGAAATTCTTGCCAAATCATCCAGAAATGCCCATCATATATAATGTATCAAATGTGTAAGTACACGTTCTTCTATTAAAGACACTAATATAGCATCTAATGTAGCTTTTATATCTCAAGAAGAACCTAAGACAGTAGCATATGCATTTAATAATGAATTTTGGATTGATGCCATGCAAGAGAAACTTAATCAATTTGAGAAAAACCAAGTTTGGAAACTTGTTCCTGAACCTATTGGTCAATCGATAATTGGTACCAAATGGGTGTTCTGAAATAAGTTAAGTGAGGATGGGCAAGTTCTACGCAACAAAGCACGTCTAGTGGCACAAGGTTATAATCAAGAAGGAGTTATTGATTATGACGAGACATATGCTCCTGCTACTAGACTAGAAGCTATCCACATATTTTATGTATTTGCATGTTTTCACAATTTCAAACTATTTCAAATGGACGTAAAAGTGTATTTTTAAATGGATTTTTGAAAGAAGAATTTTTTGTGAAACAGCCCCCTGGAGTTAAAGATTTTCAAAAACCCGATCATGTCTTCAAACTTAGAAAAGTACTCTATGGACTCAACAAGCACCTCGTGCTTGGTCTGAACAACTAAGTGTCTTTTTACTTGAAAAATGGATTTTCAAAAGGAAGAGTTGATAGTACTTTATTTATCAAGTCTTCAGATGATGATATTCTTCTTGGGTAATTTATGTAGATGACATCATTTTTTGTTCTACTAACGAAAAACTTCGTCAAGAATTTGCTAAGTGTATGCAGAGTGAGTTTGACATGAGCATGATGTGAGAACTAACTACTTCCTAGGACACCAGATCAAACAGCACTCTCAGGGAAAATACATCAACCAAGCTAAGTATACGAAGGATTTACTGAAGAATATGAGTTCGACAATGTAAAGCCTATTGAAACTCCAATGGCTACATCAATCCGGCTTGACATTGATGAAAGTGGCAAACTAGTCGACCAGCATAAGTATCAAGGTATGATTATATAGCTCCCCTTCCCGGAAATATTTTGAAATATTTATTTATTTATTTATTTGATTTAAAATGGTGATTTTTATATTTATTTTATAAATAATTATTTAGTTAATTATTACGGTAGAGGACTTTAGCCAAGGTAGAGTTTTGAAGTACAAAATGACTAGGAATTATGGCACGGATAGTGCAGTGGCGTGCCTTGACTAGTGTATTAGCCATGCCAAGGAAGGCCGAGCCATAGTGATATCCTAACTAAAAAAACCAGGCCAAGTTGCGACTTAACCCTTACCGAAGATTTTATTTATTAATTAATTATTTATTATTAAGCTTTATTGACTTGTGGAAGACCCGGTTGTACCAAACCACTCTGGACTGGACCCGAACTGAGCCGAGCCCATATAATCGTGCGACCCGTCCGAAGACGTTCATGTTGATATATTTCTGGTAGAATTATGCCGTATTCTATTTTAATGAACTAATGCAGGTTTATAAGTATTTTATTAATAAATATTATGGATATAAAAATTAGTTGATATTCAATGGTAATTGTATATAATGTGTCCTTGTACATTTTTGGATTGTTAGACTGTATATATAATTGTATGTACACTCGTTATTGGTTTATTAAATTTCGTTATTATTATTAGTATATTTTATTGGGATTGTTATTTAATATTATTATTTTATTGGTTATATTTTTTTTGTCAGATAAATGTGATAATATATATTTTTTTTTGTCAGATACTATATATATATATTTTTTTTTGTCAGATAAATGTGATAATATATATATATATTTTTTTTGTCAGATATATATATATATATATATATATATATATATATATATATATATATATATATATATATATATATATATATATATATATATAAAATAAAAAAATAAAAAAAAATATATATATATATATATTTTATATATATATATATATATATATATATATATATATATATATATATATATATATGTGTGTGTGTGTGTGTGTGTGTGTGTGTGTGGTGTGTGTGTATATAAATATATATAGTATATGTATATATATATATATATATATATATATATATATATATATATATATATATTCATATATATATATATATATATATATATATATATATATATATATATATATATATATATATATATATATATATACATATACTATATATATTTATATACACACACACACACACACACACACACACACACATATATATATATATATATATATATATATATATATATATATATATATATTATATAATATATATATATATATATATATTTTTTATTTATATATATATATATATATATATATATAAATAAAATATATATATATATATATATATATATATATATATATATGTATATGTATATGTATTAGATTAATAAGGAAATGAAAATAAGAATAAGAAAAACAAAAAGAAAAACAAAGATTAATAAAACCCCAAGCCCAGCCTCCCGAGCCCACAGCAAATAGGCCACCAGAAGCCCAGCCCCAAGCTATTCCCATAGCCTCTCGGCCGAAACTCCAGCACCCGAGCGGAGAACATCGACTACACATAATAAATAGAAAGCCGAGAAAGAGAAGGATCGAAATATCAAACCCTAGATTATGATGCACCACCCCCTCCTCCTAACCTGGGCGGCCAACCCCCGCGCTCGCAGCGCTGCCGCGCACGGCCAGCACCGCCGGCAAGGATCACGCCCACGTCGGAACAGCGGAACGACGGCAGCAACATGCAGCCTCGAGCCCTACGTTACGGCAGGATCTCGCGACGCTCGATTGCCCGTTTCATGATTCGTCTCCTCTGGTATGTAGACTACATGTACGAATTTCCTTCCTTTTAATTCGTTCGAAATCTCGATGACCAGAACCCTAGGAAAGTTGAGTCAAACCTCAACAAAAACAGTGGCAATCCACTATGTTTTAGGATGTCGGATCATCGACTTCGGAAACTAATTCGAATGGCCTATTAGTATTTCCTTTAAAAAATAATTAAAGTCAGTCCTAGCCAACCTATAGGGCTCTGCAACCTAATTTACAGAACTCGATTTCATTGACTAAGCGCCGAGAAATCAGATTCCAAACTTCGACAAAAACCTATTTTTAAAATAGTAGAAATATTGAAAAATACTCCGATACCACGTACGTCTCGCTAAACCGGACGACTTGTTGCGAATCGAAAGTATTGAAAGGTGCGTAACTGCTTTGTGGACGTGTGGGCTTTGACGGAATTCAAATTGGTCGCGTGTGCGCGACGAATTTGATGCGTATCCGTCAAAATTCTCTGTATCGACCTCTGTGCAAATTTCTCAATTACTTTGTGCACGCTCGTCAGATCGAGACGAAACTTGCGCCAATAAGTCTGTATCATTTTATGGTCTTGTACGCCAAGTTTGGTCCGATTCTGAGACAGTTGATCGGGTCGCCGTTTCGCGGGCCCCACGAACCGACTCAACGGGCAATTTTGTGCACGGCCCACCGGAATTCGACTTTGGACAGACGGTTGGGTTCATATCATCAAAACGAATTCTTAGACATGTAGTTTGACGACTATAGAGACCATTGACTCTGGCACACTTTTCGGTGCGAAGCGGGTTCAACGGCGGACACCGTTTTTGCCCGAAATTACCGTTATGCTCCTGTGTCCAGAATTGGACTTAAGGACAGGTAATCATAGCTAATTTGACTATTCTGAGAATATTGGCGATGTCTGTTTCAGCTTTCGGAGACATTTGTGAATTTTGGACTTTATGGCGTACCAGTTGACGGTATATTATTGGTTCTTCGTGCTACCTCCAGGCAAGTATACCTTGCCTTCCTCTACATTTTATTTACATGTATGGTATTTTATTTCCCAGTTTTGATTGTTTATGGACATATACTTTTCGTATTATATTATTTTGTGTTGTTTTCATTGCATATAGCCGTGTTCATGTTTGGTCTTGTGGTTCACACTTGGAGTTTCCCATCAGTACCTTGCTTTAGTCGTATCATAGAACGAGTACGTATAATTGAACTGCTAAATCCTTGATATTGTTTCCTTTACACCAGAGAGTCCATACTCGGGACGAGGGTGTTTTTTTTATCTGTATACATCCGTGAGTCCACACTCGGGACGAGGATGTCGATTATTTGTATCAGACAGTCCACACTCGGGACGAGGATGTTTACTTGACTTGCACCAGAGAGTCCACTCTCGGGACAAGGGTGTTTACATCAGAGAGTCCACACTCGGGATGAGGATGTAGTACTTGCACCAGAGAGTCCACACTCGGGACGAGGGTGCCTTGCCGTGAACAAACCAGAGAGTCCACACTCGGGACGACGGTTAGTACTAACCAGGGAGTCCACACTCGGGATGAGGGTTAGTGCTTTGTTCAAACCCATGAGTCCACACTCGGAATGAGGGTTTGGTTCTTCCATTGATCTCGTGTTCATTGTTTACTCGGCAGTTCATTTACGCGTAGTTATTCTAGTGTTCGTGTGTTCGTGTTCGTAGTCATTTGTCATGTTCCTATTTTCTTGTTTATCTTCTTGCGCATGATAAAACGGTTAGATAGGCATGTACATTATGTATCTTGCTATGTCCTCTGAGGACCTGATGATCTCTTTAGGTTTAGTGATTGCATGGAGTTAGCTAGTAGTTCTGGATGGCGGAGGATTTGCGATTCTTGTGGGATTCAGGTATCATTATTACGTTTGGTATCCTTTCATGCTTTACATTTCTTATCACGAGTTATCCTGTTTATTGATTCACTTTAGAGACTCTAGTTATATTCTTTGAGTCTTATCGGACATTTATGCTAGTGGGCTGCAGACCATGACCCATAGTATTCATTCATGTTTCGTATACTTATTGTGGATTTGAGATATAGATTTGTTTGCCATGATTTGGCAGTATACCATAGCCGTGACAGCGTTTACGTATTCGAGTCGGGCTGGAGTCTGCTCGATACGTAGCTAGCTTGCTCACGAGCTCGCGTCCGAAAAATGGGTGTAGGTCGTGACAAGTTTTTTTTGGTGGCCCATGTAGGTCAGAGCATATCGTACCGATTACGTAACTGTACTGGTACGAGCCTGCGAATATGAATGAACCCTTAGGAATCTCAATCCACTCTGCTTTGAAAATTGTTTTAGAAATTTCTATACTTATCTTGAAACTCCATATTTTCTCTCGATTAAGGTAATAGTAGACTTTGAATTTTAAGGGATAGTCATGAATTAGAATTTCGAGGACGAAATTATTTTTAAGGTAGGTAGATTTGTAGCTCCCCTTTTCGGAAATATTTTTAAAATATTTATTTATTCATTTATTTGATTTAAAATGGTGATTTTTATATTTGTTTTATAAATAATTATTTAGTTAATTATTACGGTGGATGACTTTAGCCAAGGTAGAGTTTTGAAGTACAAAACGACTAGGAATCATGGCACGGATAGTGTAGTGGCGTGCCTTGAATAGTGTATTAGCCATGCCAAGGAAGGTCGAGCTATAGTGATGTCCTAACTAGGAAAACCAGTCCAAGTTACGACTTAACCCTTACCGAAGATTTTATTTATTAATTATTTATTTATTATTAAGCTTTATTGACTTGTGGAAGACCCGGTTGTACCAAACCAGTCTGGACTGGACCCGAACTGAGCCGAGCCCATGTAGTCGTGCGACCCGTCCGAAGACGTTCATGTTGATATATTTCTGGTAGGATTATGTCGTATTCCATTTTAATGATCTAATGCAGGTTTATAAGTATTTTATTAATAAATATTATGGATATCAAAATTAGTTGATATTCAATGATAATTGTATATAATGTGTCCTTGTATGTTATTGGATTATTAGACTGTATATATAATTATATGTACACCCGTTATTGGTTTATTAAATTTTGTTATTATTATTAGTATTATTTTATTGGAATTGTTATTTAATATTATTATTTTATTGGTTATATTATTTTTGTCAGATAAATATGATAATATATATATAGAGTTATATAATTATATACGTATAAATATGGATATATATACATGAGTATGTGTATGCATATATATATATAAATATATATAATATATATGTATATGTGCGTATGCGTATTAATATATATATATATATATATATATATATATATATATATATATATATATATATATATATATATATATATATATATATATATATATATATAAAAATATATATATATATATATATATATATATAAAATATATATATATATATATATATATATATATATAAAATAGATATAAATATATATATATATATATATATATATTATATCTATTTTATATATATATATATATATATATATATATATATATATATATATATATATATATATATATGTGTGTGTGTGTGTGTGTGTGTGTGTGTGTGTGTGTGTGTGTGTGTATATATATATATATATATATATATATATATTATATATATATATATATATAAAAAAAATATATTATATATATATATATATATATATATATATATATATATATATATATATATATATATATATATATATATATATATATATATATGTATTAGACTAATAAGGAAATGAGAATAAGAAAAAGAAAAGAAAAACAAAGATTAATAAAACCCCAAGCCCAGCCTCCCGAGCCCACAGAAAATAGGCCACCACAAGCCCAGCCCCAAGCTATTACCATTGCCTCTCGGCCGAAATTCTAGCACCTGAGCGAAGAACATTGACTGCACATAATAAATAGAAAGCCGAGAAAGAGAAGGGATCAAAAGATCAACCCTAGATTCTGACGCGCCACCTCCTCCTCCTAACCTGGGTGGCACCACCGCGCTCGCAGCGCTGTCGCACGCGACCAGCGCCGCCGGCAAGGATCGTGCGCGCACGTCGGAACAGCGGAACGACAGCAGCAACATGCAGCCTCGATCTCTACTTCACGGCAGGATCTCGCGACGCTCGATCACCCGTTTCAAGATTCGTCTCCTCTGGTATGTAGACTACATGTACGTCTTTCCTTCCTTTCAATTCGTTCGAAATCTCGATGACGAGAACCGTAGGAAAGTCAAGTCAAACCTCGACAAAAACAGTGGCAATCCACTCTGTTTTAGGTTGTCGGATCATCGACTTCGGAAACTGATTCAAATGGCCTATTAGTGTTTTTTTAAAAAAATAATGAAATTCAGTCCTAGCCAACCTATTAGGCTCTGCAACCTAATTTACAGAACTCGATTTCATTGACTAAGCGCTGAGAAATCAGATTCCAAACTTCGACAAAAACCTATTTTTAAAACAGTAGAAATATTGAACAACACTCCGATACCATGTGCGTTCCGCCAAACCGAACGACCTGGTCGCGAACCAAAAGTATCGAAAGGTGCGTAACGACTTCATGGGCGTGTGGGCTTTGACAGAATTCAACTTGGTCGCGTGTGTGCGACGAATTTGATGCGTATCCGTCGAAATTTACCGTATCGACCTCTGTGCAAATTTCTCAATTACTTTGTGCATGCTCGTCAGATCGAGACAAAACTTGTGCCAACAAGACTGTATCATTTTTTGGTCTTGTATGCCTTGTTTGGTCCGATTCTGAGACAGTTGATCGGATCGCCGTTTCGTGGGCCCCACGATCCAACTCAACGGACGATTTTATGCACGGCCCGTCGAAATCCGACTTTGGACATACGGTTGGGTTCATATCATCAAAACGAATTTGTAGACATGTAGTTTGACGACTATAGAGACCATTGACTCTGGCACACTTTATGGTACGAAGCGGGTCCAACGGCGGACACCGTTTTTGCCTGAAATTATCGTTATGCCCCTGTGTCCAGAATTGGACTTAAGGACAGGCAATCCAAACTAATTTGACTATTCTGAGAATATTGGCGATGTCTGTTTCTGCTTTCGGAGACATTTGGGGATTTTGGACTTTATGGCGTACCAGTTGACGGTATATTATTGGTTCTTCGTGCTACCTCCAGGCAAGTATACCTTGCCTTCCTCTACAGTTTTATTTACATGCATGGTATTTCATTTTCCAATTTTGATTGTTTATGGACATATGCTTTTCGTATTATATTCTTTTGAGTTATTTTCATTGCATATAGCCGTGTTCATGTTTGGTCTTGTAGTTCACACTTGGAGTTTTTTGTCAGTACCTTCCTTGAGTCGTGTCATAGAACGAGTACATGTAATTGAACAGCTAAATCCTTGATATTGTTTCCTTTGCACCAGAGAGTCCACGCTCGGGACGAGGGTGTTTTTCTAACTAGAGAGTCCACACTCAGGACGATGGTTAGTGCTTAGTTCAAACCCGTGAGTCCACACTCGAGATGAGGGTTTGATTCTTCCATTGATCTCGTGTTAATTGTTTACTCGGCAGTTCATTTACGCGTAGTTGTTCTAGTGTTCGTGTTCGTGGTCTTTTATCGTGTTTCGGTTTTCTTGTTTATCTTCTTGCACATGATAAAACTGTTAGATAGGCATGTATATTATGTATCTTGCTATGTCCTTTGAGGACCTGATGATCTCTTCAGGTTTAGCGATATCATGGAGTTAGCTAGTAGTTCTGGATGGCGAAGGATTTGCGATTCTTGTAGGATTCAGGTATCATTATTACGGTTGTTATCCTTTCATGCTTTACATTCCTTATCACGAGTTATCCTGTTTATTGATTCACTTTAGAGACTCTAGTTATATTCTTTGAGTCTTATCGGACATTTATGCTAGTGGGCTGCAGGCCACGACCCATAGTGTTCACTCATGTTTCGTATACTTATTGTGGATTTGAGATATAAATTTGTTTGCCATAATTTGGCAGTGTACTATAGCTGTGACAGCGTTTACGTATTTGAGTCGGGCTGGAGTCTGCTCGATACGTAGCTGGCTTGCTCACGAGCTCGCGTCCAAAAAGTGGGTGCGGGTCATGACAGATTGGTAGTTAATTATATTTAACTGCCAGTCATCTTGATATCATGTTTAGCGTTTGCATCTGTGCTAGATATCAAGCTAATCCTAAGGAGTCACACTTATGCATCGTTAAGCGTATCTTTCTATACCATAAGGAAACTTCTACAATCGGTTTGTGGTATCCAAAATCATATCTTTTGACCTAATCGGTTATTCAGATGCGAATTTTGCTGTATACAAAGTAGACCGTAAAAGTACAAGCGGTACGAGTCATTTTCTAGAAAAAGCTTTAGTCTCCTGGTTTATCAATAAGCAAAATTCTGTAGCGCTATTAATGACTGAGGCTGAGTATATCGCCGCAGGGTGCTGTTGTGCTCAAATTTTATTGATGAAGCAAACCCTAGAAGACTACAATCTGCACTACTCTAAGATTCCTATATATTGTGATAATACTAGTATGATTAATTTGACTAAGAACCCTGTTTGTAACCCCCAGTCCCAAAATATGTAGGACTAGGAACGTAGATATGTCAGCCGTATAATAAATATACGTAAGCTATAAATGTAGTATAACCACGACAACTAACCGTATCCATAAAATAAAAATAAAGCTTTTATAGAATCAAGACACGTCATCTTCGAAAGAATAGAGAAGATCACAACCACGGCTAAAATACCTGCGGGAAGACAAGAACACACACCTGGAAAGATCACCAGGTCCCCAGAGGAACGTAACAAGATACATAATATCATGCCCTAATATTGAATATAAACTGCTCAATAAATAAGTCAATTGGATTATAATATGGTCCAATACACACCATTGAATTAGCGTACCATCCCCCCAACCAAACAAGGACAGGAGATGGCACCCTAATCTATGATGAATATCTTTCCATGCTATAAATCCAATATGGTATCCGGACCACAACAAGGTTTTGTACCTTCTCAGCAGAGTAGTGAGCCATACCTGCAACCAAACAAGGACAAGATGTGGCAAACTAGTCTGCGACAAGTTATAATTCCAAGCTGCGATCAAATATAAGTACTAACCATTCTAAGTGAATGCAGTTTAAGAACATCCCTCCAATGCATGGGCTTTTTGGCGAAAAATGGGATTGGCATAGTCCCAACTTGGGGTACTAGGGGCCTCAAGCAAAATCGTTCCTCGAATGCCAGTGGCCAGCAATAAATAAAGGGTCGTCAACCTGCATCTTCGACGGAGCGTACGGTGAGAAGGAAATGTGCATAGTAGCCTATATGCTAAGGATATGTTCACCCTATCCAATGCCTATATGTTGCCTTGACAACACATAACCGCTAAGTCAAACTATCATGCAATACTATTAGCAGTTAACCCTATCGCAGGGCTTATACGTACTGGTGGCCAACCAGTCACGCATGTCCGAGTTCTATATGTGACTCGCGACTTCATGGTACAAACGTGTCATGGCCTATGAATGCAGCACAAACGAGGGTGGTCTATTAAATCTAAGGCTAATATGCATAAAAAGAATAAGTACAGAAAATAGAACTACATAGTATAATCTATCTAATTATGACAATGTAGCATAGTTTATTTTGCAGAAAAAATAATAAATAAATGCATGAATATGAGCTAAAGTAAAATAGACAGTAAATGGCAAGGTATCTTGCGTGGTGTTGCGCTCAGTATGGTGCGATAATCCTGATGGCATGGATTATGACTTCGGTATTACAACTACGCAAGATGACCCCCAGTGGTGGCACAGACTGTTTCATCGGGTCCAGAACGGTAAGATTAGTTAGGGTTGACATAACGAAGTACAAAATTGGCAATGGAACAGGAACAGTTAGATTAGACATGGGCATGATGATAATCGAAGGAAATTAGATAAACAATATATATACCGTTTTAGAAGAAAAAAGACTATAATATTTCAAAGCTAGATTTTATTAGTAAAACATATTTTTAGGAGAAATACTTTGAAAAATCAAAAATTGTTTTGGGCTAAACTCTAAGTTTGTATAAATATGTATTTAGATAGAGAAACTTATATTTCACTACTAAAAATATATCAGAAGTATTGAAGGAATACCAGCAAAAATTATTTTATAATTTGTAAGAATACATTTTTTATGGTGCAAATATTTTTATAAAATTCCTAAATAATAATAATATTTTGGTACCCATAAAACTAACATAAATAACAAGATAATACCAAAAGTAATAATACTATTACCTTATATCTTGTATTTCAAAGTATAGTATATATTAAATTAGTAGCTGTATGTACTAGTTTAACAATCTAATACTATAATAATACCTCATAGTAATACGAATAATGAATACTAAAACTGAGAGTAATAATAATAGTAATAAATAATAACAAAAATACCAATGGCCCACATGTGTTTCCTCTCTTCGAGGAGAACACAGAACTGCTAAAAGTAAAACCAAGACAGTAGAACACAGAACACAGAACTACCAAAGGTGAAGGAGAAAGAGAATTAGAGAGAAGGAGTCCAGAAAAGGGGAGAAGACGAGAGAGCGATGGCTTACCGGGAAGGCGGCGACTCAGATTAGCGCACGGAAGGAGGAAGCGGTACGTGTGCTGTTGGAATTATTCAATAATTAAGGGGCCACACATGTAAAATTAATTGTGTTTAGGCTATCTAAATAATTAAGCCAAATTAAAGTGGTCTATTTGGATATTGGCTTAAGGGTATAATTGTCATAGAATTAATGTGTAGATACCGGAGATAATTCTAATTTGATGAGGGGCCAAATTAGAAATGTCAAAACATATAAATATATGTATTCATTAGGATTATGGTCCCTAACTCATACGACCACCAAGAGAGAGTTTTCTCTATTCTCTTCTGTATCCCAATCAACGAAGAGAGGAACAAAGATTTCATCTTTGTTATTAAGGGCCGTAGCGGGTTAGAAGATCAAATCCCACAAAGAGAAATGTCTGCTTCAAGATCCGTCAAGCAAAGACAATGGATTCAGGTACGATTCCTCAGTTTAATTTTGGTGTTCATCTCATGAATCAACAGACTTTAATTTATAACAAGTGGTATCAGAGCCTTCCTGTTTGATTTATGAGGTTGAAATTTCAGAATCAATTTTTTGTTATTGTTCAGAAATCATAGATCCTTCATTCTAATTTTAATTTAGGGTTCCAATGGTTCGTAAAATAATATTTATGATACACAAATATTAGATATATATAGTTTCTCAATAACTGATTTCTTGATACACGAATAAAATTTTGTTCCGGCCAGATCATGCGGGACATGTATCCAAACGATACATCCATAATTAATGGACTAGGATGGCACTTATGTTTGTGTTGTTTGATCAAAATTGTTGGCAGTACTACACATGGTGGGTTATAATTTATGGTGGAATATAATTTATATATTTCCTTAGTGTTGTACTAGATGGCTAAATAAAGATAACAACTATTGGGATCTTGTCTTCTACTTATGAGTTGTTTTCGTACATAAACAACTGTTCCAACATGTTTGCACATCATAATTTATTTATTTTATTTTTTGCATACATGGTTCTCAATTGCTTACAAGTATATTGATTTGCTGTCAATCCTTCGTTGGTTTGATCGCTATATTAAGAAAATCTTGATAGAATTCATAATTTATGTACAGTAATGATCTCTCAGTTTATGCTTAAATATTAGATATGGACGCATGTGATAATGACCGTAGAAATTCTCCATTATATTAAATATACATGAATATGCTTATTGCTGGACATGTGATAATATGGAATGTCGGTTAGATTCCAATTAGTCATGCTGATAGATATTTGGTGTTACTCAATTTAGAGTGTTTTCCAATCTAAGTTGATCATTGGAGGAAAAATTGGAATCAAATATAGACAATTTTATGTTTGGCATAAATTTAGTTTCCAATAAATTTATGTTCTAAGTCATATATTTGATGTAATCTATTGACATACATATCTTCAGCATATTATTTTAATATAATCTTTATGGGTTATTTGAAACAATCTATTGGTCCATATTTTCAGTAAAATATTACGTGAATTTTATTATGTTGCTCAGTTTAGTCAAATTAAGAATATTTGTTTGAATCATGTAAAGAGATTCACATGCTTATGATTATCTTATTTGAGTTGTAATATTTTAATTATGCATGTACATAAAGTTTTGGACATGATTCGGTTTTGTAAAATTTAGTCAACATTCAAAAAAAATTTGGTGCCTTTTGTGACTAGCAATAGTCGTCTAATATTCTAAATAGACCCATTGAAACAAGATGTCGCCAAAGTGACCTCACTTGCGTAAATAGTCTATGAGGGATTTGTGTGTGTAAATTCATGCGAGTATTAGCCGGCCCAAAGGAAGGTTAATACTTGGCCAAATTACACACATACTTGTGGTGATAAATGTGTGACAATTATACGGTTTACATATGAATAATAACCCGATCCAAAGATAGGCTTATTATTTGACATGACTTATTATCAACGTTTGATCATTATACCAAGAATACCACTTGTAGTTAATATCACTGTCCAAAGACTTGATATTAATGATGTACTAGGTACCTTGAGATGGGGTTCACCATTATTTGAATTTGTTTGACTATATTTTACGCTTTGGTTATTTGTTAAAGCATGTTTGTTTTTGGTTACTTTGTTCTCTTTACAGTTAATGTTGTTAAAATATCTGTCAATAAGATTTTAATTTTTATGTTTAATGGGATAAACTTTAAGGGCAAAAAAAGAAATGAATACAGTAGCTGCTAAGGGTCCAGATCAAAAAAAACAACAATATAAAACTAAGGGTTGTTCTTTTGTGATAAGACATGACACATAAGGAAAAAATGTACAAAGTACCACGCATGGCGTATAAAGAAAAGTACATTTCTAAATTTGATCTGTTCTTAGGTTAATTTAGATTTAGTACCAAGAAACTCATGGTAGTTAGATTCTGGTGGGACTACCCACATTAATGTTCTAGGCAAGGTTGCCTGAGTTACCGAAAGTCAATTGATGATGAAAGATACATCTATGTGGGTGACAGAAATTCGGTAGAAGTGAAAGCAATAGGACATTTTAGGTTATTTTTAGGAACCAATTATTATTTGGATTTGATAGACACTTTTATTGTACCATCTTTTAGACGAAATTCAGTTTCAGTTTCCTTAATGGATAAATCTGATTATCATTGTTCATTTGAAAACAATAAGTTTAGTCTATCTTTAAATTTAATTATTATTGGTAATGGTTCCCTTAAGGTTTATGATAACCTATTGAAACTATTGTATCTTATAATGAAACCTTGCAAGTGAAGTCATGTGGTACCAAACGCAAAATTAACAATATATATTTTTTTAGCCTCATTATGACATAAGCTTTAGGTCACTTCTCTAGAAATAGAGTTGAACGATTTGTGTCTGATGAGATTTGGATTCCATTGACTTTATAGACTTTAATGTTTATATTGAATGTGTAATTGGAAGACAGACGAAAATTAAATTATAAGCAGCCACTTTATTATTTATGCTACAGATTAAGGGGTTGATAATTATACAATCCCACACTAAGAATTTTTTTTGAGACGAGAAGTGTAATATTTTTTGAGGATGTTGAGTTTGGGGGAGAAATAAAGTCCAGATCATTGTCTTTGAGAAGGAATCAATTACGATTCCTACTATCACTTTTGACGAAGTACAGGATTCTACACCTGTCATGATCAAGAAGTGAATTCGGAGTCTCAATAAGAAAATATCAAATTACCTCTATAAGTCGTTGTTGAAATACCTTAACAACGACAACATAGCGGCACTCCATTCAAGATAAGGTAATTATTCCTAAGGAACAAACTCAACAACCTCAAGAACCGGTAATATTAAGATGGTCCACCAGAGAAAGGAGAAATATAATTTCTGATAATATTGTCATATTTCTGTAGGAACGTGAGAAAGACTATGGATATTGGAAGATGATCTAATCAACTTCCGTCAGGCCATGAAAAGTTCCAGTTCTCAAAGTGGATTGATACAATAAATAAGGAGTATAAGTTCATGCAAGACAATAAAGTTTAAGAACTTGTCCCATTACCAAAAGGTATGAAATTCATTGGTTACAAATGGACATTTAGAACCAAGAAGGATTCGAAGGGTCATGTGGAGAAGTATAAAGTATGTCTTGTAACTAGTGACTTTACTCAAAATTTTGGGATTAATTTTAAAAAGTTTTTCTCTTTGGTATCTTTGAAAAACTCCTTTAAAATAATCATAGCACATGTTGCACATTTTGATCTTGAGTTACATCAAATGTATATCAAAACGGCATTTCTCAATGGTAACATTGACGTAACTATTTATATGGTGCAGCCAAAAAACTTTGTGTCGAAAGATCCAAATAATATGGTTTACAAATTAACAAAATCTATTTATGGACTCAAGCAAGCTTCTCGTCAGTGGTACTATAAATTTCACCAAGTTGTTACCTCGTTTGGTTTTGAGGTTAACGTTGTTGAAGATTGTGTGTATCATAAATTTAGTGGGAGTAAAATTACTTTTTTTGGTTTTGTATGTTGATGACATACTGCTTGCCACAAATGATATAGGCATATTGCATCACACTAAGAAATTTCTATCAAATAACTTTGAGATGAAAGATCTTGGTGACGCCTCTTTTGTATTAGGAATTCAAATACACCGAGATCATTCTCGAGGTATTCTTGGATTATCACAAAAGAGCTATATCGATAAAGTGCTTAAAAGATTTGGCATGCAGGAATACAAACCAGGTGACACCCCAGTCGCTAAAGGAGACAAGTTCAGTCTTAATCAGTGCCCTAAAGAATAGCCTTGAAATTAAGAAAATACAATAGATTTTTCCTTCGTGATCAGTTTTAGGGAGTCTAATGTGTGCTCAAGTATGTACGCGTCAGGATATTACGTACATATTAGGATGTTAGGCAGATATTTAAGCAAATATGGATGGATCATTGGGTAGCAGCCAAACTACTTAAGTAATTAATAGAGAACAAGAAATTATATGCTCTTTGTAGGAGATCGGATAATTCTGGAGATCAAAAGGTATTTCGACTCCGATTTTGTTGGATGCCAACACAGTAGGAGATCCACATCAGGTTATGCTGACTAATGGAGATATATTTTGGATGAGTATCAAACATGCACTCATAATTTCTTTTACCATGGCAGCAAGGTTTATAACATGATGTGGGGCATCTATTCAGGAAATATGGCTACAAAATTTTGTCACAAGGCTGTGCCTACAGTACGGTGTTGAAAGACCACTTAAATTATGGTGTGACAATAAATCAGCAATAATGTATTCCAATAACAACAGAAACTTGTATAAGTCAAGGATATTGACATAAAGTTTCTAGTTGTGAAGGAAAGAATTCAGAATGGTAAAAGTGTCCATATAGCACATTAGGACAAACTCCATGTTAGCGGATCCGCTCACAAAAGCATTATCACCTAGGGTTTTTTATGAGCATACTACTCATATGGGTGTTATCTTAATTAAGAATATGGCAATACAGTGGAAGTTTGTATTTTATGTATTTGGGTGCTATTTGGTTTTGGACACATTTATGTATTAAAGTATTTTGGATATTGTCACGACCTGCACCCTAGAGTAAGGGCACGAGACGTGGGTACGTCCAGCCTACGCCGCAGTGTCGGTGGTAGAACGCTGTCCTAGGTCAATCATCTAACAATATAAAGGCACCTGTACAGTATATACACTCCGAATGGAGGTGACATAGCAAATACAGTCACAATCACATATAAGGTAGAGCATGATAAAAGATAGATAAAACATGAAATCCATAAAGAGATATAGCAGATAGAAGTCTAAGTGTCTAAGATACACAAACCCAGAAAACATCTCCAAGCTCAAACACAGTAATCCATAGAATAAATACAACTCAAGACAACTGAAATAAAGTAAGAAAAACCCTAGCTATCTATACAACCTCTAATGTGTCTCCTCTAGGCTAGCAGGCAACCTCCAAACTATCTGTAAAATTTATTAACAGGTCCAGTCAGGACAGGAGCGAGCACAATACATCTCAACAGATCATGGCAGGTTAGAAAATATAAACATGTAGTAGAGTAAGATACAGGAAACTGAAAGGAAGTACATGATGTAAACAGATAGAGAACTATAATAGAAATATCTACTATAAATAGAGAACTAACAGTGGCTAGTGATGTAGAGTACAGGATAGCACATGTGAACAGGACAGATTAGCACATGATCTACACTAAAGAGTTTCACATGATCTACACTACTATGGAATTATTCACATGACTATTAGCACTCCCCCGTTTTCCCTAATTAATACACAAGGATCTAAGCAGGTTATGTTATTATACATGATATCACATGAAGGCCTATGAAAGGGTGCACATGATAGTATACATGAGGGCTCTGTGAACATGAGAGTACATGATTCACAAGAGTGTACATGTATAGTGAAAGCACATGAGTACATGATGAAAGTGAAACGCACATAACATAATGTACCCGATGCTTCCAAGGGGGATAACATCGCATGAAGAGATCCATATAGTACTAATCCGTGATAATATCGTGACAGCATCAAGTAAAGTAATCTAAAGCAGAAATATAATTCTAACAAGTTATGAAATGATCAGAGAATGTACTCGCCTGATAACCTGAACAGCTGATAGGTATAGGGGTCCAACTGAAGCCACAGAGTCCTATTTAAAGCAACACAGGTTACAAGGTGTTTAAGTTGTAATAAATGAATCTCTTAAAGCAATCTATATTATCCTAGGTTCTTCTAAGTCAAATCAACTCTAGGTCAACTCCGGTCAACAATCTAGTCAAACTAGGTCAAGTGTTGACTTACAGTTGACTTTTGGCCAACTGGTCAACTCTGGTCAAACAGGGTCAATTCTAGTCTAATTATTAAAGATATAAAATGTACTTCGTTATTCGTACGTCGAAACTTATGACACGCAAATCGAGATAAGATGATTAACGGTAAAGTTAATAATCTTATTGTAGTGATCCACGTGTCCGTCTTGTTAATTTCAGCGATGTGAGATCGCTGGAATTGACCGATCTCAGTTTCGTTGTACTAATCCCGAAATACGAATATTATAAGAATTAATTATACTAAAAGGTGATACATAGAGAAGCTATCTACAAACATTGTCGGATGATGAAATAAACATCGCCAACAGGGGCAAAAAGGTAATTTCGGATCAAAAACGGTATCCGTGTCGGAGCCGTTTTGCACCAAAAAATATGCAAGAAAACAAGTCTACAAAATATAACAAATTATATGTCCACGAAACCAGAATGACGATACGAACCCAATGGTACATCCAGAATTGGATTCGTTGACCCGATCTCAATTTGGTCCGTTGACCAGAACTTAGAATTCCAGTTTGCACGGAAATACGTGCCGGAGCTAATGTTCTCAAAACTCAGCAAACTACATGTCAACGAGTCCAGAATGACGATACGAACTCAACGATATATTCGAAATTGGATTCCGATGAGCCGATCTCAAAATGACCTGTTGACCCGGATATTGGTATCCGACTTGCACCGAAATGCATGCCGGATCCAATGTCCACTAAAATCTAGCAAATTATATGTCAACGAGTCCAAAATGACGATACGAATACAACGGTATATCCGAAATTGGATTTCGATGAGCCGACATCAAAAAATCCCGTTGACCCGGACTGTGGGACCCACTTTGTATCGAAATACGTGCCAGGGCCCACGTCCTCCAAATCTAACAAATTTTATATGAAAACATGCCAGAACGATGCCACGAGTCTACTGGTGGTGTCAGAAATGAAATCTGGAGTCCCGTGTTCAAAAATGGAATTTTATAAGTTGGAAATTACGAATTTGGACGACCAACTTTGGCGTCGAATTCAACCAATCAAACAAGATCACAATGAAACGAAACTGGAGGGGTAGTAAGAGGGTTATACCAGCTTCGTACAGGAACTAGTAACACGCCAAACGGAGCTGCGGTAGAGGAGGTACAAGCTGACGAAGTTGGCTCCGCGAAACTGTCCAAATTTTATACAATTTAAACGGTCAACTTGCTGGCCGATTTTGATGTATCAAACGATAAAATCAACTGACGAAACTTGACAGTAGTGAAGATGGATATACCGAGATTATGACGGAGCGAAGAAATCGCCGATCCAATGGTCGAATTTCTCAAAAATCATGCACAAAGTTGCTGCGACGGGGCGCCAAAACGGACTTGATTCCGCGCGCGTCGCGGCGAGAATTCGTGCGAAATGCAGGAATTGCCTATACGTCGCACCGGAGAAGGAGGTGGCGCAGCCAGGGGGGTCGCCTGAGTTCGCCCACCGTAGGGGGGGCGCCCACGGAGCCGGCGGTGCCTGAACGGCGGCCTGCACGCGCGGCCAGTGGCTGTTCCGGCCGGCCATGGCAGCTCGCTGCTGTCGTAGCTGCTGTTGCTGTGGTACGGCGGCTTGCCTGGCCCAATGACAGCGGGGGCGACGCGGCCTGGCGAGGTCGGCGGTGGCGCGCGGAGCTGAGGTGGTGGTTCGATGGTGGATCAATGTGGTGGTGGTGGTGATTCATGATGTGGTAGTGGTGATGGTTCATTGAAAGAAGGTGGAGAGGAGAGGTGGTGGCCGAAGGCCTACTGGTGGTGGCCGACGGCCCTCGGCCACGGCGGAGGTCGGGGGAGGTCCGGCCAGGTTGGGCTGTCGGGATGGGTTGCTGTGTGTGGAGAAGAAGTATGGGAAAAAAATAATAGTTGGAGAGAGAGATGAGAATAGGAGTGAGTGTAATAAATTGTGTGTGATAAAGAGAGGAGAGAGAAATCCAATCCTCAAAGTTAGGGCCGGCTAGTAATCGAGGGGCTGTGTGTGAATGTGAGGGAAATAAATGGTGAGGATTAAATGAGATAATCCAATGGCAAGGATTTAAATGTAGGAAAAATAGGTTATTCCTATAGGGATTTTAATAAAGGAAAATTCTATTAAATATTAAAAATAGGTAGAATAGGGTACTTAATATTTTTCAAGGATAATGAGGCTGAGGGTGTCATGATGGAGAGTAACATAAAGCTGGACTGGACTTGGTGGAGCCAGATTGGGTCAACATCAGATTTAATATCATAAATGAATTAATTTAGACATTTATGATCATGGGTAAATAAGTAGCACGTAGGGATTCCAATAAATGGGACACAAGTGGCATGCGGATAGTAGGCTCAATGTGGGCTATGTCCATATTTGGGGCTGACAGGTTTTGGTCGACAGGGTACCCACAAATCAAGTCGGAAAATAAATGTGATACCGTGGGGTGAAATAAAATCGGGTCACGTGTCAGGAAAGTTGTGTGAACAAAATGGAGCACAAAATGGTGTGTCTGAGTGGGACACGAAGGTCATGGGTGAAGAGCATCTCGAGTAGATCATGCATGATGAGTTGGTTTCAAGAAAATGACTAGCCTGGTGCTCCCAATTCAAAAGTCACGGTAACATGCTAATAATGATCAAGGAAAAGAGTGGGAAAATTAATTAATGATCTAACGGTGTAAATCGACCCGAAGTTGTGCGAAGCAAAAAGAGTACAAAGAAACAAGTTTGAGTGGGACACTATATACCAAAATGAAGGTAATCCTGTCCACTACAAAACTCATGAAGAAGGTTTCCAGAGTTGAACATCCCTGACACTCCAAATATCAAAGGCACGGAAAAGTACACTTAAAGATAATTAACAGAATAATTTATTTATTGAAAATAAAATAAAAAAATAAAAAATCAACTCGAAATTTAGGGTGCTCACATCCTACCCACCTTATAAAAATTTTGTCTTCGAAATTAAAATGTTCATACTCCTTCTTGGTCAAATCCCCACAATCAAAGTCTCAGAACTTAAGTAAAACATACGATTAAAAAGGGACGACATACAGGGTCATGGCATACGGTGGTAATGAAAGTCTCATCTAGGTATACTAGTCATACTAACCAAAACGGTCATAGGGTATCAAAACACACAAGCAATTAGGGGTGTTAAACCGAAAAAGACACATAAATAACAAATCATCAAAACTGTAAGACAATCTACCATCCTATGTGAAAACTGGTACTTATCAAAAAATAAAGAAAGGTAACTACCAATTATCTAGGGTACTATTCAAAGAAAAATCAAAATCACAAGTTTAATTAACGAAAGTCGGTTACATTGAAATCCAATCACAATATATATATATATATATATATATATATATATATATATATATATATATATATATAGAGAGAGAGAGAGAGAGAGCGTTAGAGAGGGAAAAGCTAGCATTATGTAAAGGTTATGTGTAATCCCCCAAAATTTTGGAGGATTTTTTTGTATTTTATTACATAAATATTTAGTTGTTTAAATTATGAAATCGTATCATGGCTATCTTGACCTTTTAATATTTATAATATATTTTTATTTTTGGAGTTTAGAAGTTTTAAATGTTTGTAAAAAAATAATAGTAATATATATTATTAGTCTCTCCTAATTATCATAACCTTGCTAAGTGATTTTTGTACAAATTTCATTATTATTATTATTACTATTATCATATTATCATTATTAATATTATTATAGTGTTCACAGTTGATTGTTATTTAATAGTAGGCAATAATTATTAAAAATATGTGCAAAACTATATTAGTAAAGTTTTAGAAAATATTTTATATTCTTAGTATTTATTTAAAATTTTATTAGAATCTTTATGAGTATTATGAATTATTAAGGGAAAAAGAAAAAGAAGAAGGAAAAAAAATTACTTAACAGCACTGTTCATTGAACAGTGCTGTGCTCTCCCCAACCCGTGAAATCCCAAGGAACCCGACCCCAACAGCAGCTCAGCTGCGCTGTTTGTAAAAAAAAAGGCAAAATCTTGCGAGATGACATCATCTCATGAGATGACACCATCTCGCGAGATGAAAACCCAAAGCATACCCGACCTTTCCCCCACGTTTCTTTCCCTGCAGTGTAAACACGCGCCAGGAAGGAATGGATTTGATCAAATCTTGATAGCTAGTTAATCCAAATCTACATCAAACTCGAATCCTTCTCCCGATAGCATCCGTCCAATCTAATTCTCTAGTAATAGATTCAAATAAATCTGATTTATTTCAACCCCACTCACGCGTTGGAGCGAAAACCCTATTTCCACAAATCAACCTTACCGTGCTCGAGTCTCTCGATCCCGGAGTCAACTCCTGACTCCCGACGAACTACAACCCCCTTGCGCACCTCCCTGGACGACTGCTACCAACGCAAGCCGCCGGAGTTGCCGCAACCGAAGCGGCGAACGCTCAAAACAGGGGAGCTCTGTTTCAGAATCGAAGCCCAGGTACTCTCCTTCCCGATCCAGTTTCTCCTCCGATGTTGGACCGTTTTGCGATCCGTAAAATTTTACAGAGAGTCTAGATGACCATCTGTCGACCCTTTCAATTAGATTGTATTAGTACTCTCTGGTTCATTCGTAAAAGATTTTGAAATACTATGAAAACTCACAATTAGAAAGATCAAAACCTGTTTTTCCAAACCAAGATTGGAAGACGATTTTTAGCCGGCCCGTTGACAGTTTTGAAATATTGTTTGAATATATTCGCAACCAACATATACAAGATGGAAACCCAACTGGTAGTTCTGATTTTCATTGATTAGATTGTGATTAGTTCAGCCTCAAAGTTTAGGAAAAATCGGATTTTAAAATAGTGAATTTTAATAAAACCAACCGATACGGCGCACGCCCCGACAAATCGGGCGACGTGGTCGCGCACTATACGCATCGAAAGATGCATATGGATGTTGCCGACGTGTGGGAACTGACGGAACTCAATTTCGTTGTGCGTGCGCGACGAAATCAGTGCGTATCCGTCGAGATACCCCCGTATCGACGTTTTGCAAACTTGACCATAACTTTGTGCATGTTCACCATATCGAGATGAAACTTGTGCCATCAGGACCGTATCATTTTTCTGGTCCTGTATGCCAAGTTTGGTTCGATTCTGAGAAGGTCGAATCAGAACGCCTTTTTGGCGGGCCCGCGACCCACTCAAATGGGCGATTTTGTGCGCGGCTCATCGGAATCCAAAAATGGACATACCATTGAGTTCCTCTCCTCAAATCGAATCCGTAGACTTGTAGTTTGATGAATTTAGAGACCGTAGGTCTGGCACGCGTTTCGGTACAAAACGGGTCCAACGGCAGACATCGTTTTGGCCCGAAATTACGATTTCGCCCCTGTTCCTGAATTAGACTTTTGGACAGGCGTTTCTTAGGTATTTCTTTTATTCCAAATCTGTTTGTGATATTTATTTCAGCATCCGAGGTCGTTCGTAAAAGTTGGCTTTCGTTGCTTCATTGTTCTAACGATTTGAGTCATCGGATGTCGCCATTCTGCACACTACCTCCAAGCAAGATACCTTGCCACCAACTGTTTATTTATTTTAGCTCATATTTTATGCATTGTTCATTTATTTTCTTTATGCAAAATAAACTGTGATACATGGCATAACCTGTTAGAACTTACTGTTCAGTTATATTTCCAGCTATGTATTATTTTCTTACACACTAAACTTAAAGTTAAGGGTCCACCCTGTGTGTGTTGCATCCATAGGCCTTGACATATTTGTATCACGAAGTTGTGAGTCACATACAGTACTCGGACATGCGTGATCGGCTGGCCACCGGTATGTATAAGCCATGCGATAGGATTAACCGCTAATAGAGGTTGCATGTTAGTTTGACTTAGCGGTTCATATAGGTTTTGTGTTGTGGATACAACATAGTAGGCATTGGGCGGGGAGGACAATTCCTTAGCGTATGGGCTTCAATGCACTTTCCCTTTTGTAACCCGTGAGCTCCGCCGGAGACGCGGGTCAGCTTACCCATGATTACTAACGGCCACTGACGTTCTGCGGAACGTTATGCTCTTATTGATTGGGCCTCTAGTGCCCCAAGGAGGGACTATGTCGATCCTATTTAGCCAGGGCCCATGCACAGAAAGGATTGTTCTTAACTACATTTCACTTAGAACGGTTAGGCACCTTTATCCGTTAGATATGAGTACTTTTGGTTTGGGTACTTGTATCTGACCGTGGCTTGCAACAATAACTTGTCGCGGATTAGTTCGTCACATCTTGTCCTTTTTTGGTTGTAGTTGTGGCTTACTACTTCGATGAGAAGGTATTGAACCTTGTTGGGGTCCGGATACCATATTGGATTCATAGCATGGAAAGATACGTCATCGTGAATTCGTTTACCATCTTTTTTCCTTGTTTGGTTGGGGGGGATGGTAATCTAGTTCAATAGGTGTGTATTGGACCATGTTATGATCTGATCTTACTTATTCTTATTGAGCAGTATTTATTCAGTTTATGTGGCATGCTCTTTTTGTATCTTGTTACATCCCTCTGAGGACCTGGTGATCTCTCCAGGTATAGGTGGGCAGGACTTTCTGCAGGAGTATGGCTCCGGTGTAGACTCATCCTTCACGCTCGAGCGAGTCGTACCTTCTGATCACAGCTGTCCCTATTGGTTCGAGGAGCCTATTTAGTCATTATTTCTTATTCTATTATTCTTAGAGGTTGGACTCTATTTCCTTTCAGTTTATTCTAGTACTGGTAGTAGATTTGTCTCCGCCCGGTCAACCATTATATTTTGACATTTACTTTGATTATGAGATTCTATTTTCTTTATATTTACTGTGGATGAGATTAGCTTTTATCTGTGACTGTCTGTTATTATTATTCACAAAACAGCTTATGCGTATATTTGAGATTTTTTATATATTGGAGTATATCTTGTATATATGCAGCTGGCATGCTACGTTTCTAGTCCTACGTATTGTGGGACTGGGGCGTTACATGTTTTTGTGGTGGCCCATGCAGGTCTAGATAAATTGTTTGGTTACTTTACCGTACCAAGCAAGCCTGCGTATAGGATTAGAAATTAGGATCTCATCCATATATATGACATTCTATCTCGCTTTCATTTCGAACTCCCAACTGCCTAACTTGGTTCCTTCTTATTGAATTATTCTTCCGTAAATCCTTATCCCTCTTTCGTGTGTACTAGGTCGTCATGTTCCACCATTCAATCATATTATCAGTCCAACTTTTATAAGTTGGGTAGGAAACCTTACAACTTAACTTCCTTTGACTTTAACAAAGGCCTTAGACAAGAAGACAGTAGGACGACTGCATAGACACGAATACCGAACACGACTTGGATTCTTAAATAGCTTAAATTACTTATATTTCTTTCATCATTATCTCGCGTATTTGTAATTGGACTACCTTGACTAATGCTGCTATTATAGCCTAGTTTTGCAAGCTTACACTCTCATCGAGCTTGTTCAGGACATATGTTTTATTGTGGGCACCCACTGATACATTGTCTTATCAGAACCTGTGTATTGTGGTCTGATCAACCATAGTGCATTTGGTTCGCCTTTCGTATGATTCTACGTGGATTGAGATATGGTTAGCTTAACATATTCGCCCTCTAGGATCTTATCCACGTGTTGTTGATATTTTAAATTCTTTATTAAACTCTCTTTTAATTGCTTGACTCAAAACCTATCTGAATCTATTCTAACATTGCCCTTATCTTTGTGCCAGCAATATGACTCTACACAGCAGACACACCTCGACCCTGGCCATCACATCTGGTAATGCAACTTTCCAGGAAGAACAGGTTTCCCCAATGACCCCGGTGACTCCGTATCAGCTAGAGCCACAGCAGAATACCATGAACCCATCGACGGTGCAGCAGGAAGCCCAAGTGCCCCCAGTCAGCCAGGTTGGGCAAACTACTGCAGTACCACCAGGAGAGACTGCACCATCCCTATTGCCTCAATAATTTTCGCCACAGCTCGGACCCCTACTGCCTCCACTTCCGACTGATGCGGACCCGACCACCCGGTTTATATATGCTATGCTACAATCTCAGTAGCAACAAATGGAACTGTTGAGGCAGAGTATGATGACCTACTTAGCTAGACCTCCACCACCAGCCCAGGTACTAGATCCAACTCCAGCTCCACAACCATATCTGGGCTCCATTGCAGACTTCATCGACATGGGCCCTAAGAATTTTAAGGGTACCGAGGGTCCCTTAGAAGTTTCTGCATGGCTTATTAGCACAGAGAAATTCTTGAGGGTATCCTAGTTGCCAGCACATGATTGGTTGACAGCAGTCGACTTACTCTTAGAAGATAATGCTCATCACTGGTGGAAGGCTGAAGAGAGACGACTGTCACGACCCGCACCCACTGTGAGGGTACGAAAACGTCACAACGCCCAGCCTATGCCGCAGTGTCGGTGGTAGAACGCTGTCCTAGGTCAACATACATCTAGCATTATAATACTAAGCAGTAAATGAACTCAATCACAACTAAGGAAGAAGAAAGCACGATAAGATATAGAACTCAGGAAAATACAGAAGATAGAATAGTCTAAGGTAATATCCCAGCAAATATCCAGAGTACATATCTCAACTACTGAGTACGAAAGAATATATACAACTCAACATCTCTGAACAGAAGTAAAGTCTAGCTAACAGTCTCAAGACAACATAAAAATAAGATAAGGCCTAACTAAACTAGTCTAGGCAGTGGGGGTGATGTCCTCAGCTAGAGCTGTCCGTAGAAGGTATCCTTCCAGCCCTTCTCCTCGTCCTCTGTAATATTTTCAACAGGTCCAGTCAGGACAGAAGCGAGTACAGTACATCTCAACAGTTCATAGCAGGTTAGAAAATATAATCATGCAGTAAAGTAAGATATAGATACTGAAGAAATACAGTATGTAAACAGAGAGAGAGAACTGTAATGGAAATATCTACTATAAATAAAGAGCTACCAGTGACTAGTGATTTAGAGTACAAAGTCGACATGTGAACGGCTTGATTTGTACATGGCTATACTAAAGAGGCGTACATGGCTATTCTACTTTAGAATTGTTCACATGGCTATTTATACTCCCCTGTACCCCCAATTAATCCACAAGGATCCAACCAGGTTATGTTATGATTCTATGTAACAGCCCCCGAAGGGTGGTAAGCCTCCGAAAGGTGATAAGCCCCCAAAGGGTGATATACCCCCAAAGGGTGATAAGCCTCCGAAAGGTGATAAGCCTCCAAAGGGTGATATGCCCCCAAAGGGTGATAAGCCTCCGAAAGGTGATACATAGTAGTCCCATAAATGGGATAAGGATTCAAAGAAGACTCTACGATCATATGGGTATATGTCATAAGTGATCAAAGAACCAAAAAAGTATATGATACGCTATGTAAGTGAAACGCACAGAACATAGAGTACCCGATGCTCCCTGAAGGAATAACATCTCAGAGGGGGATCCATATTGTACTAATCCGTGTGACCAACGTGACAGTATCAAGTAAAGTAATTTAATGCAGGAAAATAATTCTAAGCAGGATATGAAATGATCAGAGAATGTACTCGTCTGTATCTGAGTGTCCGGATGAAATGTACTGTCTGATGTGTCACTACTACTTTTCTAGCTTGGGGGTATTTTGGTCATTTTTCAAATTTTGGGAATTTTTGGAATTATTATGTATTATTATGATTTATTAGAATTAATATGATTTTTGGTGATTTTTGATGATTTTTAGGATAATTGATTTTGGGCCTATAGTTGACTTTGACTTGTGTTGACTAGAAGACTAACCTAGTGACTAATCTAGGTTATGGCCACTTAGTTAGGTTAAGTAACCTTGGTTTGACTAATTTAATGAGGTTTAAGTCATTGGAACTAGTTAGGAGTGATTTGGAGTTGTTTAGGCTAATATGGCTTAAGACTTCATAAGTCATGACTTATGGTTCTAACCATTTAATAAACAACTTAGCCATAGCCTATGTGACTTGGCCCAAAGCCCAAATTAGCAACCCAAACATTTTGTACAGCCAACCTAGAGATTCCCCTACTATTTAATCTCTCCTAAAATCTAGGGCTAGCCTCTTCCTTAGGAATTTATTGCAAGAGAAAAAAGAGGTGAGTCCCCATGTTCAAAAATCCCTAGAAAATCCATTTTTTCTCTTTTTTAATCCAAACAAGTTGCAATAGGTTCTAATTATTGTTTTCTTGCTATTGGAATTGTTTGTTCTCAGTTTTCTAACAATTTGGAGGAGTTTTACCATCAAGGAGAACATCACTCATTAAAGCTTTTTGAGAGTTTTGATTCATAGAGGTAACTCTCTATTTCTACCATAGAATTCTAGTTTAATGGCATATATAGGGAGCCCTAGACCTAACCTAACTATAGGAATAGGAATCCCCAGGTTTTTGTGTCGTTTCGTGTCCTAACAGGACACGTATCAGTGAAGTATACAACGTGGTTGTGGAAATGCCACTGTGGATTATTTTGTGTTATTTTCGAATAATTTCTGAATGGGAAATTTCATTTTGATGTCGCTTACAAGATTTTATTGGACTGAGATTGTTTCGGGCTCGTGTCGTGTCATTTTGGATATGCGTGCACGTGTGCTGCACACGCTCGCGCGCGGCCTGGGGGATCCCCTGCATCTCGGGGTCTCCACAGGACACGACACGTATTTCCTTGACACGAAACTATGAGGGAACGTTGGGGCACCTCCTGACATCACGTTCCCCAAGTTTTGTGGGACTTCGTGCACTGGTTGATGAGAAATCGATCGTGCACGGGTTTTTTCCTGACTATGCGTACTGTGTAAACACGTACTGACACGGCCCTACAACTTTGGACACGACACGTACTGACACGAACCAGGGTGACACACACCTAGGTCTACCCTAGGTTCATCCACTGACACAAGCACGAGGCCTATGATGGCCTGTGTCGGGTGCACGACACGCGTGCACGCCCGCACGACGCTGTCCCCAATTCATGTGTCTGAGTTTACCCGTTTAGGTTTTGCTTTCAATTGGACACGTTTGTGTCCACTCCAGTGGACACAAACTCATCACTTGACACGTATACAATCTATTTTAATGTTACCAACCACTGATTTGGTATTTTAAGTTGGTTTGATGGATAAATTTATATTTCCCTATTTCACTAAACTGAGAGCTGCCCATTGTAATCTGTTTTTTTCTTTCCAGATTTGAATACTGAGTTTTAGCATCAATTTTACCCAATCTCTACTGTAAATTATTGTGGTTTAGGACCATGTATTGGTCCACCTATATGTTAGCTAGGTGTGTGTCGAATTTGTTTTGATTTAGGGCAGATTTGGTGGGGGTGAGAGTCAAAATCTGGAAATAGATTTTTTGGGTTGTTTCAAATTATTAAGTGTCAACATGAGTTGTAGAGCTAATTGCTTAATGTTTGAACCTGAGATTTAAACCTGGGCCTTAGGTGTGAACTGAAATTGGGTTGAGAACTGTTGTACACTGTTTAGTTGGGACTATCAAGCATGTGGTCCTTTTCTCACTGTTTTGCATGTTTCACCAACAGTTTTGGGCACTGTTTTCATTTTACATAATTGCCTAACACACACACACACACACACACACACACACACACACACACATGTTTCAGTCTATGCAATCCTATCCCTGTCACTTTGTACAGCCCACTTACACACACATGTTGTACACCCATGCTCTCACACACTTTCTCACTTAGCACACACCACACACACACACATACACATGGACACTTGTGTTACACCCTCTCTATATATCCTATTGTATATGCATATGATGTATTATGTGTATATGTGATATTATGGTTTATGTATCATATAGGTATCCAATGTAGATATTTTTCTATAGGTTATAGGCTATGTTAGTTTATATATATGTAAGTACCATATATATATAACTGTGTGTGAACTTTATATATGTATTTCATATTTATGCGTTATGTTTGAGATTACATATATCTAGAGTGTACTGGTTAGATATAGAGTTGGCATGTTGTATGTGTTTTGGTTTGGCCTAAATAGAATAGCCTATGGCCTGTGTGAGTCAGTTTGACTAACAGGCCTAGATTGGGCTTGTATAGCTTTACTAGACCTAGAATAGACTTGCTAGACTAGTTTGACCTAGTGTAGACTTGTTTGACCTAGTTTGACCATAGTTGACCTAGTTTGACTTCTAGGGTTGACCAGAGTTGACCAAGAGTTGACTTTGGCCTAGTTTGACCTAGATTCATGTAGAATGCATAGTAGTGCTTCATTTTACCATTCTGGACTTGTTGTGACTTGTACTGTTCTATAGGTGACAGACACCACTCCTCGGACAGTATATTCTCTTCGGACGTTCAGGATACCAGACGAGTACATTCTCTGATCATTTCATATCATGTTAGAATTATTTTCCTGCTTTAGATTACTTTACTTGATACTGTCACGTCGGTAACACGGATTAGTACTATATGGATCCATTCTTGAGATGTTATCCCCTCAGGGAGCATCGTATACTACATGTTCTGTGCGTTTCACTTACATGGTGTATCACTATGCTTCACGATTCTTCGATCACTTGTGACATGTACTCTCATGATCATAGAGTCTTCCCAGAATCACCCATTTATGAGCATTCCCAGAATCACTCCATTGTGGGCATTCCCAGAATTACCCCATTTATGGGCTATCCATGTATCACCACTTGTGGGCCTTCACATGGAATCATAACATAACCTGGTTGGATCATTGTGTATTGATTGGAGGTACGGGGGAGTAGAAGTAAACATGTGAATAATATCCAAGTAGTGTAGTTCTAAGAATCACTCCATAGTATAGTTCCCAGAATCTCCTATGCCATTCACATGTTTATATTGTACTCTGACTCACTAGACACAGTTAGCTCTCTATTACAGTATATCTATTTCCATTACAGTTTTCTCTGTTTACATTCCATGTTTCTTTCAGTTTTCTGTATCTTACTCTATTGCATGTCTATATTTTCTAACTTGCCATGATCTGTTGAGATGTATTGTGCTCGCTCCTGTCCTGACTGGACCTGTTGAAAATATTACAGAGGACGAGAAGGAGGCTGGTGTAGATACCTATTACGGTGCCACCTTAGATGAGATGTTGGACCTGGACCATCAGCAGGCCCCACTAGCTGTGGATGACACACCCTTAGACTAGGATGCTTTCATTTCAGTATTTCATGGATGATTGTACTTATTGATACTTGGGATTTAGGATTTGTATTATCTTAGACACTTAGACTTTCTGATGTACTTGGGATTTTCTTTTATTTCAGCAGTTTCATTTATCTATCTATCAGCTATGTTATCATCTGTTTTTCCTTGAGTTTTATATCATATCGTGCTTCTTCTTCCTTAGTTGTGATTGAGTCTACTTTTATCATGTCACCCCCATTCGAGGAGTATAAACTGTTTAAGCTTATATTGCTAGATGTTGTGACCTAGGACAGCGTTCTACCGTCGACACTGCGGCGTAGGCTGGACGTACCCACGTCTCGTGCCCTAACTCTAGGGTGCGGGTCGTGACACGTTTTTAGTGGTGGCCTATGCAGGTCTAGACTAGAAGTGTAGTGGTATTCGAATTAGAGTATCACTACAGCCTGCGGTAGGATATAGGACATAAATTTTAAGATACTCAATCACTTTAGGAAAATTTCTTTTATTGCCATCTAAAATCCTTTTGTCAGCTGATCCTTTGAAATATAATTGTCCGCCATTGTTATTTCGCTTCTTTCTCAGAAACTGATACTCTTGTTTGTCTATCTTCAGGATGGTAGAGACTCGATCGCAGCGTACCATTCATGAGGATGCTATGGAGGGGACTGCTACCTCCCAGCCAGTACAGCAGGGCCAGGGGACTGCAGCTCCTGCCACCTTTGCTCGTATTGAGGCCCCGGCTGCAGCAGCAGGGGGTATGCTTCCACCGGCGGGGAGGCAGGACCCAGTTCTCCCAGAGGATCCTTACCAGCAGCCACCTCCAGGGACAGTGGACACAGTGCAGCTACTAGCCTTCTTTCGGCAGTACATGGAGGGTCAGCAGACCCAGCAGCAGAGACAGACGGCAGAGCTCACTCGAGGCATTGAGCTGGCAGTGACAGCAGTGGAGAGAGTCGTGGCTCAGCCAGTAGAAGTCCTGCAGCTGCACCAGCCATGAGAGAGGGCATCCAGGACTTCCAGAAGATGCACCCGAGAGACTTTCGAGGGACAGAGGGGATCCTGTATGCCGATGAGTGAATCGAGCATATGGAGGAGCTCTTCAGGCTGGCTGAGATTCCGACGAGGCTCCAGATAGAGGCAGCGGCCAGCATGATGCAGGATCTGGCCCGTACCTGGTACCAGATCGACCCGAGAGTCGGCACAGCAGGACAGACTTGGGCAGCATTCAAGAAGCTGTTCAAGGAGAAGTTCTTTCCAGACATAGCACTTGGAGCCCTCGAGACCCAGTTCGAGGCCCTAGTCCAGGGGAGCCAGTCCGTGGAGGAGTACACAGGGGAGTTCTGCCGCCTGAGCAGATTTATAGAGGACTTGTCCGAGACGACGAAGGCCCGGAGGTTCCGGAAGGGCTTGGTAAAGGAGGTCAAGTCCTACACCAAGAACGCCCGCAGTGCTACATTTGAGGAGATCCTGGTGGACGCACTAGCTGCAGAGGATGATCTTGAGCTTAGGCTCAAGAGGGGACGGGACTCCCAGGGAGGCAGCAGTAGCGGAGGCCCGGCCAAGAGGCCGCACTTTCAGCAACAGCACCACCAGCAGCAGAGGTTCCAGCCGCAGCGGTTTCAGCAGCCGAGGCACCAGCCAGTACAGCATCAGCAGCAGAGGGTACAGCAGCAGACACCAAGGCAGCAGGCCACCACCTATGCTTATTGCAAGAAGCCAGGGCACGGGTAGAACGAGTGTAGGAAGAGGCTAGGTAAGTGCCTGGTATGTGGCTCAGGAGATCACCAGATGAGGGAGTGTACCTTAACCACGGGACGAGCAGCTCCGGGAGGTGGTGCCAGGACAGCAGCAGGCCAGCAGAGGGGACCAGCCCTACCGACTCAGCAGCAGCAATTTGTGCAGCACCAGCAGCAGGCCAGGGGAGGCCAGCAGGGGCGAGCTTTCGCAATGGCAGCTGAGGATGCAGAGGCGATAGGAGAGCTGATCGCAGGTTCGGTTCTTCTTGACTCCAGCCCAACTTTTGTATTATTCGATTCCGGTGCTTCGCATAGCTTCATATCAGTATCTTTTGCGATTAGACACGGTATCATAGCTGAATCATTGCCTAGGACTTACAAGATCACGATCGGGGGTGGCATTATCCTCGTACGTGATGTTTGTAAGGGTCGGAGAGTTATTTTGGGAGGCCGTGAGTTGGAGGTGAGCCTGCTCGTAATGCCATTGCCGAACTACGATATAGTACTAGGCATGGATTAGTTGAGCAGGCACCATGCCAGCATTGATTGCAGAGGGGGTAGAGTTCTCTTCAGAGCGTCGGGGGAGCCAGAGTTCGAGTACTCCAGACGTCAGGCAGAGCAGAGCAGCGGAGTCTTCTGTGGAGTCTCGGTTGAGGAGCAGGCGATTCTACACCCCTTGATAGCAGAGTATATGGATGTTTTCCCAGAGGAGTTGCCGAGATTGCCACCAGACAGAGACATAGAGTTTTCGATAGACTTGATTCCAGGAGCGGAACCCATCTCTCAGCATGTCTATCGGGTGAACAATAGTGAGCTGGTGGAGCTGAAGAAGCAGGTGGATGAGCTACAGGACAAGGGCTTCATCCGCTCGAGTTCGTCGCCATGGGGTGCACCAGTGTTGTTTGTGCCGAAGAAGGATGGGTCAGTACGCATGTGTATTGACTATAGGGCACTCAACAACCTCACGATCAAGAACAAATACCTACTGCCACGGATCGACGATCTATTTGACCAGTTGAGCGGAGCTCGGATATTTTCCAAGATTGATCTGAGGTCGGGATATCACCAGGTGAAGGTGAAGAGGGAGGATAATCCCAAGACCGCTTTCAGGACGCGGTACGGGCAGTTCGAGTTTTTGGTTATGCCGTTTGGGCTAACCAATGCACCAGCAGTGTTTATGAACCTTATGAACAAGGTGTTCCACCAGTATCTGGATCAGTTTGTGGTGGTATTCATAGACGATATCTTGATATATTCCAAGACTGAGGAGGAGCACGAGGAGCATCTGCAGATAGTGCTGGAGATTCTCAGGAAGAAGCAACTTTATGGAAAACTCTCCAAGTGTGAGTTTTTTTGGACCGGGTGGACTTCTTAGGGCACGTTGTGACTGGAGATGGTATCTCAGTTGACTCTAAGAAGATTGTAGCAGTCGAGGCAGGGGCAGCGCCGACTTCAGTTGTAGAGATCAGGAGTTTCCTGGGGCTGGCAGGATATTATCGGAGATTTGTGCAAGATTTCTCCCGGTTGCAGAGCCGTTGACACGGTTGACCCGGAAGGATGCTGAGTATGTTTGGTCAGAGGAGTGTCAGGCAGCTTTTGATGAGTTGAAGAAGCGGCTTACGACAGCTCCGATTCTGACATTGCCTTCAGGATCGGATGGTTTCACTATTTATAGTGATGCTTCAGGAAAGGGGCTGGGTTGTGTGTTGCAGCAGCACGGGAAGGTGATTTCCTATGCTTTCAGGCAATTGCGTCCCCATGAGAAGAACTACCCTACCCACGACCTGGAGCTGGCAGCAGTGATATTTGCTCTGAAGCTGTGGAAGCATTATCTGTATGGTGAGAGGGTAGAGATCATCACAGATCACAAGAGCTTAAAGTATGTGTTCACTCAGAAGGAGTTGAACATGAGGCAGCACAGATGGTTGGAGTTGATGAAGGACTTCGACATTGCACTGCAGTATCATCCAAGGAAGGCCAACATGGTTGCCGATGCCTTGAGTAGGTATCCGACAGCCATGTGTTTGACCATGGATCGGCATTTGCTTGCCGACTTGGAGAGCCTTGGGATTGAGGTGATCGTGCCTGGAGTACAGATGAAGCTATGGGGGATGCAGATCCAGTCAGATTTGGTGGAGAGGATCAAGTCGGCACAGTTTGAGGACGTTGCTCTGCGGTGTCTCCGAGAGCAGGTTCGAGCAGGATTGCTGGAGGGCGAGTTTTCTCTTGCAGAGGATGGTGCCTTGAGGCACGGTTCCAGGTTATGTGTGCCCAGTGGAGATCTCAGAGAGCAGGTTATACAGGAGGCCCACAGATCTCAGTACTCCAAACACCCAGGTGCCAACAAGATGTACCGAGATCTGAGGGAGCATGTTTGGTGGTCAGGGATGAAGCGGGAGGTGGCTCGCTTCGTGGCTAGGTGTTTGGTCTGTCAGCAGGTCAAGGCAGAGAGACAGAGGCCCGGTAGATTGTTACAGCCGCTGCCCAATCCCGAGTAGAAATGGGAGCATATCACTATAGACTTCGTATCAGGATTGCCGCGTACACCAGGAGGAAAAGACGCGATTTGGGTCATCGTTGACAGGTTGACCAAATCGGCCCACTTCTTGCCATTCAAGGTGGGTACGTCTACAGAGAGGCTGGCGGAGATGTATATGCGGCAGATAGTCAGGATTCACGGAGTTCCGGTCAGCATCGTCTCAGATCGGGATAGCCGCTTCACTTCCCATTTCTGGAGGAGTCTGCAGACTAGCTTGGACACCCAGCTCAAGTTTAGCACTGCATACCACCCCCAAACGGACGGACAGTCGGAGAGGACTATTCAGACCCTTGAGGATATGCTGCGGACGTACGTCTTGGACTTTGGAGGCTCCTGGGAGGATTATCTTTATTTGGTGGAGTTTGCCTACAACAGTAGTTTCCAGGCCAGTATTGAGATGTCACCTTTCGAGGCTCTGTACGGGCGTAGGTGTCGTACACCCTTATCCTGGGATGATGTTGGTGAGCGAGCATTACTGGGGCCAGAGATGGTTGTTGATGCGGCCGAGAAGGTGAAGCTCATCAGGGACAGACTTCGTGTGGCGCAGGACAGACATCGGCACTGGGCCGACAGCCACCGGAGGCCCTTGGAGTTTGAGGTACAGATTAGAGTAGGATTAGTTTAGGTTTGATTGTTTGTGTTTTAATAATCATGTTTGCTTATTATAATTAATTGAGACCTTGCTTGTGATTAGGTCGGAGACCAGGTTTTCTTGAGGATATCTCCGACTCGTGGTACGATACGTTTCGGTGGAGGCGGGAAGCTTAGCCCGCGCTTCATCGGCCCTTTCGTTATCAGCGGGAGAGTCGGTGACGTTGCATACAGGCTAGACTTGCCGCCTGTACTAGTGGGGGTCCACAACGTATTTCATGTATCACAGTTGAGGCGGTACGTGGCTGACCCTAGCCATGTGCTCGATCATTCAGAGATAGAGGTTGGGCCTTCTCTCAGCTATCCAGAGCAGCCAGTAGAGATTCTGGATCGACGGAAGAAGGTTCTGAGGAACCAGGTGATACCCTTGATACGCGTCGCATGGAGGCATCATTCTCCAGGAGAGTCGACCTGGGAGCGGGAGGATGAGATACGCGAGCGGTACCCCTATCTTTTTGGACCTTAAGGTATACTTTTCTATCCCTCTCAGCAGTTTAGTTTCGTCTTTAATTTCGAGGACGAAAATATTTTAAGGAGGGTAGATTTGTCACTACTACTTTTCTAGCTTGGGGGTATTTTGGTCATTTTTCAAATTTTGGGAATTTTTGGAATTATGTATTATTATGATTTATTAGAATTAATATGATTTTTGGTGATTTTTGGTGATTTTTAGGATAATTGATTTTGGGCCTATAGTTGACTTTGGCTTGTGTTGACTAGAAGACTAACCTAGTGACTAATCTTGGTTATGGCCACTTAGTTAGGTTAAGTAACCTTGGTTTGACTAATTTAATGAGGTTTAAGTCATTGGAACTAGTTAGGAGTGATTTGGAGTTGTTTAGGCTAATATGGCTTGAGACTTCATAAGTCATGACTTATGGTTCTAACCATTTAATAAACAACTTAGCCATAGCCTATGTGACTTGGCCCAAAGCCCAAATTAGCAACCCAAACATTTTGTCCAGCCAACCTAGGGATTTCCCTACTATTTAATCTCTCCTAAAATCTAGGGCTAGCCTCTTCCTTAGGAATTTATTGCAAGAGAAGAAAGAGGTGAGTCCCCATGTTCAAAAATCCCTAGAAAATCCATGTTTTCTCCTTTTTAATCCAAACAAGTTGCAATAGGTTCTAATTATTGTTTTCTTGCTATTGGAATTGTTTGTTCTCAGTTTTCTAACAATTTGGAGGAGTTTCACCATCAAGGAGAACATCACTCATTAAAGCTTTTTGAGAGTTTTGATTCATAGAGGTAACTCTCTATTTCCACCATAGAATTCTGGTTTAATGGCATGTATAGGGAGCCCTAGACCTAACCTAACTATAGGAATAGGAATCTCCAGGTTTTTGTGTCGTTTCGTGTCCTAACAGGACACGTATCAGTGAAGTATGCAACGTGTTTGTGAAAATGCCAATGTGGATTATTTTGTGTTATTTTCGAATAATTTCTGAAAGGGAAATTTCATTTTGATGTCGCTTACAAGATTTTATTGGACTGAGATTGTTTCGTGCTCGTGTCGTGTCATTTTGGACACGTGTGCACGTGTGCTGCACACGCTCGCGCGAGGCCTGGGGGATCCCCTGCATCTCGGGGTCTCCACAGGACACGACACGTATTTCCTTGACACGAAACTTTGAGGGAACGTTGGGGCACCTCCTGACATCACGTTCCCCAAGTTTCGTGGGACTTCGTGCACTGGTTGATGAGAAATCGACCGTACACGGGTTTTTCCCTGACTGTGCGTACTGTGTAAACACGTACTGACACGGCCCTACAACTTTGGACACGACACGTAATGACACGAACCAGGGTGACACACACCTAGGTCTACCCTAGGTTCATCCACTGACACAAGCACGAGGCCTATGATGGCCTGTGTCGGGTGTACGACACGCGTGCACGCCCGCACGACGCTGTCCCCAATTCCTGTGTCTGAGTTTACCCGTTTAGGTTTTGCTTTCAATTGGACACGTTTGTGTCCACTCCAGTGGACACAAACTCATCACTTGACACGTATGCAATCTATTTTAATGTTACCAACCACTGATTTGGTATTTTAAGTTGGTTTGATGGATAAATTTACATTTCCCTATTTTACTAAACTGAGAACTGCCCGTTGTAATCTGTTTTTTTCTTTCCAGATTTGAATACTGAGTTTTAGCATCAATTTTACCCAATCTCTACTGTAAATTATTGTGGTTTAGGACCATGTATTGGTCCACCTATATGTTAGCTAGGTGTGTGTCGAATTTGTTTTGATTTAGGGTTGATTTGGTGGGGGTGAGAGTCAAAATCTGGAAATAGATTTTTTGGGCTGTTTCAAATTGTTAAGTGTCAACATGAGTTGTAGAGCTAATTGCTTAATGTTCGAACCTGAGATTTAAACCTGGGCCTTAGGTGTGAACTGAAATTGGGTTGAGAACTGTTGTACACTGTTTAGTTGGGCCTATCAAGCATGTGGTCCTTTTCTCACTGTTTTGCATGTTTCACCAACACTTTTGGGCACTGTTTTCAGTTTACATAATTGCCTAACACACACACACACACACACACATGTTTCAGTCTATGCAATCCTATCCCTGTCACTTTGTACAGCCCACTTACACACACATGTTGTACACCCATGCTCTCACACACTTTCTCACTTAGCACACACCACACACACACACACATACACATGGACACTTGTGTTACACCCTCTCTATATATCCTATTGTATATACATATAATGTATTACGTGTATATGTGATATTATGGTTTATGTATCATATAGGTACCAATGTAGATATTTTTCTATAGGTTATAGGCTATGTTAGTTTATATATATGTAAGTACCATATATATATAACTGTGTGTGAACTTTATATATGTATTTCATATTTATGTGTTATGTTTAAGATTACATATATCTAGAGTGTACGGGTTAGATATAGAGTTGGCATGTTGTATGTGTTTTGGTTTGGCCTAGATAGAATAGCCTATGGCCTGTGTGAGTCAGTTTGACTAACAGGCCTAGATTGGGCTTGTATAGCTTTACTAGACCTAGAATAGACTTGCTAGACTAGTTTGACCTAGTGTAGACTTGTTTGACCTAGTTTGACCATAGTTGACCTAGTTTGACTTCTAGGGTTGACCAGAGTTGACCAAGAGTTGACTTTGGCCTAGTTTGACCTAGATTCATGTAGAATGCATAGTAGTGCTTCATTTTACCATTCTGGACTTGTTGTGACTTGTACTGTTCTATAGGAGACAGACACCACTCCTCGGACAGTATATTCTCTTCGGACGTTCAGGATACCAGGCGAGTACATTCTCTGATCATTTCATATCATGTTAGAATTATTTTCCTGCTTTAGATTACTTTACTTGATACTGTCACGTCGGTAATACGGATTAGTACTATATGGATCCATTCTTGAGATGTTATCCCTCAGGGAGCATCGTATACTACATGTTCTGTGCGTTTCACTTACATGGTGTATCACTATGCTTCACGATTCTTCGATCACTTGTGACATGTACTCTCATGATCACAGAGTCTTCCCAGAATCACCCATTTATGGGCATTCCCAGAATCACCCCATTGTGGGCATTTCCAGAATCACCCCATTTATGGGCTATCCATGTATCACCCCTTGTAGGCCTTCACATGGAATCATAACATAACCTGGCTGGATCCTTGTGTATTGATTGGGGGTACGGGGGAGTAGAAGTAAACATGTGAATAATATCCAACTAGTGTAGTTCCCAGAATCACTCCATAGTATAGTTTCCAGAATCTCCTATGCCATTCACATGTTTATATTGTACTCTGACTCACTAGACACAGTTAGCTCTCTATTACAGTATATCTATTTCCATTACAGTTTTCTCTGTTTACATTCCATGTTTCTTTCAGTTTCCTGTATCTTACTCTACTGCATGTCTATATTTTCTAACTTGCCATGATCTGTTGAGATGTATTGTGCTCGCTCCTGTCCTGACTGGACCTGTTGAAAATATTACAGAGGACGAGGAGGAGGCTGGTGTGGATACCTATTACGGTGCCACCTTAGATGAGATGTTGGACCTGGACCATCAGCAGGCCCTACTAGCTGTGGATGACACACCCTTAGACTAGGATGCTTTCATTTCAGTATTTCATGGATGATTGTACTTATTGATACTTGGGATCTGGGATTTGTATTATCTTAGACACTTAGACTTTCTGATATACTTGGGATTTTCTTTCATTTCAGCAGTTTCATTTATCTATCTATCAGCTATGTTATCATCTGTTTTTCCTTGAGTTTTATATCATATCGTGCTTCTTCTTCCTTAGTTGTGATTGAGTGTACTTTTATCATGTCACCCCCATTCGGGGAGTATAAACTGTTTAAGCTTATATTGCTAGATGTTGTGACCTAGGACAGCGTTTCTACCGCCGACACTGCGGCGTAGGCTGGACGTACCCACGTCTCGTGCCCTAACTCTAGGGTGCGGGTCGTGACACGATGAGAGGTGTCTGGCTCCTAATCAGAACAGCACAGGTCACAACAAGTCTAAAATGATATAATGAAGTCCTACTATGCATTCTATATGATTCTAGGTCAATCTAGTCCCAAGTCAACCCTTGGTCAACTCTGGTCAACCCTAGAGTCAAACCTAGGTCAAACAAGTCTATACTAGTCTAACTAGTCTATTCTAAGCCTAACAAGACTACACAAGTCTAATCCAGACTCTAAACTGACACACAGACACTACCATAGACCATAGGCTAAGAGACTAGGCCATGGGCTAAGGCAATACCGTGCCTAAGACCAACCATAAATCATATGACCACAAGACAATATTATCTATAACAAAACAATACACACGTTGATATGGCTATGCCATATAATATAGCCTACACAACCCAATATAGAATATACATATTAGTACATAGGCTCCTATGTGAATACCACACATACATATGTATATACATAGAAAACAAGAAAGGAAATGTGATTGTGTACATGTGTGTGTATGTGTGAGGGACTTGAGAGTGTATCATGAATGTGTGTGTGTGTAGAGAGTTTGTGAGTGTAAGTGAAGTGAGGCATGAAGTGTATAACATGTGTGTGTGTGTGTGTGGCTTGAGAGTGTGGTACCAAGTGTGTGCTAGAGTGTGATAGGCTAGAGTGTGTGAGTGAGCATGTGTGATAGAGTAACAGGCCAAAACAGTGAGGGAGAGAGTGTGTAAGCATGTGTGTGACATGAGACATATGAGTGTGTAATAGATATATGAAACAGTGTTATAGGAACAATGCAAACAGTGAACTATGGAAATCCTGAAAACAGGAACCACATTACAATTCCAGATTACACAGAACCCAAACTCAGTTTTCCAGCCAAACATTCATTCACAGTTCAAACAAAACCCCCAAAAATCAGTTGTAACAGCCCATACAAATTCAGATTTTAATACATTGAATCAAGGTAGTTCAAACAACCTAGATTTCTGTGGCTGTCATTGACAGAAAACATAGAGTGTGAGAGTGAAAGGAAAATTGTGTGTGTTAGAGGAGGCAATGTGAGTGATTATGTGTGTGCTAATGTAGAGTGTCCTGTGAAGAGAGTGTCACATGTGTGTTTACAGGGAACCTTTTAGTGGCTTAGGAAAACAATTCATGCTATCAAGAGTGCATCCTATTTCAGTTATTAGGTGGAAAGTAAATCCCAGGTTAGAACAGGAATTCAGTGAATATCATCCTAATGAAAAATCTGGAATTTAATCTCAGGTTCAATACCAATGACAGTTATCAACCTATCAAACCCAAACACAATTTGAATTTGCATCATCCAACATTCTAAAAGAAATCAAAGAAGCAATACTATGTATGAATTTAACATTCAAGGTCAACTAATTGGTTCCAGGAAAGGGAATTAAAATTCAGTGAGGTATTCAAATCTAGGAGCTCGATGTGACAGCTCCATATCCCAGTCAATATGCATTTTCGAAATCAGTTTAAGAATATAAACATTCAACTCAGGTTTCATAGAGTAAAGGATATCAATTTCTGTTTGACAGACCAAAGAAGTCGACATTGACAGTTAATCATGCCTTAAACATTCATTTAAAAGAAAGGAAAGCAGTTCATATTAGGATAATACTTTCAGGAAATGCAGTGAATCTCAGGTAACTAAAATGAATTAATGTATCCATTCTAACAGTTACTAGCACAAAGAAATGGATTAACATGACAATTTATCATTAGCCATTTAGTTTAGGACTTATCCTTAAACAATTATCAAAAACCCATATGTCAATAACTTCTCAGGTTCAAAATGTAGCTCAACACATTTCCTTTTTAACAGTTAGCATTCAATTAACATGAATGAGGGAACTCAGGTATTAGAACACAATAGTGTTCGAAATGAAAAATCAGTTCAAAAAGGCAGGAAATATTTTTTAGTTCACCTATTCGAACCCCATGTCCAAATTCCCATTAACACATCATAAAACCAAATTGAATCAAAATATTTCATTCACATATATTAACAGTCGTGTGGGGGTATTAAACAGTGAGAAAACATTACAAAACAACTGTGAATTAAAGTTTAGGAAATGGAAAACCATGTATCAGACAATTGATATCAGCTAACATGCCAATCGACCCAATTCGAACCATCCTTCCACATTAAATCCAACCCAATCATGTAAGCTAATCTAATATGGTTTATACATTATAATTAGGATCAATTTAGCCAATTTAAACATGTATTTAAACATTAATCAACTGAATGAACACATAGAACACAAAACAATACAAAACTGGACAGCAATCATCGTGCACGTGTGCCATGTCCTCGTACACACGACACGAGCCAAACCAGGACACGAGCTCGTGCACCTAGGTTCGCCACACATAGGGCTTAGTGCCTAGGACCCTGACACGAGCCAACGTGTCGCCGTGTCCATACGGGAAACCCGTATCAGAGCGTGATTCCTGTGTGCACAGTTCGTGCACGAAATCAGCGCATGAGTGATTACGTGTCCGACTCGACACGAAGAGTCGTGAAATTTTGGGAGTGACTTTTCAATCACTGCCCCGACCTCTACACCAATTTTGGTGGGTTCACAAGGTCTGTGCAGTGAGCACGACACGCGTGGCAGCAGGGCACTGCTACCATACGGGAACGTGCGTGTTCACGTGTCCATGTCGACACGATATGACACAATAATCACATCAGTCAACCAGAAATTGACAAGCAAGACCAAACCCTAATTTTCTATTCAAACACATTCCTAAAATTCAACCGAAATGTCATTTGGGACATTTCGTCAAACACCTTGGTCTATAGGCTGATACGTGTCCATTTAGGACACGAAATGGACACAAAACCTAGGTCTAGGAATACCTACAGGACCAGGACACTTAGGGCTAGGTCTACATGCAAAGAAACTAGAATTTTAATGGGTGGATTAGGATTTTACCTATGGTGTTCTCCAACACAAAAACTCCTTGAATGAGGATTCCCAAAAAGCCACCCAACTCCTTCAAATTGATAGAAAACTGAGAGTAACAAATTCCAACAGCAAGAAAACATCAATTAGAACCTATTGCAATTTGTTTGGATTAAAAAGGAGTTAAAATGGATTTTCTAGGGATTTTTGAAGATGGAGACTCACCTCTTCCAAAGCTTGAGAGAAAAAATAATAAAGGAAGCAAGAACAAATGGAAGAGGCACTAAATAGGGTGGGAAACCCTAGGTTGGCTTCCATGGGCTAATTAGGGTTAGGTTTGGTTCATGGTGTGGGCCTATGGGCTATTAAGCCTAATTCACATGTCATGACTTGTGAAATCACAAGCCATTTCTAAATCAATTCAAATCCTAGTTTCTCCAAATTAATTCTAATGAGTTAATCCTTACTAACTTAGGTTAAACTAGAGTTACATAACCTAACCAAGTCCAAACATAACTAGGATTAGCTTCTAGGTTAGCCTACCAAGGTCATTGCTAGTCAAAGTCAACCTAGTCAACCCTCAATCAAACAATTCCAAAATAAATTCTAAAAATTTCCATAAATTCAAATAAATTATAATAAATCCAAATAACCCTAAAAATGTCAAAAATACCCTAATCACATGGCTAGGCTCTAGGGTAGGCAGTCTCTACTGTTCACTAGCACAACACCAAAATCACAAGTCATGAATTTAAATAGTTTAAAAATAATTAAAAATCACTAAAAATCATAATATAAAATAAATATTATTAAATAATAATTATAATTACAAAATTACCCTCTTCTGGAAAACTGGGTGTTACAATCCTACCCACCTTTTAAAAATTTCATCCTCAAAATTAAGATGGTCGCACCCCTTCTAGGTTAAGCCCCCAGCAATCATAGTCTCAGATACCTATTTAAATCATACAGTTGAAAAGTGTAACCTATGGGGTCATGGCATGCAATATCAGTCTGGGGTCTCATCTAGTTATACCAACCATGCTACAGTACGAGGCAATCACAAGGTATCAAAACATACAAGCAAGGGATGCATCAAAATTCTCAAAAAGGAATACTAAGGTTAGGTCAAAACTCACCTCCAGCTAGGTCTGAGAACCAGAACTCCCTCCTGGAAGCAGGGCCCTGGTTGGGGCAGGTATAACAGGGCAGTGCTGCACCCAGTGTGCAGCTAACCCACAGAATAGTCACAGTCCTAGTCTCTTTCTACAGTTATTCCACTTGTGTCCAGACTTCTTGCAGTAGGCACAGATAGGCTCTGGCTCAGCTGGCCTCTGCTGGACAGGAGACTGGGCTAGGTATGATGATATAGGCTGGATAAATGGGTACTCATCAAACTCTGGGTAGGACTGGGTAATGCTCCTCGCCCTCTTTGAGCTAGGCTCTCCTCCTAGAAGCACAGAGTCTCGCAGACGTAGCAACCTCTGGATTTGCTCCCTCATGGCCTCCTCATGAACTCTCTGTGACTCCAACAGCCTCTCTTGGAAATATCCAAACATCTGGGCTGCGTCAAGTAACAAACCTCCGGGTGGTACAGTAGGGTGTACCATCCCAAGGGGTAGGGAAAGGCTCTCGGTTGCAGGCAAAACTGCAGCTCTCTCCTGAACGACAGGAGATGAAGGAAGACTCTCTGGCGAGGCTACCACCATCTCCTCAATGGTAGGAGGTGCCACCACCCCTTGATCAGATAGAGGGATAACTACCTCCTGAACAGTAGGAGGTGGAGGCACACTCTCAGTAGCTACAGCTGCTCTCAGGCGACGGGCTCGGGTCATGGGTGCCATACTGAAAGAAAAGAAAATAAAATAAAAATAAATCAATCATCAAGGCTGAAAAACTAGTAAATATCAACAAAGGAGAACTAGCTGCAAGAAGCACTATTTAAAGCCAGGCTATACTATAATTCCTAAGATAAGGGCCTAATCACAAGTCATCAATTCGTCATACTGAGAAAGAACTACATATGCATAAGCTCTATAAAGCTGAATTATCTCTACTCCTAAATTATTTGATGATGGAAAACAATTTAGAATAACTGGAATGAAGATAGAGATGATATATTTAAGAACCTTTCCAAGATACAATCTGATAATCATATGCGTCTGTCCAAAAATTATGATACTCAGAATCCTCGCCACGCTAATAAGCAAGGCTGCGATAAACGGTAGAGTCCATAACAGGGGCATGCACCTCTATAATCATGTCGTCTGGAATTCTCGCTATGTCGACTAGTATAGCTGCGAGGAATTCCAAATCTCATAACCAAGATACGTACATCCAAAGTCAGGTCTCTATGTTTTTGCCACGCCAGCTAATATAGCTGCGATAAACTCCAAGTAGATATTTTACCATCCCTGTATTTCCGTCGACATATGTTATCAGAAAAATATCGTAACTCAGGCCATAAAAATTCATCTCGATAGGAAAATCAAATCAACAACGATCCAACAAAATCAAATTCAATAATCAAGGAGTGAGAGCAACAAAGCAAGGGAAATGATTCAAATTGAAGTTTAATAAGATTCTCAAGGGTCGTCCCAGGAATCCTTCAAGGAATCCTAACTGTGATTGAGTACCTTCAAAATATATATCCTAATCCTAGTGCAGGCTGTAGTGATACTCTAGTTCGAATACCACTACATAAACTCGATCTGCATGGGCCACCACTAATAACGTGTCACGACCCGCACCCACTGTGAGGGTACGAGAACGTCACAACGCCCAGCCTACGCCGCAGTGTCGACAGTAGAACGCTGTCCTAGGTCAACATACATCTAGCAATATAATACTAAGCAGTAAATGAACTCAATCACAACTAAGGAAGAAGAAAGCACGATAAGATATAGAACTCAGGGAAATACAGAAGATAGAATAGTCTAAGGTAATATCCCAGCAAATATCCAGAGTACATATCTCAGCTACTGAGTACGAAAGAATATAACAACTCAACATCTCTGAACAGAAGTAAAGTCTAGCTAAACAGTCTCAAGATAACATAAATATAAGATAAGGCCTAACTAAACTAGTATAGGCAGTGGGGGTGATGTCCTCAGCTAGTACTGTCCGTAGAAGGTATCCTCCCAGGCCTCCTCCTCGTCCTCTGTAATATTTTCAACAGGTTCAGTCAGGACAGGAGCGAGTACAGTACATCTCAACAGTTCATAGCAGGTTAGAAAATATAATCATGCAGTAAAGTAAGATATAGATACTGAAGAAATGCAGTATGTAAACAGAGAGAGAGAACTATAATAGAAATATCTACTATAAGTAAAGAGCTGCCAGTAACTAGTGATTTAGAGTACAAAGTCGACATATGAACGGCTTGATTTATACATGGCTATACTAAAGAGGCGTACATGGCTATTCTACTTTGGAATTGTTCACATGGCTATTTATACTCCCCCGTACCCCCAATTAATCCACAAGGATCCAACCAGGTTATGTTATGATTCTATGTAACAGCTCCTGAAGGATGGTAAGCCTCTGAAAGGTGATAAGCCCCCAAAGGGTGATATGCCCCCAAAGGGTGATAAGCCTCCGAAAGGTGATAAGCCCCCAAGGGTGATATGCCCCCAAAGGGTGATAAGCCTCCGAAAGGTGATACATAGTAGTCCCATAAATGGGATAAGGATTCAAAGAAGACTCTGCGATCATATGGGTATATGTCACAAGTGATCAAAGAACCAAAGAAGCATATGATACGCTATATAAGTAAAATGCATAGAACATAGAGTACCCGATGCTCCCTGAAGGGATAACATCTCAGGAAGGGATCCATATTGTACTAATCCGTGTGACCAATGTGACAGTATCAAGTAAAGTAATTTAATGCAGAAAAATAATTCTAAGCAGGATATGAAATGATCAGAGAATGTACTCGCATATATCTGAGTGTCCGGATGAAATATACTGTCCGAGGAGAGGTGTCTGGCTCCTAATCAGAACAGCACAGGTCACAACAAGTCTAAAATGATATAATGAAGTCCTACTATGCATTCTATATGATTCTAGGTCAATCTAGGCCCAAGTCAACCCTTGGTCAACTCTGGTCAACCCTAGAGTCAAACCTAGGTCAAACAAGTCTATACTAGTCTAACTAGTCTATTCTAAGCCTAACAAGACTACACAAGTCTAATCCAGACTCTAAACTGACACACAGACACTACCATAGGCCATAGGCTAAGAGACTAGGCCATGGGCTAAGGCAATACCATGCCTAAGACCAACCATAAATCATATGACCACAAGACAATATTATCTATAACAAAACAATACACATGTTGATATGGCTATGCCATATAATATAGCCTACACAACCCAATATAGAATATACATATTAGTACATAGGCTCCTATGTGAATACCACACATACATATGTATATACATAGAAAACAAGGAAGGAAATGTGATTGTGTACATGTGTGTGTATGTGTGTGGGACTTGAGAGTGTATCATGAATGTGTGTGTAGAGAGTTTGTGAGTGTAAGTAAAGTGAGGCATGAAGTGTATAACATGCGTGTGTGTGTGTGGCTTGAGAGTGTGGTACCAAGTGTGTGCTAGAGTGTGATAGGCTAGAGTGTGTGAGTGAGCATGTGTGATAGAGTAACAGGCCAAAACAGTGAGGGAGAGAGTGTGTAAGCATGTGTGTGACATGAGACATGTGAGTGTGTAATAGATATATGAAACAATGTTATAGGAACAATGCAAACAGTGAACTATGACAATCCTGAAAACAGGAACCACATTGCAATTCCAAATTACACAGAACCCAAACTCAGTTTTCCAGCCAAACATTCATTCACAATTTAAACAAAACCCCCAAAAATCAGTTTTAACATCCTATACAAATTCAGATTTTAATACATTGAATCAAGGTAGTTCAAACAACCCAGATTTCTATGGCTGTTATTGACAGAAAACATAGAGTGTGAGAGTGAAAGGAAAATTGTGTGTGTTAGAGGAGGCAATGTGAGTGATTATGTGTGTGTTAATGTAGAGTGTCCTGTGAAGAGAGTGTCACATGTGTGTTTACAGGGAACCATTTAGTGGCTTAGGAAAACAATTCGTGCTATCAAGAGTACATCCTATTTCAGTTATTAGGTGGAAAGTAAATCCCAGGTTAGAACAGGAATTCAGTGTATATCATCCTAATGAAAAATCTGGAATTTAATCTCAGGTTCAATACCAATGACAGTTATCAACCTATCAAACCCAAACACAATTTGAATTTGCATCATCCAACATTATAAAAGAAATCAAAGAAGCAATACTATGTATGAATTTAACATTCAAGGTCAACTAATTGGTTCCAGGAAAGGGAATTAAAATTCAGTGAGGTATTCAAATCTAGGAGCTCGATGTGACAGCTCCATATCCCAGTCAATATGCATTTTCGAAATCAGTTTAAGAATATAAACATTCAACTCAGGTTTCATAGAGTAAAGGATATCAATTTCTGTTTGACAAACCAAAGAAGTCGACATTGACAGTTAATCATGCCTTAAACATTCATTTAAAAGAAAGGGAAGCAGTTCATATTAGGATAATACTTTCAGGAAATGCAGTGAATCTCAGGTAAGTAAAATGAATTAATGTATCCATTCTAACAGTTACTAGCACAAAGAAATGGATTAACATGACAATTTATCATTAGCTATTTAGTTTAGGACTTATCCTTAAACAATTATCAAAAACCCATATGTCAATAACTTCTCAGGTTCAAAATGTAGCTCAACACATTTCCTTTTTAACAGTTAGCATTCAATTAACATGAATGAGGGAACTCAGGTATTAGAACACAATAGTTTTCGAAATGAAAAATTAGTTCAAAAAGGCAGGAAATATTTTTCAGTTCACCTATTTGAACCCCATGTCCAAATTCCAATTAACACATCATAAAACCAAATTGAATCGAAATATTTCATTCACATATATTAACAGTCATGTGGGGGTATTAAACAGTGAGAAAACATTACAAAACAACTATGAATTAAAGTTTAGGAAATGGAAAACCATGTATCAGATAATTGATATCAGCTAACATGCCAATCGACCCAATTCGAACCATCCTTCCACATTAAACCCAACCCAATCATGTAAGCTAATCTAATATAGTTTATACATTATAATTAGGATCAATTTAGCCAATTTAAACATGTATTTAAACATTAATCAACTGAATAAACACATAGAACACAAAATAATACAAAACTGGACAGCAATCATCGTGCACGTGTGCCGTGTCCTCGTGCACATGACACGAGCCAAACCAGGACACGAACTCGTGCACCTAGGTTCGCCACACATAGGGCTTAGTGCCTAGGACCCTGACACGAGCCAACGTGTCGCCGTGTCCATACGGAAAACCCGTATCAGAGCGTGATTCCTGTGTGCACAGTTCGTGCACAAAATCAGTGCGTGAGTGATTACGTGTCCGACTCGACACGAAGAGTCATAAAATTTTAGGAGTGACTTGTCAGTCACTGCCCCGACCTCCACACCAATTTTGGTGGGTTCACAAGGTCTGTGCAGTGAGCACGACACGCGTGGCAGCAGGGCACTGCTACCGTGCGGGAACGTGCGTGTTCACGTGTCCATGCCGACACGATATGACACAATAATCACATCAGTCAACCAAAAATCGACAAGCAAGACCAAACCCTAATTTTCTATTCAAACACATTCCTAAAATTCAACCGAAATGTCCTTTGGGATATTTCGTCAAACACCTAGGTCTATAGGCTGATACGTGTCCATTTAGGACACGAAATGGACACAAAACCTAGGTCTAGGAATACCTACAGGACCAGGACACTTAGGGCTAGGTCTACATGCAAAGAAACTAGAATTTTAATGGGTGGATTAGGATTTTACCTATGGTATTCTCCAACACAAAAACTCCTTGAATGAGGATTCCCAAAAAGCCACCCAACTCCTTCAAATTGATAGAAAACTGAGAGTAACAAATTCCAACAGCAAGAAAACATCAATTAGAACATATTGCAATTTGTTTGGATCAAAAAGGAGTTAAAATGGATTTTCTAGGGATTTTTGAAGATGGAGACTCACCTCTTCCAAAGCTTGAGAGAAAAAATAATAAAGGAGGCAAGAACAAATGGAAGAGGCATTAAATAGGGTGGGAAACCCTAGGTTGGCTGCCATGGGCTGATTAGGGTTAGGTTTGGTTCATGGTGTGGGCCTATGGGCTATTAAGCCTAAGTCACAAGTCATGACTTGTGAAATCACAAGCCATTTCTAAATCAATTCAAATCCTAGTTTCTCCAAATTAATTCTAATGAGTTAATCCTCACTAACTTAGGTTAAACTAGAGTTACATAACCTAACCAAGTCCAAACACAACTAGGGTTAGCTTCTAGGTTAGCCTACCAAGGTCATTGCTAGTCAAAGTCAACCTAGTCAACCCTCAATCAAACAATTCCAAAATAAATTCTAAAAATTCCCATAAATTCAAATAAATTATAATAAATCCAAATAACCCTAGAAATGTCAAAATACCCTAATCACATGGCTAGGCTCTAGGATAGGCAGTCTCTACTGTTCACTAGCACAACACCAAAATTACAAGTCTTGAATTTAAACAGTTTAAAAATAATTAAAAATAACTAAAAATCATAATATGAAATAAATATCGTTAAAAATAATTATAATTACAAAATTTTAAAATTACCCTCTTCTGGAAAACTGGGTGTTACAGCGACTGGGCACTGGAATCACATGGGAGCAGTTCTATGACCTATTCTATGAGAGGTTTTTCCCCATCCATGTTCGAGATGTTCTCTATAACCAGTTCCTTCATCTGAAGCAGGGGAACATGTCAGTAGATGAGTACGATACAGATTTTAATCGACTGAGTAGATTTGGTGCGACATTAATCCCGACAGAGCTGGAGAAGGCAAGGAGATTCCATCAGGGGCTCGCACCAGAACTCAAGACTTTTACTATTGCACAGTCTCGAGTCTCTCTTGTAGCTGTTTTGGAGGAATCACGTACCCAGGAGCTACTTCGCAAGGAACAGCAGGCACAGAGACTCCCCACACCGGTAGCTGCACCAGTTAGGGTGACTCAAGGTGGACCCACCAGAAGGCCTGTAGGACAGTACCAGCAGAGGCCCACACCCTATCAGAAGCCCACCTGCAACTACTGCGGGAAGAAGGGCCACATTCGAGATGGATGTCGAATTCGTCTCGGCTTATGCTTGAGGTGCGGATCGGAACAACACAAGATTATCGATTGTCCCAAGCCGCGGAGGCAAGGGCAAGCATTTACCATGGCTGTGATAGACCCCCATCCTGAGATTAGAGATCTGGCAGGTATTACTCCACTTTTACCATTATTCCTTATTTAAGTCATAGCTTTGCATTTGAGCAATGCATTCATCAGCTTGGTCAGCATGCATGAGCACTACATTCGACACCATTAGATATATCATGACTATAGTTTAGCAAGCTTATAATAGAACTCTTGGCTTCTTCGTTAGAAATCTTGAATGGCGTGTCTTGAAAACCTGTGCCTCCGTCACAACACTCGTATGCTTTAGATGTGAGGAAATTACCCAATCTCTACGCATATTATTTTACCGTGACTTTGATGTTTGAAGCACAACATTAGCCATTTCTTCCAACAAACCTTCACCTACATAGACTAGATGAGCCACTCTACACACGTGAAATACGTACCCCATACAAACCCACCACCCTATACTCTATTTCAACTACACCACATGTATAACCCGATTTCCTTAGAAAGAACCACAAATATCCATTTTTGGCCCATCTAATGTTTAACCATGCAACATCGAGCCATTCCATCAGACGAACGGAATATCCATGATCCATGCAAGACCAAGAACACCTTGTCATGTAGAATATGGTGCCAGTTTAAAATCCTTGAATAAATACCTTCTCCATCTTTTCGAAAACCGAGTTACGGATTGACTAGGTGCTCTCCCTTCGTATTCAGCCTACTATATATTTTTATTCAGATTTATTGTCATATTTTTAGATGAGGTTTATTTTAATTTCGAGGACAAAATTTTTTTAAGTTGGGTAGGAGGTAATCCCTCAAAATTTTGGAGGATTTTTTTTGTATTTTATTACATAAATATTTAGTTGTTTAAATTATGAAATCGTATCATGGCTATCTTGACCTTTTAATATTTATAATATATTTTTATTTTTGGAGTTTAGAAGTTTTAAATGTTTGTAAAAAAATAATAGTAATATATATTAGTAGTCTCTCCTAATTATCATAACCTTGCTAAGTGATTTTTGTACAAATTTTATTATTATTATTACTATTACCATATTATCATTATTAATATTATTATAGTGTTCATAGTTGATTGTTATTTAATAGTTGGCAATAATTATTAAAAATATGTGCAAAACTATATTAGTAAAGTTTTAGAAAATATTTTATATTCTTAGTATTTATTTAAAATTTTATTAGAATTTTTATGAGTATTATGAATTATTAAGGGAAAAAGAAAAAGAAGAAGGAAAAAAAAGAAATTACTTAACAGCACTGTTCATTGAACAGTGTTGTGCTCTCCCCAACCCGTGAAATCCCAAGGAACCCGACCCCAACAGCAGCTCAGCTGCTCTGTTTGTAAAAAAAAAAAAAAAAAAAAAGGCAAAATCTTGCGAGATGACATCATCTCACGAGAAGACACCATCTCGCGAGATGAAAACCCAAAGCATACCCGACCTTTCCCCCACGTTTCTTTCCCTGCAGTGTAAACACACGCCAGGAAGGAATGGATTTGATCAATTCTTGATACCTAGTTAATCCAAATCTACATCAAACTCGAATCTTTCTCCTGATAGCATCCGTCCAATCTAATTCTCTAGTAATAGATTCAAATAAATCCAATTTATTTCAACCCCACTCACGCGTTGGAGCGAAAACCCTATTTCCACAAATCAACCTTACCGTGCTCGAGTCTCTCGATCCCGGAGTCAACTCCTGACTCCCGACGAACTACAACCCCCTTGCGCGCCTCCCTGGACGACTGCTACCAACGCAAGCCGCCGGAGTCGCCGCAACCGAAGCGGCGAACGCTCGAAATAGGGGAGCTCTATTTCAGAATCGAAGCCCAGGTACTCTCCTTCCCGATCCAGTTTCTCCTCCGATCCGTAAAATTTTACGGAGAGTCTAGATGACCATCTGTCAACCCTTTCAATTAGATTGTGTTAGTACGCTCTGGTTCATTCGTAAAAGATTTCGAAATACCATGAAAACTCATAATTAGAAAGATCAAAACCTGTTTTTCCAAACCAAGATTGGAAGACGAATTTTAGCCGGCCCGTTGACAGTTTTGAAATCTTGTTTGAATAGATTCGCAACCAACATATACAAGATGGAAACCCAACTGGTAGTTCTGATTTTCATTGATTAGATTGTGATTAGTTCAGCCTCAAAGTTTAGGAAAAATCGGATTTTAAAACCGTGAATTTCAATAAAACCAACCGATACGGCGTGCGCCCCGATAAACCGGGCGACGTGGTCGCGCACTATATGCATCGAAAGGCGCGTATGGATGTTGCCGACGTATGGGAACTGACAGAACTCGATTTCGTTGTGCGTGCGCGACGAAATCAGTACGTATCCGTCGAGATACCCCCGTATCGACGTTTTGCAAACTTGATCATAACTTTGTGCACGTTCGTCGTATCGAGACAAAACTTGCGCCATCAGGACCGTATCGTTTTTTGGTCTTGTATGCCAAGTTTGGTTCGATTCTGAGAAGGTCGAATCGGAACGCCTTTTTGGCGGGCCCGCGACCTACTCAAATGGGCGATTTTGTGCGCGGCTCATCGGAATCCAAAACTGGACATACCGTTGAGTTCCTCTCCTCAAACCAAATTCGTAGACATGTAGTTTGACGACTTTAGAGACCGTAGGTCTGGCACGTGTTTCGGTACAAAACGGGTCCAACGGCGGACATCGTTTTGACCCGAAATTACGATTTTGCCCCTATTCCAGAATTAGACTTTTGGACAGGCGTTTCTTAGGTATTTCTTTTATGCCAAATCTGTTTGTGATGTTTATTTCAGCATCCGAGGTCGTTCGTAAAAGTTGGCTTTCGTTGCTTCACTGTTCTAACGATTTGAGTCATCGGACGTCGCCATTCTGCACACTACCTCCAGGCAAGATACCTTGCCACCAACTGTTTATTTATTTTAGCTCATATTTTATGCATTGTTCATTTATTTTTTTATGCAAAATAACTGTGATACATGGCATAACCTGTTAGAACTTACTGTTCAGTTATATTTTCTGCTATGTATTATTTTCTTACACACTAAACTTAGAGTTAAGGGTCCACCCTGTGTGTGTTGCATCCATAGGCCTTGGCACATTTGTATCACGAAGTTGTGACTCACTTATAGTACTCGGACATGCGTGATCGGCTGGCCACCGGTACGTATAAGCCGTGCGATAGGATTAACCGCTAATAGAGGTTGCATGTTAGTTTGACTTAGCGGTTCATAGAGGTTTTGTGTTGTGGATACAACATAGTAGGCATTGGACAGGGAGGACAATTTCTTAGCGTATGGGCTTCGATGCACTTTTCCTTTTGTAACCCGTGAGCTTCGTCGGAGACACGAGTCAGCTTACCCATGATTACTGATGGCCACTGACGTTCTGCAGAACGTTATGCTCTTATTGATTGGGCCTCTAGTGCCCCAAGGGGGGACAATGCCGATCCTATTTAGCCAGGGCCCATGCACAGAAAGAATTGTTCTTAACCACATTTCACTTAGAACGGTTAGGCACCTTTATCCGTTAGATATGAGTACTTTTGGTTTGGGTACTTGTATCTGACTGTGGCTTGGAACAATAACTTGTCGCGGATTAGTTTGTCACATCTTGTCCTTGTTTGGTTATAGGTGTGGCTTACTACTTCGATGAGAAGGTATTGAATCTTGTTGGGGTCTGGATACCATATTGGATTCATAGCATGGAAAGATACGTCATCGTGAATCAGTTTACCATCTTCTGTCCTTGTTTTGTTGGGGGGATGGTAAGCTAGTTCAATAGGTGTGTATTGGACCATGTTATGATCTGATCTTACTTATTCTTATTGAGCAGTATTTATTCAGTTTATGTGGCATGTTCTTTTTGTATCTTGTTACGTCCCTCTGAGGACCTGGTGATCTCTCCAGGTATAGGTGTGCAGGACTTTCCGCAGGAGTATGGCTCCGGTGTAGACTCATCCTTCACGCTCGAGCGAGTCGTACCTTCTGATTACAGCTGTCCCTATTGGGTCGAGGAGCCTATTTAGTCATCATTTCTTATTCTATTATTCTTAGAGGTTGGACTCTATTTCCTTTCAGTTTATTCTAGTACCGGTAGTAGATTTGTCTCCGCCCGGTCAACCATTATATTTTGACATTTACTTTAATTATGAGATTCCATTTTCTTTATATTTACTGTGGATGAGATTAGCTTTTACCTGTGACTATCTGTTATTATTATTCACAAAACAGCTTATGTGTATATTTGGAATTTCCATATGTTGGAGTATATCTTATATATATGCAGCTGGCATGCTACGTTTCTAGTCCTACGTATTTTGGGACTGGAGCGTTACATTATGTGGTTGTGTGTGTATGGGTGTATATGGACATGTTCATGTGGTTAGATAGTAGGCATGTGTGCATGTGAAATATACATGAAAGTATAGGAGGATTTGGGTTTCAAAACAATAGCTATCCAGTTACACTACTCATGGCATATTGGTTAACAATCCACGATATACAACCTATTTACTCATAACATGCATGGCTAACCATATACATATATATATATATATATATATATATATATATATATATATATATATATATATATATATATTTATATATATATATATATATATATATATATATATATATATATATTAAAAAAAATATATATATATATATATATATATATTTTTAATATATATATATATATATATATATATATATATATATTTATATATATATTTATATATAAATATATATATATATTTATATATATATATATTTATATATATATATATATATATATATATATATATATATATATATATATATATATATAAAATATATATATATATATATAAAGAGGTAGAGATTTAGTTATGTATCTATATACATTATAACATGTATGCGTAAACTCTATATATATCTATATACATATATGAACATAACATAGAGAGGAAGGGTTAGGTTTACATGGCAGAGTATACTAAGTTAGGGTGTGTGTGTGTTCTTGTACAGGGTTATAGCTTTAGTATTGAAAGGTTAAATCCAGTTTTAGTTCAGCATTTACTTACAAGAATCTGAAATAAGCTAACATTTAAACCAGTGTAATATTAACATAATGCAGTTTCAGATTTTAGGGGTTTGAAACATCACAACCAACTCAATGCTCCCAACACAACCCAACACGATGGAGATGAAACCCTAACATACTATCCATATATTTATCTATGCATACAGTTCAATATTACATATTAAATTTGAAATTGAACTAAACATTTGAAATCAATGTGAAAATGTTAACATGTATTCAGTTTTAGAATTTTGGAGAAATTCGAACATCAAACCATCCCAATGTTTATCACAACCTAACATGTAAGAATATGAAACCTAAATTTATATCCCTACATACCACAATGTATATAGCTCAAAATATTACATTTTAAAAAAATAAAACAACAAATTGAACTAAACATTTGGAATCCAGTATTAAGGGTTAATATGCACACAGTCTTAGATTTGACAATTTCAAACACAAAACTCAACTAAATTTTTTTTTGAATTGAAACCCTATGTATAACATACATGTGCAGTGATGTAAACATAACTAATAACATAAAATTTATATTTAAATTACGAGTTTAAGCTGGAAAAAGTAGAGAACCAAAAATATTGGGGTTTTGACAATTTAAACATCAACAACATATTAATATGTATTTAGATAGGTTGGAAATCAAAGTGTAGCATGCATACGTATCAGGCAAGTGTCTGTGTCCGCTATATATATATTCTCATGTTCCAATATAAAAATCAAATTCCATATCAAGACCAACATTCAGATTCTTACCAAGATTGCAAAGTAGGTGATTGATGTAACCAAGACAGTTTTTATTATTATTATTATTAATTAATACAAGAATAATAGCAAGAAGGAAATAACGATAAAATATGTTCTGCTTATCCGTTTAAAAGAAGGAACCATTTTGAAACCCAGAGCTAAAATATCAAATCCAAGATAAGGTCTAGTAAAAATTATCGATTCATTGTATTATGAAGAAACTCATAGCAAGAAGTTACACAAAGGTTTATAAAAACAGCTAAAGCTACTCCTAAGTTAAATAATGAGAAACAAAACAAAAAAACAAATAATAATTCTTTTTTTTTCATTTTTTTCATTTTTTTTCTTTTTTTTTTGAAGGACTGAAACAAAAGTAGAGAAAACATGTTAAAAAATATTTAAGGTACAATCTGATAATCATATGCGTCTATCCAAAATCATGGTACTCTAGATCCTCGTCATACTAGTAAGCACATATCTCTAGAATCATGGTATTTAAAATTTTTGCGATGCCGCTAGCTTGGCTGCGAAAACCTTAAATTCCCACACCCGAGAAATATATCCAAAATCAGACTATATGTCCTCACCATGCTGGCTAATGTGACTGTAGAATACTAGATTCCATAACTTAGATGACCTAGCCCATATAATTTCATCTTGACACAAAAAAAAAATTAAATCAACAATGGATACCAAAAATCAAATTTTATCAATGAACATCAAGATTCAAAACTGAATAATAATCCATTAAATCACATAAATACAAACTCGGATACAACAGCTAACATCAAGATTCAAAATTCAACAATCTTCCATCAAAATCAATAAATACAAACTCAAATTCAACAATAATCCATCAAAATCAAGTTCAACAACAGAAAGTAAAGATAAATCAAATCAAGGGAAGAAGAGTTTTCAAATCGAAGTTAAAATAAGATTCTCAAGGGTCGTCCCAGGAATCTCTCAAGAAATCCTAACTGTGATTGAGTACCTTCAAAAATATCCTAATCCTATTGCAGGCTGTAGTGATACTCTAGTTCGAATACCACTACACTAACTGGGTCTGCATGGGCCACCACTAAAAACGTGTCACGACCCGCACCCTAGAGTAAGGGCACGAGACGTGGGTACGTCCAGCCTATGCCACAGTGTCGGCGGTAGAACGTTGTCCTAGGTCAATCATCTAACAATATAAAGACACCTGTACAGTATATACACTCCGAATGGAGGTGACATAGCAAATACAGTCTCAATCACATCTAAGGTAGAGCATGATAAAAGATAGATAAAACATGAAATCCACAAAGAGATATAGCAGATAGAAGTCTAAGTGTCTAAGATACACAAACCCAAAAAATATCTCCAAGCTCAAACACAGTAATCCATAGAATAAATACAACTCAAGACAATTGAAATAAAGTAAGAAAAACCCTAGCTATCTATACAATCTCTACTGTGTCTCCTCTAGGCTAGCTGGCAACCTCCAAACTATCTATAAAATTTATCAACAGGTCCAGTCAGGACAGGAACGAGCACAATACATCTCAACAGATCATGGCAGGTTAGAAAATATAAACATGCAGTAGAGTAAGATATAGAAAACTGAAAGAAAGTACATGATGTAAACAGAGAGAGAACTGTAATAGAAATATCTACTATAAATAGAGAACTAACAGTGGCTAGTGATGTAGAGTATAGGATAGCACATCTGAACAAGACAGATTAGCACATGATCTACACTAAAGAGTTTCACATGATCTACACTACTATGGAATTGTTCACATGACTATTAGCACTCCTCCGTTTTCCCCAATCAATACACAAGGATCTAAGCAGGTTATGTTATTATATATGATATCACATGAAGGCCCATAAAAGGGTGCACATGATAGTATACATGAGGGCAATGTGAACATGAGAGTACATGATTCACAAGAGTGTACATGTATGGTGAAATCACAGGAGTACATGATGAAAGTGAAACACACATGACACAATGTACCCGATGCTCCCGAGGGCGATAACATCGCATGAAGAGATCCATATAGTACTAATCCGTGATAATGTCGTGACAGCATCAAATTAAAGTAATCTAAAGCAGGAATATAATTCTAACAAGTTATGAAATAATCAGAGAATATACTCGCCTGATAACCTGAACAGCTGATAGGTATAGGGGTCCAACTGAAGCCATAGAGTCCTATTTAAAGCAACACAGGTTACAAGGTGTTCAAGTTGTAATAAATGAATCTCTACAAGCAATCTATATTATCCTAGGTTCTTCTAAGTCAAATCAACTCTAGGTCAACTCCGGTCAACAATCTAGTCAAACTAGGTCAAGTGTTGACTTATAGTTGACTTTTGGCCAACTGGTCAAACAGGGTCAATTCTAGTCTAATTATTAAAGATATAAAGTGTACTTCGTTATTCGTACGTCGAAACTTACGACACGTAAATCGAGATAAGATGATTAACGATAAAGTTAATAATCTTATTATAGTGATCCATGTGTCCGTCTTGTCAATTTCAGCGATGTGAGATCGCTGGAATTGACCGATCTTCGGTTCGTTGTACTAATCCCGAAATACGAATATTATAAGAATTAATTATACTAAAAGGTGATACATAAAGAAACTATCTACAACATTGTCGGATGATGAAATAAATATCGCCAACATGTCCAGAATGGTCAAATTAGCTAGAGTAGCCTATCCATCGGTCCAATTTGGACGCATGGACAAAAAGGTAATTTTGGGTCAAAAACGGTATCCGTGTCGGAGCCGTTTTGCACCGAAAAATGTGCAAGAAAACAAGTCTACAAAATATAACAAATTATATGTCCACGAAACCAAAATGATGATACGAACCCAACGGTATATCCAGAATTGGATTCCGTTGACCCGATCTCAATTTGGTCCGTTGACCAGAACTTGGAATTCCAGTTTGCACGGAAATGCGTGCCGGAGCCAATATTCTTAAAACTCAGGAAACTAAATGTCAACGAGTCTAGAATGACGATACGAACTCAACGGTATATTCGAAATTGGATTCCGATGAGCCGATCTCAAAATGACCTGTTGATCCGGATATTGGTATCCGACTTGCACCGAAATACGTGCCGGATCCAATGTCCACTAAAATGTAGCAAATTATATGTCAACGAGTCCAAAATGATGATATGAACTCAACAGTATATCCGGAATTGGATTCCGATGAGCCGGCATCAAAAAGTCCTGTTGACCCGGACTGTGGGACCCATTTTGTACCGAAATACGTGCCAGGGCCCACGTCCTCCAAATCTAACAAATTTTATATGAAAACATGCCAGAACGATGCCACGAGTCTACTGGTGGTGTCAGAAATGAAATTTGGAGTCCCGTGTTCAAAAATAGAATTTTACAAGTTGGAAATTACGAATTCGGACGACCAACTTTGGCGTCGAATTCAACCAATCAAACAAGCTCATAATGAAACGAAACTGGAGTGGTAGTAAGAGGGTTATACCAGCTTCACATAGGAACTGGTAGCACGCCAAACAGAGCTGCGGCAGAGGAGGTACAAGCTGACGAAGATGGCTCCGCAAAATTGTCCAAAATTTATATAATTTAAACGGTCAACTTGGTGGCCGGTTTTGATGTATCAAACGATAAAATCAACGGACGAAACTTGACAGGAGTGAAGATGGATATACCAAGATTGTGATGAAGCGAAGAAATCACCAATCCAACGGTCGAATTTCTCAGAAATTGCGTGCGAAGTTGCTGCGACTGGGCGCCAAAACGGACTTGATTCTGCGCGCGTCACGGCGGGAATTCGTGCGAAATGCACGAATCGCCTATACGTCGCACCGGAGAAGGAGGTGGCGCACCCAGGGGGGTCGTTTGAGTTCGCCCACTGTGGGAGGGGTCGCCCATGGTGGCAGCGGCCCCTGAACGGCGGCCTGCACGCACGGCCAGTGGCCGTTCCGGCCGGCCATGGCAGCTCGCGGCTGTCGCAGCTGCTGTTGCTGTGGTGTGGCAGCCTGCCTGGCCCGACGACGGTGGGGGCGGCGCGGCCTAGCGAGGTCGGCGGTGGCGTGTGGGGCTGAGGTGGTGGTTCGGTGGGGGATCAATGTGGTGGTGGTGGTGATTCATGATGTGGTAGTGGTGATGGTTCATTGAAAGAAGGTGGAGAGGAGAGGTGGTGGCCGACGGCCTGCTGGTGGTGGCCGGCGGCCCTTGGCCACGGCAGAGGTCGGGGGAGGTCCGGCCAGGTTGGGCTGTGGGGATGGGTTGCTGTGTGTGGAGAAGAAGTGTGGGAAAAAAATAATAGTTGGAGAGAGAGATGAGAATAGGAGTGAGTGTAATAAATTATGTGTGATAAAGAGAGGAGAGAGAAAGCCAATCCTCAAAGTTAGGGCCAGCTAGTAATGGAGGGGCTGTGTATGAATGTAAGGGAAATAAATGGTGAGGATTAAATGAGATAATCCAATGACTAGGATTTAAATGTAGGAAAAATAGGTTATTCCTATAGGGATTTTAATAAAAGAAAATTCTATTAAATATTAAAAATAGGTAGAATAGCGTACTTAATATTTTTCAAGGATAATGAGGCTGAGGGTGTCGTGATGGAGAGTAACACGAAGCTGGACTGGACTTGGTGGAGCCGGATTGGGTCAACATCAGATTTAATATCATAAATGAATTAATTTAGACATTTATGATCATGGGTAAATAAGTAGCACGTGGGGATTCCAATAAATGGGACACAAGTGGCATGCGGATAGTAGGCTCAATGTGGGCCATGTCCATATTTGGGGCTGATAGGTTTTGGTCGACAGGGTACCCACATATCAAGTCGAAAAATAAATGTGATACCGTAGGGTAAAATAAAATTGGGTCACGGGTCAGGAAAGTTGTGTGAACAAAATGGAGCACAAAATGGTGTGTCTGAGTGGGACACGAAGGTCATGGGTGAAAAGCGTCTCGAGTAGATCATGCATGATGAGTTGGTTTTAAGAAAATGACTAGCTTGGTGCTCCCAATTCCAAAGTCACGGTAACGTGCTAATAATGATCAAGGAAAAGAGTAAAAAAATTAATTAATGATCAAACGGTCTAAATCGACCCGAAGTTGTGCGAAGCAAAAAGAGTACAAAGGAACAAGTTTGAGTGGGACACTATATACCAAAATGAAGGTAATCATGTCCACTACAAAACTTATAAAGAAGGTTTCCAGAGTTGAACATCCCTGACACTCCAAATATCAATGGCACGGAAAAGTACACTTAAAGATAATTAACAGAAAAAATTATTTATTGAAACTAAATCAATCAGAAAATAAAATAAAAAAATAAAAAAAATCAACCCGAAATTCAGGGTGCTCACAGATATTTATCTGATCAGATATATGGAAATTCAGTTCATTCTGTTTTCATTATGTTAAAGTATTGATCTCATTAAAGTTAAGGAGGACCAGTTGGAAATAGACATGTATTGATCATATTGCGTGTAATTTCTATGCTACGCATCCATGATTGATCTATGTCGTTTAGCTATATTGGTATATGTGACCATTGATGGTTTAGTTATGCTATATGTGACGAAGGCTGCTTTGATCCTATGTTGATATGGTTAATAGACGAGATTGTCCGGATATACCCTAAGGATTAAGATAGCAATTTATGAGCTCACTAAGGTTAACACAATTATAAGGTTACATATGTGACCCAGTGGGAGATTGTTGGAATTATTCAATAATTAAGGGGCCACACATGTAAAATTAATTGTGTTTAGGCTATCTAAATAATTAAGCCAAATTAAAGTGGTATATTTTGATAATGGCTTAAGGGTATAATTGTCATGGAATTAATGTGTAGATACCGGAGATAATTCTAATTTGATGAGGGGCCAAATTAGAAATGTCAAAACATATAAATATATGTATTCATTAGGGTTATGTTCCCCAACTCATACGGCCACCAAGAGAGGGTTTTCTCTGTTCTCTTCTATATCCCCATCAACAAAGAGAGGAACAAAGATTTCATCTTTGTTATTAAGGGCCGTAGCGGGTTAGAAGATCAAATCCCACAAAGAGAAACGTCTGCTTCAAGATCCGTCAAGCAAAGACAATGGATTCAGGTACAATTCCGCAGTTTAATTTTGGTGTCCATCTCATGAATCAACAGACTTTAATTTATAACATGAGCGACTCATGGAGGGGGCCCGGTCGGCGCTTGACGGAGTGCTGCTCCTGTGTGGGAGTCGGATGGTGTCGCTCCGACCATCCAGGCATGGCATCACTCGACTAGTGACGAGATCGAGGTGTACCTGGGAGTGGAGCAGTGGTTCGGGTCGATGGACGGACATCGGCAGCGGAACCGGGCTGGGGAAGGCTCGGCAAAAGGAGAGGGCGCCGGTGTTTCGACGCCGGGCTGGGGCGATGAGCAGGCGCTGATCGGTGCTGTCTTACGAAGATGATGGACCAGGCAGACGACGGTGCGTCGGAGGGAGGTTTCTGCCCCTATTTTATTTTTGGTGGTGGTGGAGGCATTTTGGGTTTTTTTTCTAATGGCGACACCGTAGGTGGTGGTTATGACGAGGAGGAGGAGAGATGGGTTTGGCCGGGGGAAGAGGGGTTCTAGTTGGTGGTTGCCGGAGTGATGATGATGGAGGATGGGCGTTGTCGAGGGTGAAGGAGGTCTGGTGGCTTTGGCTGGTTACTGGAGAAGGAAGGACGGCCGACGGTGATAGCGTTTTATGGTGTCGAAAAGGAGAGGGGGAAAGAGCGGTTCTGATGGCAGTGGCTGTGATACGGCATGGGTTTGGTCGAGATGGTAGCAAAGGGTGCGGGTGGTTGTAATCTGTGGCCTATGGTGAGGGTTAAGGTTCTGGAGTAGGTTTTCGGCGATGGCCGCTACAAGTAAGGATGACGGAGATTACGGCTAGGTCGCGATGGAGGTTGTAATGATGGTTTCAGTCGAGGGTAGGTAGTAGTGAAACAGCGACGGTGATCTTGGTGGTGGCGTGGGGTTTTGGTTGTAGCTGTGGTGGTAGTCAGGGTCGGGACACTAGGATGGCAATGGTGGGGATGGGCTAATGGTGTTGGTTTGTTGTGGAAATATTGGGGCTGGCTGCAGCGAGGAGTGGTGGGGGTGCACCGGACTGTGGTGTGATCACAATGGTGATAGTCGAGGTAAAACAGGGGTGAGCGGCCGGGGATGACAGGGTTCGGGCTAGGATTAGTATTGAATATTTTAGGTTCTATCGAGGGTGTTCGACACGGATACAAAATTGTACTGTGGGTTGTAATTGGACAAAAAAATATTGGAAAGACACCCGGGGTCGGGCCCAAGGCCGTCACGGATAACACAGGAAAAAAATGGATACGGACACGATGCACGACACTTTGGTGGAAAGAAATTTGAGTTGTGAAATTTTATGGAAAAGGGCAATGAGCCTCTCCTTATATAGGAGGTGGACTCCTGGATAGATATGGATTAGGAAATTCAAATCCCCTTTAGATAATTTAACATTAATTTAAAATAGATTTAAAATAAATTCAGTACAACTCCGAATCCAATTTGAATCTAGGTAAATCTATTAAATCTCTGTAAAATAGAATCCATAAAATAAATTCAAATTCGTAAATCATTATAATTAATTTAAACATCAATCGAACAATTTTAAAATATCTTTTTAACACTAAAATTATAATAATAAATGTCAAAAATTCATAATATGTTTTTATGTATTAATAGAAAATATCTTTAAAAAATATCTTTTTAATAAATTAACATAAAAATAATTTCAAAAAATTAATATATATACATGAATTTTCTACATAAAAAAATTCTATACTAAATACCTTTGAAAAAATTATATATATACTACCTCGCATATACGTACTAGCACGCGACGTACAAATACGAAAATAAAATAAAATAAAGTCAATACCAAATATTTTTATAAAAAAATTGTAGTAAAAATTTAGGGGGTTTACATACTACCCAACTTATAAGAATTTCGTCCTCGAAATTTAGGAATAATTAGGGTAGGTAGGGTTGAGAAGATAGAAAGGATTCATCGATACAGAAATACGATTAAATTTGGGCGAGGCGAAGAAATGACGTTCCACACAAACATGCAATTAGAAAATTGTGATTTAGGTAACTAGGAATAATTAACGGATATGGTAATGACCGAGGGTCGCTAGATAATGCAAGAAATAAGATAAAGAGGGTTAAGGGTTAAAGTTAATCAATGCATTAAAGAATAGTTTGGTATTAAGCGAAAATAATTTAGAGACTTTGGAGATATGGTTTCTTGAGAGAAAAATGTATACTAGTCGTCTAGGTTGAGGGCACGATTAAGAGAACGATTGGAATCATTCTTAAATTCAAGTGATTAGAAGGTCACGATAGTAGATTTAGGGTCGAGGGAAAGGATGAGTAGTGTATGACGAGGATATAGTCACATTGGTTGGTCGGTGGCTAGCTACATTCGTGTATCTATAACTATCTTGGCAATAGGTGGTAGGACAACTAAGGGGATATCAAGTACGAGCGCTTGTCTTTCTAAAGTAGGTGAAAGACGAAACCAATAAGGAGGTCAGGGAAGATAAGATCGAATAAAAAACCGGTTCAAAGACGATTGAATAGTTCAAAGAGGGTTGTCAAGGCAGACGCGGATATGATCCTAAAGGACGAGTATATTTGTTAACTATATCTTATTCCACGTAGAGTAATCGTAGGTAGGTCGAACCAAAGTGCACTTGGTTGATCAGACCATCATGCACTGATTTTGATTAGACAATATGTTAGTGGGAGCTTCCAATAAAATATGTCATGAGCAAGCTCGATAAGGAATGAGCTTGTAAAACTAGGCTATATTAGCATCATTAGTCAAGATAGTCAAAATATAAGTAGAGGGGATAATGATGAAAAAAATATGAATAATTCAACTTTCTTATGAATCTAAGTCTTGTCCGATGTTTGGTGCCTAAACAGTCGTCCTACTGTCTTCTTGTCTAAGGCTTTGGTTGACTAGATGAGATATGATCCTCTAAGGATTTATAGTCTAGGTAATTCAATTTGTATCCTCTATAATGGGTCATAAGGAATAAGGGAATACTAGGTTGTAAGGCATTCTACCCAACTTACAAGAGTTAAACTAGTAGTGTGTATGGGTTACCTTATTAACCTCTATCAAGTAGGAAGGAGGGATAAGAATTACGATAGAAGGGACCAAGCAAGATGCAATCAAGGAGTCAAGCGAGAGTTCAAAAAAATGAATCGAGGGAGGAGGTCAAGTATGTGGATGAGATCCTAAACTCTAATCCTATACGCAGGCTTGCTTGGTACGGTAAAGCAACCAAACAAATTATCGGAGACCTGTATGGGGCCACCACAAAAACATGTAATACCCAGTCCTAAAATACGTAGGCTAGGAACGTAGACATGCCAGCCGTATAATAAATATACGTAAGCTGTAAATATAGTATAACCATGACAACAAACCTCATCCACAAAATAAAAATAAAGCTTTTATAGAATTAAGTAAGAATTTATCATTTTACATGTAGTTGGATGGAGAGAAATCCACTACCAACTAATTAAAAAAAAGTAATACATGGCAAGGAAATGATTTGTCATGAGTAGCAAAGAAAGATCCAAGACACGTCATCTTCGAAAGAATAGAGAAGATCACAACCACGGCTAAAATACCTGCGGGAAGACAAGAACACACACCTGGAGAGATCACCAGGTCCTCAGAGGGATGTAACAAGATACATAATATCATGCCATAATACTGAATATAAACTGCTCAATAAATAAGTCAATTGGATTATAACATGGTCCAATACACACCATTGAATTAGCGTACCATCCCCCCAACCAAACAAGGACAGGAGATGGCACCCTAATCTATGATGAATATCTTTCTATGCCATAAATCCAATATGGTATTCGGACCACAACAAGGTTCAGTACCTTCTCATCGGAGTAGTGAGCCACACCTACAACCAGACAAGGACAAGATGTGGCAAACTAGTCCGCGACAAGTTACTGTTCCAAGCCGCGATCAGATAAAAGTACTCATACCTAAAGGATAAGGTGGCCTAACCGTTCTAAGTGAATGCAGTTTAAGAACATCCCTCGAACGCACGGGCTCTCTGGCAAAAAATGGGATCGGCATAGTCCCCACTTGGGACACCAGGGGCCTCAAGCATAACCGTATCTCGAACGTCAGTGGCCAGCAATAAATAAAGGGTCATCAATCCACATCTTCGACGGAGCGTACGGTCACAAGGGAATGTGCATAGTAGCCTATATGCTGAGGATATGTTCTCCCCACCCAATGCCTATATGTTGCCTTGACAACACATAACCTCTATAACAGCTAAGTCAAACTATCATGCAATACTATTAGCGGTTAACCCTATCGTACGGTTTATACATACTGGTGGCCAGTCAGTTACGCATGTCCGTATTCTATATGCGACTCGCGACTTCGTGGCACAAACGTGTCAAGGCCTATGAATGCAGCACAAACGAGGGTGGTCTTTTAAATCTAAGCCAATATGCATAAAAAGAATAAGTACAGAAAATAGAACTACACAGTATAATCTAACAAATTATGATAATATAGCACAGTTTATTTTACAGAAAAAATAATAATAAATAAATGCATAAATATGAGCTAAAGTAAAATAGACAGCAAATGGCAAGGTATCTTGCCTGCTGTTGCGCCCAGTGTGGTGCGATGATCCTGATGGCATGGATTATGACTTCGATTACGCAAGACGACCTCCAATGGTGGCACGAACTGTTCCATCGGGTCCAGAACAGTCAAATTATTTAGGGTTGACATAACGAAGTACAGAATTGGCAATGGAATAAGAACAGTTAGATTAGACATGGGCATGATGATAATCGAAGGAAATTAGATAAACAATATATATACTTTTTTTGAAAAAATTCTATAATATTTCAAAACTAGATTTTATTAGTAAAACATATTTTTAGGAGAAAAACTTTGAAAAATCAAAAATTGTTTTGGGCTAAACCCTAAGTTTGTATAAATATGTATTTACATAGAGAAACTTATATTTCATTAGTAAAAATATTTTAGAAGTATTGAAGGAATACCGGCAAAAATTATTTTGTAATTTGTAAGAATACATTTTTTTATGGTTCAAATATTTTTATAAAATTTCTAAATAATAATAATATTTTGGTACCCATAAAACTAACATAAATAACAAGATAATACCAAAAGTAATAATACTATTACCTTATATCTTGTATTTCAAAGTATAGTATATATTAAATTAGTAGCTATATATACTAGTTTAAAAATCTAATACTATAATAATAGCTAATAGTAATACTAATAATGAATACTAAAACTAAGAGCAATATTAATTGTAATAAATAATAACAAAAATACCAAGGCCCATATGTTTTTCCTCTCTTCGAACAAACAAAGTAGAACAAAGAACACAGAACTACTAAAGGTGAAGGACAAAGAGAATTAGAAAGAGGGAGTCCAGAGAAGGGGGGAGATAAGAGAGCAGTGCCTTACCGGGAAAGCGGCGGCTCCGATCAGCGCACGGAAGGGGGAAGCTGTGCGTGAGCGACTCACGGAGGGGGCTCGGTCGGGGCTTGACGAAGTGCTGCTCCCGCGGGGGAGTCGGATGGTGTCGCTCCGACTAGCCAGGCATGGCATCGCTCGACTGGTGACGAGATCGAGGTGGAGCGGGGAGTACAGCAGTGGTTCGGGCCGATGGGCGGACGCCGGCAGCGGATCCAAGCCGGGGGATGCTCAACAAAAGGAGAGGCCGCTGGGGTCTCGACGTCGGGCTGGGGCGATGGGCAGGCGCTGATCGGCGCTATCTTACGGCGACGGCGGACCGGGTAGACGATGGCGCGCCGGAGGGAGGTTTATGCCCCTATTTTATTTTCGGTAGTGGTAGTGGTAGTGGCATTTTGTTTTTTTTTTCTAATGGCGACGGTGGAGGTGGTGGTTATGACGAGGAGCAGGGCCGGTTTTGAGGGAGGGCAATGGGTGCGACCGCACTAGGCCTCCCAAATTCGTAGGCCTCCGAATTTTTTTATATGTATATATATTATGTATACTAAACTAACTTATGGATAAATAATTTAAAAATCCAACGACTTGAAACTTACGAATAAATAATTTAAAACTTATCAATAAATAATATAAAAATTATGAATAAATAATTAAAAAAATGTATATGTATATTTAGTATGTATACTATAATACTAAACTAATTTGGGCACAAATAGTATTTAAATTCATTGACCTCCCATCCTTACGTATAATACAAGTAGAGATTCTCATAATTAACTAAGATTATATATAATATATGTTTCCATTTAAAGAATCAATTAGCTAAACATGGATTTCTACTGTTTGTTTCAATCACGGATGAGATCTCCCAATCGGCCAATCCTATTCACTTTGAAATCAATAACAAATCCTGACTTAAAGTCTGAATATATAGGATATTAGGATTCCAATAAAATCATATCTCAGTAGCAAATCCTAAGACTTAATTTTTAATATATAGGACCAATAAAATCATCTCTCACTCTCTCTTTCTCTCTCTCTCTCTCTGATTATCAACGAGTTGTCTCTCTTCCCCTAAAACAATGTCCATAAATTCCAACTCTTGACCCCTTCAAAAATGCCACAAATCCCAAATCATCTCTCAAATCCAGGACTTTGCCAACACCCCACGACATCCCGAAGTCCCAGCACCGTCGACGAGCATCATGCCCGTCCGTCAACCGTCGGCAAAAGCTGTGCACCAAGAAGATTGTTGCACAGACAGAAACGTTTGTGGGGTTTTAGAAAGTTCGTAGGAGAATATCTCCACACTTGTCAAAGAAATATCAAACCAATTACACAGGTACAATCTTCTATAACTCTAATATAATCTTGTAAAATTTTGTAGGTTAATTCGTCTTTGTAGATCCATTAAATCATTGGCCAAAGTAGGTCTCACGAAACTATAGTTTTATATAAAAACTTGTCGATCGAGGACCGTTCCAACAAATCGGACCACCCCAACTTGTTTGATGTCTACTTAACCTATAATTTTACCTATTTTGACATATAATTTAACTCAGAGGATCAACTTAATACTTCTTTGCCTCCAATTCCAAGTTCTAACTCTATGTTGTTCTTTTCTGTAATAGGTTATAAACATGTCTCCTAGGCACGGGAAGAGAAAGTTTCTCTCTGGGAATGAAAAATGCCTTAAGAAAAAGAGAGTTGAACAATTGATTCAATCTCAAAAAGGGGCACTTGATAGATATATAATGAAAGAGACACAAGCTTCAATAGAAGATGTTGTTACCGAACAACAATGTGATAGGGAACTAAATGATAATGACCATATAATTGAAGAAGATGTTGATGATCTTGAGCCCCCTAGAGATATAGAAAACAATGACAATGCAAATGTTGATGAACAACCAAGTCACTTCATTCCATTGAACATTTATGATCCAAGGATTTGGGATAGTCTTAATACTAGGATGAAAGAGTTGTTGGCTGAAAAAGGTCCTGCAAGATATTTGAGCATACATACAGGACCTAAGGATAAAGACAATAGGCATTTTTCTTCAAAGCATTACACTCGATTTTTACCGAATGGACAGACACATGATAGAGATTGGTTAGTGTATTCAAAAGAAATTGACAAAGTATTTTGTTTCTGTTGTAAGTTATTTAAGAATGGTCCTTTGAACTCTCAACTAGCAAATGAGGGACTCAGAGATTGGGGACATCCTACTGCAAAGCTTAGAGATCATGAGAAAATCCATAACCATATAGCTAATATGGGCACTTGGATTGAGCTACGGATCAGATTGGAGAAAAGTAAAACAATTCACGAAGATTCTCAAGAGCTGATCAAGAAAGAACATGAACATTAGAGGAAGGTGTTACTTAGAATATTTGCCATTGTGAAATATCTTGCTGAACAAAACCTGGCATTTTGTGGAACTAATGAGAAACTATATCAAAAAATAATAGAAATTTTTGGGTCTCATCAAACTGATGGCATTATGTGATGAGACGATGAAGGAGCATGTTCGACGAGTTCTTGATACTGAGATTCATTACTTAGTAAGGACATCCAGAATGAGATGATACTTCTTTTAGCTTCTGAAATTAAAGATGCAATCATAAAAAAAAAATAAAAGAAGCTAAATTCTTTTCTGTGATTCTTGATTGCACCCCTGATGTTAGTCACCAAGAACAAATGTCTTTGATATTAAGATGTGTTGATGTCTCTATGGTTCCAGTCAAAGTAGAAGAGTACTTTGTATAATTTTTGACCGTGCATGATACTACAGGACAAGGACTTTTCGATGAGTTACAAAAGGCCTTAAAAAGCCTTGATCTTGATATTGATAATGTTAGAGGACAGGGATATGATAATGGTTCCAATATGAAAGGAAAACATCAAGGAGTACAAAAAAAGATGCTAGACATAAATCCTAGAGCATTATACACCCCTTGTGGTTGCCACAATTTGAACTTGATACTTTGTGATATGGCAAAATCATCTCGTAAAGCATAAGAGTTCTTTTCAGTGTTACAAAACACATTTATACAATATTTTCAAATTCTACAAAGAGATGGTAGATTTTGAAAGACAACACCCATGGTTTAACATTGAAATCACTATCAGCCACACGTTGGGAAAGTCGCATTGAATGTGTGCATGCAGTAATAACTCAAGCTCCAGATGTCAGAGAGGCTTTACTTCAATTGGGAGTTGTTGACACTGACCCCATAGTAAGAAGTTTGGCCAACTCTTTAGCAAATACCGAGCTTGGAGATTTTGAGTTCTTCTTGGCCATGACTATTTGGCATAACATATTGTCAAATGTGAATGAAGTTAGCAAAGAGTTACAATCTGAAGACATGCCACTTGATACTGCTATAGCTAAAATACAGAAGTTGCTTGTGTGGCTTGAAAAGTATAGAGAATCTGGGTATGAGAAGGCCATAACAACTGCTAAAGAAATTGGAAATACTATGGAGATTAATCCAGTATTTCGTGAAAAGAGACAACCTAAAAAAAAGAAACATTTTGATGAAGATACACGTGAGTCATCTGAATTTGTTGCTGAGTCACTTGAAGAATCATTCAGAATCAATTACTTCTTGTATATAGTAGATCATGCTATTGCGTCACTTAAGAGAAGGTTCGAACAATATCAAAACTATGAGAATATTTTTGGCTTTTTGTTCAATTCAGAAAAATTGAATTCATTAGATAGAGATGGTTTGAAAGCTTGTTGTTGTCGGTTAGAAAGCACTTTAAGACATGGTGACTGCTCTGATATTGATGGAGATAAATTGTTTGAGGACCTAGAAACTTTACGAGATCTTCTACCAAAAGACATCCAAGCACTTGAGATATTAAATTTTATGAAGAAATTTAATTCTTTTCCTACTGCAAGCATTGCCTATAGAATTTTATTGACAATACCAGTGACTGTTGCATCTGCGGAAAGGAGTTTTTCCAAGTTGAAGTTATTGAAATCATACATACGATCATCCATGTCACAAGAAAGATTAAATGGACTAGCTCTAATTTCTATTGAAAATGAGTTCTTGGAAGCTGTTGATTATGAAAGATTGATTGATGATTTTACAGCTAGAAATGCTAGAAGATCGTTCTTAATGTACAAATGGCAAAATGTACTTGTTTATTTTTCGTTTTATCTCTTTTAATCGAATATTATTTCAATTGAACGATCTTGTAGTTGAATGATTTTTCTTAATTGATGTTGATTTTGGATAATTGAATTTTTTAATTTTTTAATATAAGAATAGGCCTCCATTTATTTTTTTGCACCGGGTCCAATCTTTCCTGACGAATCTCAGCTCCGGCCCTGACGAGGAGGAGGAAAGATGGGTTTGGCCGGGGGAAGAGGGGTTCTAGATGGTGGTTGCCAGAGTGATGATGATGGAGGCTGGGCATTGTCGAGGGTGAAGGCGGTCTTGTGGCTTTGGCTGGTTACTGGAGAAGGGAGCACGGCCGACGGTGATAGGATTTTTTGGTGTCGGAAAGGAGAGGGGGGAAGAGCAGTTCTGATGGCAGTGGCTGTGGTGCGGCGTAGGTTTGGTCGGGATGGTAGCAAAGGGTGCAGGTAGTGGTAATTTATGGTCGATGGTTAGGGTTATGTTCTGGTATTGGTTTTCGGCGGTAGCCGCTACAAGCGAGGATGATAGAGATGACGGCTAGGTCGGGATGGAGGCAGTGATGATAGTTTCAATCGATGGTAGGTGGTTGTGAAACAGCGACAGTGGTCTTGGTGGTGGCATAGGGTTCTGGTTGTGGCTGTAGTGGTGGCCAGGGTCGGGACGTAAGGATGGCGATGGTGGTGGTGGGCATATGGTGTTGGTTTGTTGTGGAAATATTGGGGCTAGCTGCAGCGAGGAGTGGTGGGGGCGCACCGGACTATGGAGTGATCACTTTGGTGATGGTCGAGGCGAGGCCGGGGTGAGCGGCCGAGGATTACCGGGCTCGGACTAGGATTAGAAATGAATACTTTTGGTTCTGTCGAGGGTGTTCGACACGGATACAAAATTGTACTGTGGGTTGTAATTAGACAGAAAAATATTAGAAAGACACCCGGGGTCGGACCCAAGGCCGTCACGACAGACACGGGAAGTAACTGGATATGGACACGATGCACAACACTTTGGGGGAAAGAAAATTGAGTCGTGAAATTTTATGGAAAATGGCAAGGAGCCTCTCCTTATATAGAAGGTGGACTCCTGGATATATATAGACTAGAAAATTCAAATCCCCTTTAGATAATTTAATATTAATTTAAAATAAATTTAAAATGAATTCAATACAACTCCGAATCAAATTTTAATCTAGGTAAATCTATTAAATCTCTATAAAATAGAATCCATAAAATACATTCAAATTTGCAAATCATCATAATTAATTTAAACATCAATCGAACAATTTTAAAATATCTTTTTATGAACACTAAAATTATATTAATTTAATTTTGAAAATTCATAATAAGTATTTATATATTAATAGAAAATATCTTTAAAGAAATATCTTTTTAATAAATTAAGATAAAAATAATTTCAAAAAATCAATATATATACATGAATTAAATTTCATCTACTCGCATGTAAATAGAATTTTAAAAAAAAACAAATTTTTCTAAATGATTACTTATAATTAGATAAATAAGAATAGTCTTTTTAAAATAACTACTTTATTTAAACAAGATAAAACATTTACCTTATATAATTTAGGAAAATATACTTACTTTCTATAGAAAAAAATTTCTATAATACAAAACCTTTGAAAAAATATATATATATACGTACTCGCTTATACGTACGCGCACGCGACGTACAAATACAAAAATAAAATAAAATAAAATCAATACCAAAGATTTTTATAAAAAAATTATAGTAAACATTTAGGATTGTTTGTCATTCACGAACGAAGCACATAGAGATTTGTCATCACTTTTTATGTGAACACCAACAACACGGGGATATTTGGTTAGAATTTATTGACACGAATCATCAATTAGCAGATATTTTTACAAAATCGCTGGCTGAAGACCATTTCAATTATCTACGACGTGAACTAGGCATACTTAAATTTTGAAATTCATAATGTATTATATGTAATAAAAATTTTTATAACTTGAGATTTTGATATTTATTAATTGAAGTTATTTTGGATACAAGTTGAAAGGGTCTTTTTATCAAAAAGACGTAAAAGTCTAAGCAATACAGTGCCAAGTGTCTTCGGACTACCGCTAGCTGGGATCCGGCCCCTACAACTAACCCAAAGTAATGAATATTATTAAATTAAAGAATTAAAGGCTACTAAGTCTATTATTATTTATTATGCATAAAATGAAATAGAAATACAAGTGCTGGAACTCTATCGAAACTGAGACCGAGTTCGGTTGGCGTCGGTTCGAATTAACAGAACAGCACAGCCGGCCCTAGCCCCTTTACAAATCCTTCTTCCTCCTATTTCTTTCATCTGGGCACCGAAAACTCCACAAAACTCCATTATTCATCTCCTCCAAGCTTTCTTCCTCCTTTCTCCTTAGGTCTACGAAGCTAAAAAAGGTGACATTCTTCATTTCTTTTATTCTATTTAAGGTATATCTTCTTTCCTCTCCTTTGTCAATTCTATAGCTCCTAAAATCTTCAAAAAAAGAAAGTGGATTCCACGACGGGTGTAGCTCCCCTTCCCAAAATTTTTTGAAATATTTTTATTATTTAATTATTTGATTTAAATGGTGACTTTTAGAAGATTATAAATAATTATTTAGTTAATTATTACGATAGATGACCTTAGCCATGGTTAAGATTTGGAGTACAAGATGACCAAGAATCGTGGCACGGATAGTGCAGTGGCATGCCTTGACTAGTGTATTAGCCATGCCAGGGAAGGCCGATTCATAGTGATATCCTAACTAGAAAAACCAGGCTAAGTTGTGACATGACCATTATAAATAGTTTAATTATTTATTATTAATATTATTTGACGTTTAAGTGACCCGGTTGTACCAAACTAGTCCGGACTGGGCCCGAACAAAGCCCAAGCCCGTGTAAGCATGTAGTGTGACCAAAAAAAGTTCGTGTCGATATATTTTGTTTGTACATATATTACCTTAAAAGCACTGCTACATATATTTTGTAAGTAATTATTATTATTATTATTATTATTGTTATTATTATTATTATTATTATTATTATTATTACTATTATTATTATTATTATTATTATATGTATATATAATAATTATTTGATATTCAAAGGACATTTAAAGGTATGCTAAATGATTTTCTTAGCTACCCTTGTGTATTTTTGAATAATTAGGCTAAATCCATATTTGCATGTTTATCTTGTTTGTTATAATGGTTGTTATTATTAATATTGTTAATTTATTTATAATAATATCGTTTGGTATTTTGGATTAAATATAAACTAAATATTATTATATATATGTTCATATTCCTATAAATGGTCCTACTGTATGTTGTGAGGATTTTCCCAATATTAATGAGTATCATTCAGATACAGATATGTACGTATATATATAGGACTATATACAGATACATATATCTAGATATATATGTGTATGTATATATATATATATATATATATATATATATATATATATATATATATATATATATATATATTATATATATATATATATATATATATATATATATATATATATATATATATATATATATATATATATAAAGGTGTATATGTGCATGTAAATACAAATATATATATAGGTGTGTATGTGTATATATAAATATACACATATATATATATGTGTGTGTATAGATATATATATATATATATATATATATATATATATATATATATATATATATATATATATATATATATATATATATATTGTTTTTTTTTGTTTTTGTATAGATATATATATATATATATATATATATATATATATATATATATATATATATATTTATATATATATATATATATATATATATATATATATATATATATATAAATATAAAAAATATATAAATATACACATATATATATGTGTGTGTATAGATATATATATAAAGATTTATGTATAAATAATAACTAACAGCCCAGGAGCCCAAAGCCTGGCCTAGCCTTCTCGGGCTGCAACTAGACCCGGCCAAGTGAGACCCCACACCAGCAGTATTATCCCGAACCCAGCCCATCCAGGCTAGAGCAAACCGCGTGAGGAACTGACCCCAACACTGTTATTAACAGCAGAGCACATATATGTAGAACAGAGAGGGAAGGAGTTGGCGAAAACCCTAACTCCTAACACCTTCACCCCCACACTCGCAACAGTCGCGCGCGCCACCATGCACCATCGTACGCCGCGCCAGTCAGCCGCCGCCGGCCGGAAAGGTCGTGCGCGCGCAACAGCAACCATAGAGTAGCAGTAAGCGACCGTTACTAGGTCGCCTTCTCGGCGTTGGATTTCGACGATCGCTCAATAGATTCGCGAATCATTTTCTCGGGTATGGCCCCAACCTAAACAAGATTATTTCCCTTCAAGTACATCGAATTTATATGCTTTATGTTGGCCGATAAGTCGACTCGAAGTCGACGAAAAACACGTTTGTAAACAGGGTAAAACCATGTCCCAACATCGATTTTGGAAGGCGATTCTTTGCCGGTCCACCGACAGTTTCGAAAATCTAATTAAACAGGAGTTTAGACAACCTAACCGCGAAGAAAACCTCATTATTAGTTTTATTTATCTTGGATTAGACAGAAGTAGAAATCGGATTGAAAATCAAAAAAAATACGAAAAACAGTTTTTGAAAATTAGAAAATTCATCGATTCGACGTGCGTCCCGCCAATCCGGGCGACGTGGTCACGAACCGAAAGCATCAAAAGGTGCGTAATGGCTTCGTGGTCGTGTGGGATTTGACGGAATTCAAATTGGTTGCGTATGCGCGACGAATTTGATCCGTATTCGTCGAAATTCACCGTATCGACCTCTGTGCAAATCTCCCAATTACTTCGTGCACATTCGTCAGATCGAGACGAAACTTGTGCCAACAGGACCGTATCATTTTTCTGGTCCTGTATGCCAAGTTTGGTCCAATTCTGAGACAGTTGATCGGATCGCCGTTTCGCGGGCCCCACGATCCGATTCAACAGACGATTTTGTGTACGGTCTACCGGAATCCAAAATTGGACATACCGTTGGGTTCGTATCATCAAAATGAATTTGTAGACCTTTGGTTTGACGACTTTAGAGACCACTGACTCTGGCACCCTTTTCGGTGCAAAATGGGTCCAACGACGGACACCGTTTTGGCCCAAAATGATCGTTTTGCTCCTATGTCCAGAATTGGACTTAAGGACAGGCAATTCTAGCTAATTTGACTATTCTAAAAATGTTGGCAATGTCTGTTTTAGCTTTCAGAGACAGTTATGAGATTTGGACTTTCTGGCGTACAAGTTGACGGTATATTATTGGATCTTCGCGTTACCACCAGGCATGATACCTTGCCTCCCTCTACATTTTAATTTCATGTTTATAGTTATCATGTTATTATTGTATTATCATAGATACTCTATTTGTTATAGATTTTATATGATTCATTAGCTTTCTGGTTGACTTGATTTATCTATTTTCTATATACTGTGTTCACCAGTTTATGGTCTTGCTTGACTTGATAGTGTAGTTATACTAGACTTGTTCACATCATAGTTCATGCTAGAGTGGTCCTTACTTGTGTCTGGACATGAGTCATACCTGGTCTCACTTGTACCCTGACTGAGTCGTATCTTGGAACGAGTACGTGTAGTTGAACTGCTATTTCCCTGTATTATTTTTTCTCAACCAGAGAGTCCACACTCGAGACGAGGGTGTTTGTCTAGATCTGTTTAGATCCGCGAGTCCACACTCGGGACGAGGATGTTGACTTGTACTTGCACCAAAGAGTCGACACTCGGGACGAGGGTGCCTTATCGTAAACTAACCAGAGAGTCCACTCGGGACGAGGGTTAGTGATTAGAACTAACCAGAGAGTCCACAATCGAGATGAGGGTTAGTGATTAGTTCAAACCTGCGAGTCCACTCGGGGTGAGGATTTGGTATTCCATTGATCTCGTATTCATTTGTTTATCCAGCAATTCAATTACGTGTAGTTGTTCTTGTATTCCAGTTCATAGTCACCTGTCAGTAGCCACTTGTCGTTAGTCACCTGTTAGCAGTAGTCATAGTCTTTTGCCATGATAGGTGTCGTTTCTTGTTTATATCCTGTTTATATTATCATGCATGATTAAGCTGCTAGATAGGCATGTTTTTATGTATCTTGCTATGTCCCCTGAGGACCTGATGATCTCTTCAGGTTTAGCGATTGCAAGAAGTTATTTAGCAGTTCTGGAATGTGGAGATTTACGACACTTGCAGGTTTCAGATGATTACGATATTGCTTACGAGATTCGGGTACTGATATCATGTTTATTATCCAGCTCGTGCTTTTCTTCATTATCATGCGATATCCTATTTATTGTTTCAGTTTATAGACTCTTGTCACATTCTTTGGAGTCTTATCGGACATTTATGCTAGTAGGCTGCAGACCACGACCCATAGTGTTCATTCATGATTCGTACACTTATTATGGATTTGAGATATAGATTTATAAGCCATGATTTGGCAGTTTACCATAGCTGTGACAGCGTTTACATATTCGAGTCGGGCTGGTGTCCGCTTGATGCATAGCTGGCTTGCTCACGAGCTCGCGTCCGAAAAGCGGGTGCGGGTCATGACAATGGGTTCATCTTCGACCTCTGAATACGAACCCGTCAATGTATTCAGTCCTGCTCGCCCTACTAGCGAAGAGGAATATGACGTGACTTTATTTCCATGTTTGGAAATAGCAGATTTTTGGTTTAACGCTTTTTGCTATCAGGAAATTTGTCCCGAATAATACATCAACTTTACTATTTTCTCGGAGTACGCGTCGACTTTTGAAAAGTTAAGTCTCTCAGATTTCTTTGAAACTTCTGATAATATCTACGATAATAACGTTCGTATGTTTTACTGCAACATGCAAATAAAATCCGATGGTAGTATCTATTCTTGCGTAGGCGGAAAAGAAAATGAATTCAACTCGACTGACATTGGTGAATATTTTCATATGCCTGACATCGGCAAAACTTTAGTCGAGATTCATAAAGTTCAATTTCCTGCAGAAGTTACCATTGATTCTATTAAGGCTACTATGTGTCATCCTAACCCAATTTCTCGGGACGATAGGTTGCTTGCAAAACAACTTTATCAAAACTTTTATGAGTTACATCATTTTATCTATTCTACCTTGCTTCCTAAAAAGGGATCTACCGATGAGATTTCCTTTCTTGAGATGTCTGCTATGTACCACCTTCACTTCGGTGTTCCTTTCTCTGTCCACAAGACATTTATGGCTTGGATGATTGGTTCTAAGAGAGTAGGGCGTAACCTTCTGTACCCGATGCATCTAGCAGTTATCTTTAGGAGATTTGGAATCAGCCTTGATTCCTGTATAGGGAATATCCTCTACCTCCACCACCACCCGGTGCTCCTCTTGTTGATGCTCAGGCTGATCCAGACACTCCTCCTGCTCCTACTCCAGGATTTGATCCTCAGTTCTATCAGTACTTTGATGATTTTGTCACTCTCTCTGGACAACGTCATCAAAGTTATGTCGATGCTGAGTTCCGCCATACCTCACAGGCTCAGGCCTTGAGGAACAACATTGCTGATCTACACTGAAGTTTGGCGCATCACCCTTCATCTCCTATCCCGATAATCCATCATCCTGGCTTCGACGGACCGAGGTTTGATGATCGGACCACTTTCGGATACTTTGATCCGACTACTTCTTACTTCGATCCTCAACCGCCTGCTCCTTCAGCCAATGATGATGCTCATATGTGATATGGGCTTTCAGTTTAGAGTTTAGAGATTTTATTTTGCTAGTGATGATCTATGTAGTTGTACTTTGTAGCAGTCTAAACTTTCACAGTTGGACTTTTTATATAGTAGTTTCAGCAATCATAAACCTTTTAGTTATGACTTTATGCTTTTTGGACTTTATGTCACGACCCGCACCCTAGAGTAAGGGTACGAGACGTGGGTACGTCCAGCCTACGCCGCAGTGTCGGCGGTAGAACGCTGTCCTAGGTCACAACATCTAACAGTTGAAGGTAATAACATTTATACTCCCCGAATAGGGGTGACTGTTTTCCATAAATAAATTTACTTTATTTATTTTGTATCTGAGAAAATTACAACTGTAGGAATCTAATCTAGAAGACGATTACTTTATCCCTTGGACGATGCGATGAAGAAGACTCGAACTTTGAAGAACTTGGACAGCAACTGGGCAATCTCTCTGTTCTCTCTGAAATTGACTGTAGTCTCTGATGAAGATAAAGAAACTCTTTTTTATAGAGTTCAGGATAACTGTCCTTAAGCATACGCTCAGGTAGTTACTTGACGTGTGCATAACTGCAGGGACGCGTGGCTAATTCTGATGGAGACACATTAGCATGCAGTTGAAAGTAGTAGAGCATGTTCAGGAGAGATTGATGGCATGGATGCCACGTTGCATAACTTCTAGAGAAGTGGATAACTGGGAACAGGACACGTGAGAACGTGTGTTGACTGTAATCCTGGTTATGGTTGCTGTAATACGCTGCCTCGTTGAAGGAGATTTATACGCTGACTTGGATGATGTAGAAACAAAATAAAGCTGATACGCTTACTGGAGAAGAAAGGAGTCGTACGCTCACTTGATGAGGAAGGAGTCGTATAGACTTCATACGCTCACTGAAGAAGGAAGGAGTCGTATAGACTTCATACGCTCACTGAAGAAGGAAGGAGTCGTATAGACTTCATACGCTCAATGAAGAAGAAAGGAGTCGTATAGACTTCATACGCTCACTGAAGAAATGGTCATGCGGCCATCATCAATCTTCTCTGATATGCCATATCTTCTAATAACTGTCAAAAGATTTTCTCGAGCGTCGTGACTGCAGATATGACGGCTGACAGACTGTCAAAACTGACAGTAATGATGGCTTTGCATTAATGATCTGCTGAGCTGTCCTCGTAAAAGACAAAACCAACTCTTCGAATACATATACAACGGTTGCTCTTTTCATGACAACTATCTTTGCACGAAAAGACGAGACGTCAGATTCATTCTTCATTTAATATATGCTGTGCTGCCACTTTAAGAAGAAATAATAAAATATCCACTAAGCGTATGACTTTTGATAAGCATATGGCCTTGAGCGTAAGGATTAAAATGACAGCGTGTCATAATTTTCCACATCCTACAAGACCCCCTTCAAAGTTTTCGAACTTTATGAGTTTCAAAAGTTCGAAATTACTTTGAATAAAAAAGTGAGAATGAGTCTTGACACGCTGGCATTAAGTCAGTTTATGCAAAAAATGAATTTATTAAATGTCATGATGACTCTTCATTTTTCGAGACTGATTGAATCTGATTTATGGAGGAATATGAACCGCCAGCAAGCTTTGTTATATAAACTGAGAAAATTCAGTTTTTGACATTCATATTTCTTGTAACCATGACTCCAAAGGAAGCGGCTGAAGAAGAAGCACGAAAATTAGGTTTTTGTGCCCATGGTGACCCCACCTTTGGAGGCAAAGAACCGGAGCCCTTCGTCATCGAGTTCAAAGATGACCCCACGCAGTTAGCCAAGAATTTCTTGGGTTACTTTGGTCTGGACGGCTCCTCTACTTCTGATGGGCGGAGCCTCGCAGAGAAGCGTGAAATGCTCGCTGCTCTGTTGCACCGCATGGGGGTCCGAAGCGTAGAAGAGTTAGGCGTCAAACTTAGCCGCTCTGGAAAATAGAGCGTGACTTTGTTGCACCCCTTTCTTTCCCTCTCTTTTTTTGTTTTGTAAGGCCATCAGTGCCTTTAATGAAATAAATATTCAAGAATTCTCTGTTTAGTATAATTTTGTGTTGAAAACTAACATGCACCAATGAATAACTGTAGATTACGCTGTAGGTTACGCTGTCTTCCAATGTTTGTAAGTTACGCTGGATAGCGTACATCAATGAATAGCATGCACCAATAAATAGCTGTAGGTTACGCTATCTTCCAATGTTGTGGAAAGCACTCTTTGAATATTTCCAAGGCTATGCTGGTTTCCAAAGTACACGTGGCACTCATTGCATATTTTATGAGCGTTATTTGTGGATCCTTTCCAAGAATAGGCTTGCGCTCCATACTTTAAAATAGACAGAAGAGTTTCACAGAACTCATCCCCATCTTCTTTTTCTTCTTCTCTTCTCTGAGAATGAACGTGAGATTTCACTCTCGAATCGGAAAGCAAATGCTTCTAAATGTTCGAATTCTGAGCAATATGTCAGACATCAGTTTGCCAATTCTTAGCGTCAAACTTGAAGGTAAGTCCGGCATAATACACGTACTGTTTTCGCTGTTGAAAATAAGCTTTCTGTCTCCGAGCGTGCTTGACCAACCAGTGCATTTCATATGACATTTCTGTTGATTTAATTCTTTTCTTCATGCTGTTTTCCGCAGAAACTTGGCTAAAGATTTTCTTCAGAACTGGCATTGGTGATGTGGATGCTGTGGAGAATGTCCTTCTGACACCAACATCAGGGAGCTCATACGCCTTTGATGCGTAAATCAGACAACTCAGAACTCTTCGTGGGATAGAAGGGTCTTCCTCAGATGGTAGGAAGAGCCTTTATACACGAGAGTTGGATGGTGGAGTCAACTCTACTACCGAGAAATCAGGTAGTAGAGTTCCTTTCACGGGAGAACTAGGAATTGTATCCCAAGGTTTGGATACATTCCTGTCTTCCTTGAGGGGTTACTCCCATCCACCAGTTGTATTGGCAGTACCACGACTTCGGGCTGCCATACTCTGTGGTTCTCCTCTCATCTGAGAGAGAAGACCAGAGTTTGATTCCTGCTGATCTGGTCGTGACTGAGACCCAGACAGTCAGGAATTGCCACCAACAACGAACCTGACGGAGAAGGTTCGACGGGGAAGATCCAAAGAAGAAGATAGATCTCTATTCGGTTATCGTTGTGGTGTAGAATGAAAATCCAAGATTTGTAATAGATTTCCATTATGATTTGTAAGAAAGTCTAAGAAAATGTAATAGACTTTTTATAGTGAAATGGAAATGATAATTCTTCTATGCTCAATGATTTGTATTTGTGGATGAATTGTGGACATGATAGATAATAAAATCATCTTTTCTGTTTTAGAGTATATAATATTATCAGAGGTATTATGGACATGATAATATATAGAAACTCGAAAGAAAATAGATTGATTTCTATACAGAGGTCAAAACATGACAAATGAGTAAGTAGATTCGGAATTGATTCAGAGGTTATGAAAACATGATAAATAACGAATCCCCACTTGATAAATTGATAGAAGATTATGAACGGATGAACCGTTAGGAAATGATGAACAGATAAACTGTCGAGTGAATGTAATAAATGAACGGATGAACCGTCAAGTATTAATGAACATGTGAAACGTCGGATGAATGTAAGAAATGAATGGATGAAATGAATATCGGGAAAGAATACGTCCCTTCGATCCTTGTAACCATATGCCTATAAATAGAGCATATATTTGAGTAGAAGGATCACACATCATCAATGTCTTCTGAAAAGAATACAAAGAAGGCTGAAGTCGTCTCCGAAGTTACTGAAGGTGCTAAAGAACATCTACCTCCGCAGAAGAAGGAAATGGGCGAAAGCTCATCTACTCCCAAGCCGCCAAAAGATATCCTCGACTTCCTGGTCGAACCAGGAGAAACCGAAGAAGAAGAAGCAATGAGGCTGGCTGTCTGTCAGTTCTTGGTGCGGTCAGGAAAAGATGTATTAAATTCTTTTGCTGATTATGTATGTGGCCCTCGTCCCAAGTATGAGAGGGATGACAGTGATCTTCCATGATGATGTACTCTTTTTCTTGAAGAATTTGTCAAAATAAACTCTGTTTAAAGAAACTTTGTTTACGATGTATCCTTCCACTTTACATCAATTTTGTCTTTACTCACTGATCTTTAGACTCAGAAATCAGAAAGACTAAATATTAAAATATGATATTGAGATAGAAAATTCAGGGGTAATATAGACATGATTTTCTATTCAAGATCTTTATTAAAACCCCTAGGGATCTAATAAGACGAAATATCAAATTCTCTGGGAAGATGATACATGGTGGAATATCAATTTCCTCTGGGGATAACGATATCGAAATAACTTTTGTAGAGAAGAATTTTATATTTGCTGGGGAATGATGAAAATATTATACATAATATTTCTTTAAGAATTTGCCATTGATAGGCATCATCATGACTTTCCCATCCATAGAGGCAAGCTGGTATGCTCCGTTAGAGAAGACTTTGTTCACTACGAATGGGCCTTCCCATTTCGCATCAAATTTGCCTTTGCTTATATGTGTCATGGTCATAGGACGTCTGACAGTAAGGACCAGTTCTCCCTTCTGATATGCTCTGACTTTGACTTTCCGGTTAAAAGCTTTGGAGATTCGGGCTTGATACTGCTCGATATTTTGTTGAGCATACAATCATTTTTCATCTAGAGCTTCCAACTCTTGAAGTCGAAGACGATCATTGTTTTATGTTGTCAATTCATTGGAGATTGCAATTCTCAGAGAAGGAATATGGATCTCAAGGGGAAGAACAGCTTCACACCCATATACTAAAGAGAAAGGTGTACATCCAGTCGCATTGCGAACTGTGGTACGGTAGGCCCATAAACATTCACCAAGCTTCTCGCTCCAGTTGCGTTTGTTGGAAGAAACAAACTTTTTCAAGAGTTTGATGATTGTTTTATTGAAAGCTTCTGCCAATCCATTGGCTGCTGGATTATATGCTGTAGAAGCTAAATTATTAATCCGATGATTGTCGCAGAATCGAGTAAATTTCTGACTGACGAACTGCGGTCCGTTATCATGGATAATACGCCGAGGAACACCAAATCCATAGATAACATGATGTTTGACGAAGTTGATAACATTAGAAGTTTTAACTTCAGATAACGGGATTGCTTCAGCCCATTAGGAAAAGTAATCGGTTATTGCTAGAATAAACCGATGTCCTCTTGATGATGGTGGGTTGATGGGACCAATGACGTCCATGCCCCAAGCTTCAAAGGGCCATGATGCCGCTGTTGGGTGTAAGAACTCTGACGGTTGATGAATAAAGTCTGCATGAATTTGACAGGCTTTACATTTCCGAGCATATTGAATAGCGTCAGCCACCATCGTGGGCCAATAATAACCCATACGTCGGATACGATCTTGAAGTTTAGGACCTGGTTGATCAGCTCCGCAAACACCAACATGTGCTTCACGAATTATCTGTTGTGTTTTTTCACCGGCAATGCATCGGAGGAGAAGACCGTCGTAAGACCGACGATATAATGTTTTAGTCGTATGATTATAATAGAATCTGAGAGATCGACGTCGAATAGACGCTGCTTCACTCGGATTATCAGGAAGTATATCATACAAAACAAAGTCTAGAAACGGGCGTCTCCAGTCTTCAATTATGGCTTCTGTTTCATTAGAAAAGACATATTCCATAGTAGAATCGGAAGAAGACGAGAATATTTTGTCAAACTTTAATCCAGCATCAAGGTTGAAAGAATCTTTGTCTGGTTTATATAGAAAAGCCAAAGCCAAATTATTCTCAACACAGAATAGTTCTCGGTTATAAACCACTATCACTTGCTGACGTCTGATTGGTATAGCTAATACGGCAGCAAGATTAGCTAAAGCATCAGCTTCTGCATTATAGGCTCGTCGAACATGTTCAATAAAGAAGTCTTCAAAAGATGAGGCTATAGAGAGTGCTGCTCGATGATAAGGTATCAAATCCTGATGACGAACTTCATACGTTCCTCTGATCTGATTGACAATAAGCTTGGAGTCTCCATAAACTTCCAAATATTGAATATCTAGATGTTTAGCAAGTTGAAGACCAATGAGTAATGCATTGTATTCGGCTACATTATTTGAACATGATTGATCTAGAGAATAGGCCCTCTGAATAGTTAGTCCTTCTGGGGATACAAGAACAATCCCAACTCCAGCGACAATATCGCCGTTAGGACCTATTCTAGATGCTCCATCAAAGAATAAACGCCAGGTAGGAACTTCTTCAGAAATCAGATTTGAATTCAAGACTTCATCAGGAATCTCATCATATAATATAGAATCTTCTGGAATTGCATGAGCAGCCAGAAAATCAGCAAGAGCCTGTCCTTTAACTGACTTCTGAGGAATATAATGCATATCGTATTGAGCTAACAAGATTCCCCAATTAGCTAGTCTGGAGTTGCGAACACCAGGTTTCTTCATCATAATCCTGAGAGGATTCACTCTGGAAATGACATGAATCGTTTGACCGATAATATAATGTCGCGTTTTCTGAACAGCAAACATTAATGCTAAGCATTCTTTCTCGATTGGAGAATAACGCGGTTCAGCACCTGTCATTATGCGACTGAGATAATAAATAGCCTGTTCATGGCCATCTTTATTTTTCTGGGCAAGTAATGCACCAAGAGAATGATCCATGGCTCGAACATATAGAAGGAATGGTATCCCCGAGACGGAAGGTACCAAAACTGGAGGGTTCATGAGATACTGTTTAATATCGTCAAATGCTTTTTGACATTCTTCGTTCCAGACGAAAGATACACCTTTCTTCAGAAGTTTGTTGAATGGTCTGCAGCGTCCTGATAAGTTGGAAATGAATCTCCTGATATAAGCAATTCTTCCTTGAAATCCTCGTAGCTCTTTTAAGGTGCGTGGAGGACGCATCTCTTGAATGGCTTTGATCTTCTCGGGATCCACGTGTATACCTTTAGCGGTAATGACGAAGCCGAGAAATTTACCACTAGAGACGCCCAGGAAGGACTTAGTAGGGTTCATTTTAAGTTGATGCTGACGCATTAAATCAAAGATAGTCTTCAAATCTTGGATATGATCCTCCTTTCGTCGACTTTTGACTGCAATATCATCAACATAGCATTCGACTATTTTTCAGAGATGTTCGCGAAATATAGTGCTCATTGCTCGCTGATATGTTGCTCCTGCATTCTTGAGACCAAACGGCATCACTGTATAACAGTATGTACCGATCGGCGTTCTGAAGGAAGTATGTTTTTCATCATCTGGGAACATTTTGATTTGGTTGTATCCCGAATACCCATCCATAAATGACATTCGTTCGAAACCACATGTGTTGTCGATCATGACATCAGTAATTGGAAGAGGAAACTCGTCTTTAGGACAAGCCGCATTGAGATCACGAAAATCTATACAGACCCGAATCTTGCCAGTCTTTTTAAGGACAGGAACGATGTTAGCCACCCATTCAGGATGTTGTTCCTCTCGAATAAATCCAGAAGCCATAAGCTTGTTGACTTCAGCTTCAATTGCATCCATGATGTCTGGACGAAATCGTCGCTGTTGTTGTTTGACTGGTTTAGCATTTGGCATGATATTGAGTTTGTGCATTGCAATCTTCGGATCTAGTCCTGGCATATCTTCGTAACTCCAGGCAAAGACATCGATATAATCACGAATAAGATTGATCATGTCTTGCTTATCTGTTTCTGAAAGACTTTCACTGATGAATATTGGTTTAGGAGAACCTTCTTCACCAACATCAATTTGGATCAGTTTATCTTCGGTAGGAGGTTCTCTCTGCTCGAACCTGAATTCCCATTGATTATCTAATCTTTGAGCCCATTGTTCCGATTCGGGTGATATTTCAAAATCATCCTCATCTTCATCATTTTCCTGCGGGCCATCAACAGAGACCATATTGATGGACAAAATAGAACGATGAAGATCGCCAATACTCGTGTCAGAATCCCAAGAGAGAGAATCAGAAGACTCAGATCGTTCGTCTTCATCGGACTTTGAATCTTCATGGACTATGTTGATAAAGGAAGTAGGAGCAATGTAACCTAAACCACATTTTGTCCTTCCGTATTTTAATGGAGGAATTCGAACAGGCATTCTTCTTCCTTTTCCATTATTGAGACTGGTTCTAAAGTCATAACCCATATTCTTGATGATATTTTTGGATTGTTGACTGTAGCGACGCAGTTGTAACCTTCCAGTATCATCGTTTATGTCATCTTCTTCCAAGTTAGGAGGATTCTGGGGTCCTTTATAAAAGAAGATTGGATTTTCTCCCTTTTTTCTACCAGGGACCACGAAGTATGATTTTTGTATGGATTCCAATGATACGTCTGTATGAAGAGTTTGAACAACCCCTATAGTTAGTGACTCTAAGTTATCTAGCAATTATAAATAACTTTGTACATGATTACAGACATCAATATACTGCAAAGGAGATGCTTCATTAATATTAAATACTGTATTTACAACAGAAGGCTGAGCCTTATCAGACTTAGTCAAATTAATGACAAAAGGGAGAGAGAAAGAGCGATCAGAAGTTTTGTTTCGATTAAGATCGATAACAAAAGGCTCAGAAGAGGTGAGCTCCCTTGAAGAAGATCGTGGATAAGTAGTACGTCCATTGACTGGAATGACTAGAGTATCTGGTCTAGCCTGAGAAGGTGGAGGGGGAGTAGTACGTCCACTGACAGGAATTATCAGTGAGCCTTGTGGAGCTTGGAAAGACGGTACAGTAGTACGTCCACTGACAGGAATTATCAGTGAATCTTGTGAAGCCTGAGCAGGTGATGAAGTAATACGTCCACTAACAGGAATTATCAGTGAACCTTCTTCAGATGATTTAACAGACTGCGGAGGAGTGATACGCCCTTTTACAGGAATAACAAAAGTGCCAACTTTTGCTATCTCATCATCATTATCCATAGCTTGCAAGACTTTTGAGTATTCATCTTTGTACATGCGAGCGTCATTGAAGTAAGCTTCAACTCCTTTGAATGGATAGAGATCTGCAACCTCCTTTTGAACTTCTCCATTATTATCAACATATTTGAAACACTGATGAAGGGTCGAAGGAACGACATTATGTTCATGCAAGAATGGTCTTCCCAACAGAGCATTGTATGAGCATCCATGATTGTCGATGATGTAAAAAGTAACTTTAGTGCGAAGATCGCCTATTTGAAATTTGAGACGAATCTTGCCCAAAGGCTCACTTTTTCCTTGATTAAATCCCAAGATGGTAGTGATAGTACTGGAAAGGCTATGTACAGGTATCTTCAGTGCGTCTAGCATAGCTTTTGGCATAATACTGAGAGCAGATCCTGGATCAATCAGGAGACGATCAACCTTCATAGAATGAATATATCCTGTATGATATAAAGGACGGTCATGTCGATTATCCTCTAGCAGCATATCGTCCTGCGTAAAGGTAATGTTTGGAATAAATTCCAATACATTATGGCAATGAGAAACAGGTTCTGTTTCCAATTTCTTGAGAAGAGTTAAGCAGGTTTCTGCTTGCAGCAGTGCTTCACTTAAAGTTTCTCGAGTCTCTTTAGAGAGGCGTAAGAGCTCGAAGATTGATAATTTAGCTGGGGTATTGGCTAGTTGAGCCAATATATCAAAATTATAAGGCTTTTCAAGTCCTGTAGGAGATGACTTCTTCAATGGTTTGTCGAAGCGGACTTGTTGTTTGCCTTTGTCAGCTGCTGTTGGTTTAGAAGGAACTGTCTCAACAGGAACATTTAAAGGCTCTTCAGTAGAGACTGGAGTTGAAGCTGTAACCGGAGGGACTTCAGAAGTTTCTTCAGGAACTTCAGCATAATCTTTCAGATATACTTTTCCTGACCGAGTTCCAGCATGAACTTCAACTTCAGATTCTGGTTCAAGGTCTATGGAAACCATGCTGCAATTCTTTATTTTGCTCTTGGTTCTTTTATGTTTGATGAGAGCTTCATTCCAGAAACCAAGGCCAACACGAGATTGATTATGTCTCATAGTGATGGCCAAAGGTGCTCGGAGTCCCTTGCCTGAGTTCAAACCCGGAGCAGTGGCTAGATCATAACCCATCTTCGCCATCAATTCACGAGATTATGAACTGTATAAATAAAAAGCAGGTTTGTACCTATCTTCAAATTGAGGTACAAATTTTATCTCCGTAGGGAGTGAATTTCCTGCTGAGATGAAAGTAGAGGTTAGATAAAAATCGGGTGTGAAACTAGAAGTCATATTGCATGACTTAGTCTTCCCGAGCTTCTTTTTAGATGAGGAAGTCTTCCGAGGAGAAGAGGAAGACGTTTCAAACTCCGTCATTAAATCCGGGTGAATCTACTTGATCTCTCCCTTCTTAGTTGTGACAGGAACAAGTCCGTCATTCTGTTCTGGTGGGATGTTTACAACTTCGAGAGTTGCTTTGGGGATAGGAACAATCCCACTTTCCACCATTAAGGGGGGAAAGTCACCGAACTGCATTGAAATTACATTTGCTGTGACTGTTTTGTCTTTGGGTGTTAATGTCACAGCTCATGATTTAATCATGTCTTGAATCTTCCCTTTTAATACATAGCAAGACCGGATTGTATGACCCAGCATTCTATGATATGGACAGTATTTTGGATGATCTGTCTTATTGGCTTCATCAGGCTTTTTAATTTCTGGCAATTGAATCTTATTACCTTTGAGTAAGCATTCAAAGATACCCTGAACATCATCATCGTCGAAAGAATATTCTTCCTTCGGCCGAGGAGATCTCTGTTGTTGATTTGTTGGAGCTGAAGTAGCTTGGGTAGTCTTTACTTCTTGACTACTACTTTGGAGATTGACTTCAAGAGCTTCTTTCCCTTTGCGATTGTTGGGTCGAGTACTATTGCTAGCACTCTGATTTGATTCTTTGGGAGCCATTTGTACTCCCAGACCCTTGAAGGTCTCAGCACTGACCTCGGCAGCCTTGGCACTGACAATGAAAGAAGGCCAATCTTGGAACTGAGTGGACCCTGTCCACATGCTGATAATTGGTAAAAGATTCGACTTGCAAGTGTCGATGGTAACAGCATCGGGAGTTCCGAGAGGCATTTTGAGGGCTTCTCTTCTGAATCTTTCAATGAATTCCTCGATGGTTTCGTTATTTTTCTGTTTAATTCTTATGAGGGCTGACATGGTCATGTCATTGAGCCCTTCATAGAATCGTTCAAGAAACATTTGCTTGAAACCGGCAAATGAGGTAATGCACCCATCAGGGAGACTTCTATACCATTCATAAGCCGTTCCTTTGAGATATCCAATGAACACCCGAGTAAGGAGGGCGTCACTTGGTTGCAGTTGATCAGTCATTACTTCAAAATGATTAATGAACTGACTTGGGGAGGTTGTCCCATCATAGAAAGAGATGGTCGGAGGTTTGTATTTTGGTGGATACGATACCTGCTTCCATTCTATCGGGTAAGGTTGCTTGATACCTAACCTTTGCAAACCATCCTTTTGTTTGAATGCTTCGAATTGAGTTCGGAGATTCTTTAACTCTTCAAAAACAATTCCAGAAGATTGGGGAGTTGTAACTTGTTGAGTGTAATTAGGAAGAGGGACTGCAGCATATGTACTACCCCCAGCTCCAGACTGACTTGGAGTGGGTTGTTCAGGAACATTAGATTGTACCCCCGGAATAGTAGAGGGTTCTGGGTTTGGAACAACAGGAGTATTTAATATAACTGGAGGAGCTGTCTGTTGGACTTGCTGAGTTTGATACTGAGATTGCATAAGAGTGTGCATAGCATTCAACGTATCTGCCATAGCTCGCAACTGTTGTTCTAAGGAAGAAATCCTTTGTTCGTGAGCTTCGGTGTTAGTTGAGGGTTCATGATCGCCCTCTGCCATGTAAGTGGTAATCATTCGAGGAATAGATGATGAAACAGTCTGTTCTGAATCATCACTGTGTGAATCAGTATCTTTTCCAGGGCTTTTTACAGGAGTCAATACTGGAAAATTGGACTCTCCAAGGAAGTCTTCTGTGATCTCCGGATTACCACTTGGATGAGAAGAAGAAGAGGCTCTGGTCAAGGCTCCGGTCCTGGATCGAGTGCCGAGATAAACACCATCTTCAGAGTCTGATATAGCATCAGACCGTATGCTACCCCCAATATTTCTGGAAGTCATGTTGACAGAAGCATAAAGAGGTTCATCTTCATCCAACATTGGTTCATACTGAATCCGTTCGAAAACAGATTGTCTTTTTGGTGAACAACAACATTGAATTACAACTCGAGGTTGGAAGTTGCAACCATGCTTTTCATGGCAAATATGAGCAATATCATAGCCTGATGGAGTGACAATTCTCTGTTTATTTTGCAAATATTCCCGGAGATCTGTAGGAACAGATTGGGAAGTATTTGAAGATAGTTTCTGTGTAGAAACTTGTCTTTTGTTCTTCTGTCTTCTTGGTTCCTGAGTGTATAAAGACTGATTAATTTGAGCCACATAGTTCTTGGCATATTCTGCATCAGGGTCTAATATACTTGTCTCAGTGGAACCGAGCCGATTCTGATTAAGCTTGTTACGAAGATCCGTAGGAGATTTGACTTTGATATCAGTCTTGGATACTTGTAATTTGCCTTTCTCAGACCGAGAAATTTTGAGAGAAGGAAGATGAGTATTATTCCGACTAGGAGTCGGTAATAATCCATCTTTGGAGGAATTAGCCAGAAGGCGTTTTCCTTTGTTTGATCTAGTAAGAGTACTAGTCAAATTAACTCCAGAGGTAAAGACCTTAGGAGTAGAGGAGTTGACTAAAGAGTCTTTCTCCTTGATTGGCACAAGATGTGCAAGTTGAGGGGGAATCATTTGTATGTTCTGTGGAAGAGAACCCCCAATCTGATTTTGAGAAACAGTCAAAGGACTGTATTTGTTAGCATACACTGACTTCAGTTTGGACTTCTGGTCATACGCTGCCTTTTTATTAGCATACGCTGGCTTTGGCTTAGCGTACGCTACCTGATGTTGGCTTTTGTACGCTGCCTTTGCCGTACGCTGCCCTTTGAATGCCATACGCTCAGAGTCATCAATGGCTAAAGAGCCGACTGCTGTCGTAAGAGTAGAAGGAGAAGGGACTCTGACATGTCCAAAGATGGTTTTCTTTGTACACGCTGACTTGGTTAAAGAACCAACTTTGTCAGTGTGACTAGGAGAAGCCACTGTTGCCGTGTTCCGAGAAGCCGAATTGTGCTTCATGGAAGTTGAAGACATGTTCTTGTCAGCATGAGAAGTGACAGAAGCGTCTCGGACTGCTGCAGAAGACTTAGGGACATAGACGGAGTGTCCTTTCTTCTTGGCAGCAGAAAGAGCGGAGGAAGCAGTGTGGCCCTCCTTCGCCTTGAGCATTTCTTCATAAGCCGATTGGTCGAATTGTACAACCATCGTCTTCTTCGTCAAGCCGATCGACGAAGTATCGCATTGAGTTGTTGCTATCTCGTTGGAGGAGACAGCTTTCCCCAGCAGAGTCGCCAATTTGTTTTCCATAAATAAATTCACTTTATTTATTTTGTATCTGAGAAAATTACAACTGTAGGAATCTAATCTAGAAGACGATTACTTTATCCCTTGGACGATGCGATGAAGAAGACTCGAACTTTGAAGAACTTGGACAGCAACTGGGCAATCTCTCTGTTCTCTCTGAAATTGACTGTAGTCTCTGATGAAGATGAAGAAACTCTTTTTTATAGAGTTCAGGATAACTGTCCTTAAGCATACGCTCAGGTAGTTACTTGACGTGTGCATAACTGCAGGGACGCGTGGCTAATTCTGATGGAGACACATTAGCATGCGGTTGAAAGTAGTGGAGCATATTCAGGAGAGATTGATGGCATGGATGCCACGTTGCATAACTTCTAGAGAAGTGGATAACTGGGTACAGGACACGTGAGAACGTGTGTTGACTGTAATCCTGGTTATGGTTGCTGTAATACGCTGCCTCGTTGAAGGAGATTTATATGCTGACTTGGATGATGTAGAAACAAAATAAAGTTGATACGCTTACTGGAGAAGAAAGGAGTCGTACGCTCACTTGATGAGGAAGGAGTCGTATAGACTTCATACGCTCACTGAAGAAGGAAGGAGTCGTATAGACTTCATACGCTCACTGAAGAAGGAAGGAGTCGTATAGACTTCATACGCTCAATGAAGAAGAAAGGAGTCGTATAGACTTCATACGCTCACTGAAGAAATAGCCACGTGGCCATCATCAATCTTCTCTGATACGCCATATCTTCTAATAACTGTCAAAAGATTTTCTCGAGCGTCGTGACTGCAGATATGACGGCTGACAGACTGTCAAAACTGACAGTAATGATGGCTTTGCATTAATGATCTGCTGAGCTGTCCTCGTAAAAGACAAAACCAACTCTTCGAATACATATACGACGGTTGCTCTTTTCATGACAACTATCTTTGCACGAAAAGACGAGACGTCAGATTCATTCTTCATTTAATATATGCTGTGCTGCCACTTTAAGAAGAAATAATAAAATATCCACTAAGCGTATGACTTTTGATAAGCGTATGGCCTTGAGCGTAAGGATTAAAATGACAGCATGTCATAATTTTCCACATCCTACAGTGACATAACAGAAATATAACTCAACCACAGCTAAGGTAGAACAGGTAAGATGGAATGATAATGAAAGATAAAATATCCAGAACAGGAGAATCACAGAGATACAATCCAGAATTCTAAGTGTCTAAAATAATACATATCGCAGAATCTCAAAATCTAATACAGTGATCCAGAAAAGTAAGACAATCCTAAACTAATTGAGTGTCGTCTACTGCTAATGGATCCTGCTGCTGATCCAAGTCCAGGCACTCATCTAGTGTGGCACCGTAGTAAGTAGGGCAGAACGCCTCAGTCTCGTCCTCTGTAATATTTTCAACAGGTCCAGTCAGGACAGGAACGAGCACATATCTCTCAAACAATTCATAGCAGGTTAGGAAAATAAATCATGCAATAGAGTAAAATACAGGAAGTGCTGAATGGAAGTACAAGTAAAACAGAAGATATTTGTAACTGAAAGTAAGTACATGATAGTAGAGACTGTAAGTGGCTACGTGATTTAGAGTACAATATGGTTATGTAAACGGCTTAGGGGCACATGAATACAAATAAGGAGCACATGAATACCTACTGGGGATTGTGTCCACATAACCAATTCTACTCATCCCGTCCCAATCAATACACAAGGATCCATTCAAGTTACATTATAAGCACATGAATACAATTAAGATACGTGAACTCATGTAATGAGTAGTACATGAGGCACATGATAAAGCACATAAAAGCACATGAGAACATGTAAAAACATGAACTAGTACGAGTACAAGGAGTACCTGATGCACATAATAAAGTACATGAACATGAAATACCCGATGCACCCGTAGAGAGATAACATCTCAGGAAGGGCCATATAGTACTAATCCGTGAAGATATGTGTCAACATTATGTAGAGTAATCTAGAGCAAGAATATAGTCCAGACAGGTATGAAAAGATCAGAGAATGTACTCGCCTGCTAACTGAAAGTCCGAGATGAAAGTACTGTCCGAGGAGTGGTGTCTGGCTCCTATTTAGAACAGTACAAGTCACAACAAGTCCAGAATAGTAATGTAATGCACTACAATGCGTTCTACATGAATCTAGGTCAATTTAGACCAAAATCAACTCTTGGTCAACTCTGGTCAACCCTAGAAGTCAAACTAGGTCAACCAAGTCAAACCTAAGTCAAACTAGTCTAATCTAGGTCTAGCAAGTCATTCTAGGTTTACTAAGGCTAAACAGTCTATCTAGATTCCAACTAGGTATACCATGCCTAATCATACCATAAACACATGACATGACTATGCCTAATAGTCTATTAAGAAAACACCTATCCTATAGTCACTATACCATTTTACCCATATATCATAACATTACATTATGACATATGGTATCCCATATTCTATATGTATCTAATATATGTATAAAAGTACACACACTCATATATATATATAGAAAACTTATATCTATATCTATATCTCAATCATATATGTAAATACGAAAGAGTGAAAAGGGAAACACAAGAGCATTTAATGTGTGAGATAGATTAGAAGATAGGACAATGAGCATTGGTGTGTGTGTATAAACAGAATTCAAGAACAGTGTATACATTGTGCAAATGTGGATGTGTGTGTATAGGAGACAGTAAAGGAAAGGAATTCAGTTCTTAAGGGGGAAAAACTGGAACAATTTCCAGTTCCTAACTCAGAGTTATACACAAATCAGGCATCAAATCAGTTAACAGGAAAACAACCTATAAAAACCCATAATCTCAGTTATCACATTTCAACCCGTAGCTATGGTTCATGATAACAACTCCTATTCTCAGAGATAAAATCCCAGGTTTTAGAAGAACTCAAACTCAGTTTTATACATATTGAATCTCAGGTTATACATATTGAATCTCAGGTTATATATTAGCAGTGAATCACATAGTCAAAGAGAAAAACTGGAAATTGATTCTCAGTTCAACATCCCATGCTTCAACAGTTAACAACCAATATTTGTTTAGAAAGAGAAGATCTAGTTCAGGTTTTTCTAACAGTGAAACTCAGATTAAAAATTGAACTTAAAACACAGTTAAAACACATACCATATTAGGTTAAAGAATGACAGCATTGTAATCAAATACAAAGGGAAAAACTCAGGTTTGATGTTCATTTCAGTTCAAAAACTAGAGGAAAACTCTGGTATTCACATATTTGAACCACACATTATCAATCCATTTCTCAGGTAAACAGTTAACAACAGTTCAAATATAGAAAGATTGGAAATCTCAGGTTCTTGCATATATCATGAATCAAAATCAGTTTAAGGATGAAAGAGGAAATCAAGGTTTCTATTCACAGGAAATTAGGGAAACCACTCAGGTTATTATACATGACAGTGAACACCATCCATATCAGTTTAATGACAGTTAAAGAGAAACCAACACCCTCAGTTCAGAAATACACATTCTCAGGTTTCTGAAAATGAAAGGAAATCAATTTAAGATTATTAAGAACCATTCTCAGGTTCAACAGTAACACAGTTCAACAAATTGAAATGAAACCACATACTAAAAATCCCTTCCCAATCCAAAAGCCTATATTCGAAATGTAAAAACTTAGCTAACATGTATTATGATATGTGGGGTTCAAAATCAATTGAAAATATAACCAAATAGGGAATTAAAGGGTCTTTAGGAAAACTAAAAAATCAGTATCAGAGCAGTATCAGGAATTTGCAGAACTTCCCAAATTCGAACCCATAACTCCACATCAAACCATTTCCAATGTGCAACCTATTATAACAGAGATTATATAACATACCTAGGATCTATCTAATAAATAAAAACACAATTAAAACTAATTAAATCAATTTAATCACAGAACACCACACTATACACTGAACCGCATAGTGTACCACACGTGCAGGCACGAATCCGTGTCCGACACGACACGAGAGTTCCTGAAACTCTAGGGATCTCGTGTCAGTCATGGACACAACACACGTGTCAAGTTTCGAGGGTTGAAACGTCGTGTGCACTGAGAAAACGCACACGAGTAGCAGGGGAGAATCCTGCCAGTGTGCACGCGCGCGCGACCGCGTGTCCATGCGCTCGTGTCGGCTCAACCCGACACGAAAACGTGCTCAGTGTCCAAGAAATGCATAAGCGAGGTGAAAATGGATTTTCCTATTCAAACACAAATCACAAAATCGAACGAAATGCCCTTTGAGGCATTTCGTCGAACACTTACCTATATACGTGGATACGTGTCCGATACGGACACGAAATGGGTCCAAATCCTAGGGTTAGCCTATCCTACTGTTAGGTTAGGGTTAGGACATCCTAGAAATGAATTTTAACAGAATTTACAAGCAATAGAATGGATTATACTTATAGATGAACAATGGGTTAAAATCCCCAAATGGGAAGAGTTTCACAAGCCACCAAACTCCCTCAAATTGTGTTCTTCCTGAAAATACTCATCATTAACAGCAAGAAAACTAATATTAGCTCCTATTACAATTTGTTTGGAGGAATTTGGAGTAAAAATGGAATTTCTAAGAATTTACAAAGATGGAGACTAACCTCTTCCAAATGGCAATGATTTCCTAAAGAGGCAAGCCCTAATTTCAAGGTGATATAAATAAGGGGGAAGACACTAGTGGCCGGCCAGAAATTAGGGTTAGGGCTTGGTTCAAAGGGTGTGGGCCTATGGGCCATTAAGCCTTTAAGTCATAAAATGACTTGTGATTTCACAAGCCATTCATTAATCAATCTAGCTCGTAATTTACCCAAACTAATTCCAATGAGTTAAACCTCACTAACTTAAGTCAACCTAGGTTTTCATATCCTAATCACTTAGCCATGACCTAGGTTAGCCACTAGGTTAGTCTCCAAGGTCAACATAAGTCAAAGTCCACTAGAACACCAAAAACAATTATACTAAAATCACTTAAAAATCACATTAATTATAAATAATAATAATAATTCCAAATTGAATTCTAAAATTTTGAAAATGACCAAAATACCTTCAAACTAGAAAAGTGGTAGTGACAAATCTACCCCCCTTAAAATAATTTTGTCCTCGAAATTTAAAGGCGAAACTAACTGCTAAGAAGGATAGAAAAGTATACCTCAAGGTCCAAAGAGATAGGGGTACCGCTCGCGCATCTCATCCTTCCGCTCCCAGGTAGACTCTCCTGGAGAATGATGCCTCCATGTGACGCGTACTGTCACGCCCCAGAACCAGAATACTGGCAAGTTGGGACGGACAAGGCCAGCTACGTATACCAAAGTACTCTGGTACTCCGAAACAACGTATAAGCTGTATAGATGGGGGTTACTACTACAAACCAACAGTCAATTCTAGGTCACATAATCCTAGATATCTCAGTCTCAGACAAGAAGTAAAGTACAAGAATATGATCATCATGCATATAAGACAGTAAAGCGTCCCAAACTATAATATATAGATGATCCTGAAGCTAGTAATACAAAATGAAGAACTAGCAAGACTAAGTAATACATGATCAGCTCTAGCTGCAGTCTAGAAATATAACATCATGTCTAAGCCCGTAGGCCAAATGTCAAGTCCAAAACACGAGCTAAACACGTGCTCGGTGGCTAAACGCCTCAAAAGAATATGTACAGAAGAGAGTGGGTAAGAGAAAGAACACCCACTCAAGTCCCCTGGTGCTCCGGGTGGTCACCATCGAGAGGAAGGTCCGGAAGATCCTCGGGCTCCTCAACTAGATCTGGTCAATACAAAACCAGTGGGGTCAGAACCCCAATAGCAAGTACCACAAAGGAAGCCAAACTTATGAACTAAAACCAGCATGCAATTCATAACATTTCTAAGATAAGCAGTAAACGAGACTAGAATATTAAATTGGTACCACAGTGTTTATGAAGGAAACTGTAACATGCAAGTAGGATAGCAAGTAAATAAACTGGACATGTGAGCATATGGTAAAGCCGAGCATGTAGTAGGAAGAATAGCATGTAAGAAAAGACAGGAGGCTAAGTACTACAATAAGATAAACTGAAGCAAGACTAGACTAGACAAGAATGGACTCCATCCATCAATCACGGCCAAGCAATGAGTACGGCTTGATACTTTAGCTAACTAGGGTTGTCACATTCCTAGTTACTAACACATGCAAGTTTGAGAAATCCAAGTCCAGTTACCCGCCTGCTACTACCTGAATGATCCGGGCAAAAAGAAAAGAAGTATAGCAGACACACTGCAGTAAGATACATGTGTCCTAAAGAGGTGCCCCACTCGACGGTGTGCTGGAAGAGTGCTCATCATGACAGATAGCTCCAAATCCCAAGTATATATATATATATATAGGGCCAAGATCAAAAGGGATAGCAGGTAACCGGGAAAGTCTCCAATGATCTAGGTAATCAAGCTAGTAGTTTAGTCCTTAACATTTTTCTTGTTGGATTCTAGGTGTGGCAATCCGCAGAATCCATCCTAGACATGAGACATGCAAGACTGGACAAGATAAGCAAGATTGTGCAATACAACAAGCCACAACAAGACATGACAATATCAAGACAAGAGTGCGCTACGACGAGCCACTATCAAGGAGCTAGACATGTACTAGAATCAAGAGTGCGCCATAACAGGCCACTATCATGTAAGCAAGAAAAAGACATGTTCAAGAGTGCACCACGACGGGTCACTATCAAGTAAGCAAGAAGGCATGGCAACAATTATCATAGCTTGTAAGAAAGAATCTATCCAAAGACATATCATGGCATGTGGGAAACAAAAATTAAAGCTAAGTACATTTCATAGAATGGTTGAACATGTGCTAGTATCAAGTCTATATAGGGTGTACAATCATTATTTAACTGAGAAAGATCATGTTATCATGTTAATAAATCATTACAGTCGAAGAAAATATCAAAAACGGACAAAAACGGGCCAAAACGGACAAAACCGGACAAAAACAGCATAAAACGGCATACCGACGGTATACTGCGGCATACCGGCGGTATACCGGACTAAAGACAGTAAGTTTCTGGTGCCAAAAATGGCATACCGGCGGTATACTGCGGCATACCGGCGGTATACCGGTTTTTCAAACAGCAACGAAATTCAGAAAATTGTCAAAACTTGTTTCGGCTATAAAATCATCATTTTAAATCGAAATTCGGACTTTCAAAAGTCAAAATTGCATAGAATTGAATTTCCTACAACATGGAACTTTTAGATTTCACAAATTCAAAGATTTGATAGATCAATATCTCAAAATACTCCAAAACAGGGGTTCTCGGAACACCGAAACGAGTCCCGATTGCCACCAAACTCAAAATCCATGTATACTAGCTAGGTAAGGACCTCATACATGTATATGTGACCAAGATCTATGATGGTAACACTAGTATCAATCTTGATACCAAGTTTTTCTACTAAATCACTATTGGATTTTAACAGAAAATCAAATCTTGTTTAAATGAATTTTTGGAAACATGCACATATACGAGAATCATCAGGAAAACACTTTTAACAAAATGAGTTTAGGAAAATTCTAAGCTTTTAATACCAAGGAAAACAAAAATGACAATAGATTACTATTGTTCAAGAATTTGGCAAGATGTACTTGCCTAGGTTAAGCTCCAAGCCTAATCTTCTACTCCACCACCAAGAGGGGCACGAAACCACACTCTAAACCTCGAGGTCAAGCTCTTGGCAAGCTCCAAGGGAAGAGAAAGGAAGAAGGAATGAAGAGAGTGTGAAGAGAATGAAAAGAAAGAGGAGAGAGAAAGTGAAGTGGTTTATATATAAAGGGAGAATTAATCTTAGCCGTTGGATCATGATCCGTGTGAAAATCTAAGTCAATCATGGCCATTCAAACAAAACTAATTGTCCATTGGATAATAGAGTGCATCTACACTATTCACGAAAATATCCAAGCACTATTCACGAAAATATCTAAACACTATTCACGAAAATATCCGAAACACTATTCATGAAAATATCCGAAATACTATTCATGAAAATATCAAAAACCGAAAATATCTAAAGTGTAGAAAACATGTCCGGGCGGTATGCCGTCGGTATACTCTGGTATACCGACGGTATGCCGATCAAGAAGAAAACCTATAGTTTTGGGAAAATTTTAAAGTATTCCGGAAACCATGAAAATATGAAATACGCTGCAAAATACGTATCCGTATATAAATACCGATACTGTGAGACGAGTCTCACAACTCTCCCCTCCTTAGAAAAATTCCGTCCTTAGAATTTCCTAAAGGTAATCAAAAGCAAGCAAGAAATCCAAGAAAACATGCTATCAGGATCAAGATGGAAAAACTCATAAAACATGAAATCCAGCTAGAGTAATATACAAGAATGTGAAAGCAATTTAAACATACGTAAGCAACAACATCATGTATTCCTACAATCATACTAAAAAGGTAGAACATAGATATACGAAATAAGTATACCTCACGAGCCAAACAGATACGGGTAACGAGCTCGGATATCATCCTCGCGCTCCCAAGTCGACTCGCCCGGTGAGTGATGATCCCAGGAAACACGAACTAATCGGATAGTCCGGTTCTTGAGAATCTTCTCCCTTCGGTCCAAAATGGATACGGGCCTCTCCTCATACGATAGGTCGGTACCAACGACCAGCTCGGAATGATCTAGGGTATGGCTCGGATCCGGAACATATCGACGTAGCTGAGATACGTGAAACACGTCATGTACCTCACACAACGACGGTGGAAGAGCAAGGCGATAAGATACATCTCCTACTCGCTCGAGAATATCGAACGGCCCAATAAATCTAGGGCTAAGCTTTCCCCGTACGCCAAACCTGATGACACCACGGGTAGGCAAAATCCGAAGAAATACGTGATCGCCGACAGAGAACTCAAGATGGCGTCGATGCTGATCTGCCCAATGACGCTGTCGATCCTGAGCTACTCTGAGATGCTCTCTGACCTGCCTGACTACTCCAACTGACTGAGCAATCATCTCTGGTCCAAGCAGCTGCCTCTCTCCAATGTCATCCCAAGCTAGGGGTGACCTATATCTCCTACCATACAAAGCTTCGAAAGGAGCCATCTGAATGCTCGCCTGGAAGCTATTGTTGTAAGAGAACTCCACCAAATGCAAGTGATCCTCCCAAGAACCACTGAAGTCAAGAATGCATGATCGAAGCATATCCTCCAAGGTCTGGATCGTACGCTCCGACTGACCATCTGTCTGAGGATGGTATGCTAAACTGAAACTCAAACGGGTACCCAGACTCTGCTGAAGACTCTGCCAGAAATGAGAAGTGAATCTGGAATCCCGATCTGAGACTATGCTAACTGGCACCCCATGCAATCTGACAATCTGCCTCATGTATAAGTCGGCCAACTGCTCTGTAGACTGACCAACCCTGAAAGGTAGGAAGTGGGCAACCTTCGTAAGTCGATCCACTATAACCCAAATGGCATCTCTACCAGTCGGGGTTCTAGGAAGACTAGTCACGAAGTCCATGGTAATATGGTCCCACTTCCACTCCAGAATCGGTAAAGACTGAAGAAGTCCGGCCGGTCTCTGGTGCTCAGCCTTGACCTGCTGGCAAACTAAGCATCGAGAGACAAACCGAGCTATCTCCCTCTTCATACCATTCCACCAGAAATACTGACGAATATCTCGGTACATCTTCGTCCCTCCAGGATGAACAGAGTACTAAGAACTGTGGGCCTCCGACATAATCTCCTGTCGAATATCTCCACTCGGCACACAAAGACGACTCCCAAATCGGAGTGTCCCATCCTCATGGATGCACAACTCTGCTCTGTGCCCTGCCACACACTCTGCTCTGAGCTGCTGAAGCCTGGCATCCTCTGACTGAGCTGCTCTGATCCTATCCACAATGGTAGACTGAACCTGCAAGCCTGCCATCATAGCTGCCTCGCCAGGTAGCACTACCTCAATGCCCATCTCCTGAAGATCCTCCAGAATATGACGCTGCTCCGTCAAGAAATAGACCCCGGGTCTCCTGCTCAAAGCGTCTGCAACGACGTTTGCCTTCCCGGAATGATACTGAAGATCAACATCATAATCCTTCAGTAACTCAAGACACCGCCTCTGCCGCATGTTCAGATCCCTCTGGGTGAACACATACCTCAAGCTCTTATGGTCAGTGAAAATCTCCACTCGATCACCATACAGATAATGCCTCCAGAGCTTGAGGGCAAACACAACTGCGGCCAACTCAAGATCGTGCGTCGGATAGATCTTCTCATGGTCCCGAAGCTGCCGAGACGCATAAGCTATCACTCGACCGTGCTACATAAGAACACAACCAAGTCCCCGGCCTGACGCATCATAATACACCGTGAACCCACCTGGTCCGACGGGTAATGTCAGAATAGGAGCTGAAATTAAACTCTGCTTGAGTTTCTCAAAAGAAACCTGACAAGCATCTGACCACTCAAAGCACACATCCTTACACGTCAGCCGTGTCAAGGGTACGGAGATCCTAGCAAAGTCTGCCACAAACCGTCTGTAGTAGCCTGCTAATCCCAGAAAGCTGCGTACATCTGAAGTTGTACGAGGTACTGGCCAACTCTCGATAGCCTCAACCTTCTTGGGGTCCACCTCAACACCACCTCCGGCAATAATGTGACCCAAAAAAGAGACTCGATCGAGCCAAAAATCGCACTTGCTGAACTTCGCGTAAAGCTGATGGTCCCGAAGATTCTGAAGAACCACGCGAAGATGATGCTCGTGCTCTGCCTCAGTCCGACTATAGACCAAGATATCATCAATAAACACTATCACAAACTGGTCTAAGTAGGGCATGAAGATGCGATTCATGAGATCCATGAAGATCGCTGGCACATTGGTCGCTCCGAAAGGCATAACAAGGAACTCCCAATGGCCATATCGAGATCTAAACGCCGTCTTGGGTATATCCTGCTCTCTGACTCTGATCTGATGGTACCCAGACCGCAAATCGATCTTCGAAAACACAGCCGCTCCACTAAGCTGGTCGAACAAGTCATCTATCCTGGGCAAGGGATACTTGTTCTTCACGGTCACCGCGTTAAGCTGACGATAGTCAATAACCATACGCGATGAACCATCCTTCTTCTTCACAAGAAGGGCTGGAGCTCCCCAAGGCGATCCACTAGGACGAATGAATCCCTTGGTCCTAAGCTCCTCAATAGACTGATACAACACCAACAACTCTGAAGGAGACATCCTGTAGACTCTCGCTGACACTGGCTCTGCTCCCGGAACCAAATCAATATAATACTCAATCTCCCGAACTGGAGGCATACCCGGAAGCTCCTCGGGAAACACATCGAAAAACTCGTAAACTACTCTGGGCAACTGAACCTCCTCGGCTACTGCCATCCACATGACCGCTGGTGAAGACTCCACCTCGCCTCTAGAGAATGAGAACTCCTCCTCATTCGGAACACGAAAGATAACCTTGCCGGCATGGCAATCTATCGAAGCGTGTCGAGCACTCAACCAATCCATACCTAGGACGACATCATAATCGCCTATAGGAAACTCTATCAGCCTAGCGGGAAACTCTCTCCCACATACTATGACTCTACACGAGGCATAGACTCGGTCTACTCCTACTAGACCGTTACCAGTAAGTATATTCATCCTTACAGGTAAAGATTCTGGCTCTACACCAATATGTGTCGCAAATCGTGCAGATATAAACGAATGCGAAGCACCAGAATCAAATAAAGCTGAAGCTGAATGAGAGTGAACAAGAATGGTACCTGCGACCACCTCCCCTGCTGCTAGCGCCTCCTCCATAGAAAGCGTGAAAGCCTGACCCTGAACTCTGGTCGCTGGACCCCTCTGCCTCTGAGCCTGAGCCTGAGCATACTGCTGAGGCCTCTGCTGGAACTGCTGAGACTGCGTCGGTAATGGCCTCTGGGCCTGCTGCTGCTGAACCGGCGCTGGTGCTCTAAACTGCTGAACTGCTGGCTGGAAGGATGCTGATCCAGCCGAACTCCTCCTGGGACAAGCCCCTATCCTGTGGTCCGGTGCTCCACAAGCTAGGCACAAGCCCTGTGCCCTACGGCACTCTGATAAGACATGTCCTCCCTTCCCGCAATGGGAACAAGCAACTGAAGAAGACTGCCTCTGCTGCTGAGGACGCGACTGAGACGACTGCTGAAAGGAAGCCGCCGGAACCGGTCCCCTCGGAGATCCAATCGTCAAAGCTCGGACTGCTGGAGCTGGTGCTGACGACTGGGAAGAAGATCCCCTCTGAATGTGAGGCCTCTTCTGACCTCCGACTCTATCAACGATCCTCTGCGATGTGTACTCATGCCTCCTCGCTGCCCTCATCACTGCATCAAAAGTCTGGAACTCATGTTGCTCAACTGCCAGTATGATCTCCAGCTGAAGCCCCTGCTGGAACCTCCTCGCCCGGTCCAACTCGGTCGCCACTAAAGAAGGGGCAAACCGACTGAGCCGGCTAAACTCTGACGCATAGCCGTCGACGGTCCTGCTCATCTGCTGCAAGCCAATGAACCTCTGCTGCAGATCATAACGCGACACCGCATCAAAATAGCGAGTCTAAAACCTCTCGCTAAAATCGGCCCAGGCTACTGGTGCCCTGAGAGACACCTCCTGAGCCGCCCACCAGTCGCGGGCCAAATCCAAGAGCTGCAACCTGGCAACTGCCACACGCTCCCTAGCCGGAATCCCTGCCGCCTCCAGAATGGCCTCAGTATCCTGAAGCCATGCATCAGATGCAATAGCATCCTCTGTACCATAGAAGTACGGGGGATGAAGACGCCTGAAGCTGCTCGCAAAATTGTAGACCTGAGCACCACCTCTGTCCAAAGCCGTCTGGACAGAATGGGTGAGAACATCACTCTGACGCTGCTGCGACGCCATGAGATCTCTCAGAACATCCACCAGTGCACGAACAATACCCTCTGGCTGCTCTGGCTGAACTGGTACTGCTGGCTGAACAGGTGGAACTGGCGACTCTGCCCTTCGGTCCACTCTAGACTCTGCTCCCGAATGCTGAGGATGCTCCTCCTGAACTGGCGAAACTAAGGGACGCTGATCTGCCATCGGCAAGGCCCGAACAGGCCGATCAGAAGGACCAGGAACAATGCCCCTGAAAGTTTAAGGACACAAGGATTAGGTCGAGGGAACAGAAAAGATCAACGATCAAAGCAAATATCAGGACAAAGATCAGAGGTAAAGAGTAATATCGAGGATATCAATAAAGAAGAATTTATGACTGAGATAACTACCAGCAACCCCCACATATCTGATAAATCAGACATGCATGGGCCACCACTAAAACCTATATCACGCCCCAGAACCAGAATACTGGCAAGTTGGGACAGACAAGGCCAGCTACGTATACCAAAGTACTCCAGTACTCCGAAACAACGTATAAGCTGTATAGATGGGGGTTACTACTACAAACCAACAGTCAATCCTAGGTCACATAATCCTAGATATCTCAGTCTCAGACAAGAAGTAAAGTACAAGGATATGATCATCATGCATATAAGACAGTAAAGCGTCCCAAACTATAATATATAGATGATCCTGAAGCTAGTAATACAAAATGAAGAACTAGCAAGACTAAGTAATACATGATCAGCTCTAGCTGCAGTCTAGAAATATAACATCATGTCTAAGCCCGTAGGCCAAATGTCAAGTCCAAAACACGAGCTAAACACGTGCTCGGTGGCTAAACGCCTCAAAAGAATATGTACAGAAGAGAGTGGGTAAGAGAAAGAACACCCACTCAAGTCCCCTGGTGCTCCGGGTGGTCACCATCGAGAGAAAGGTCCGGAAGATCCTCGGGCTCCTCAACTAGATCTGGTCAATGCAAAACCAGTGGGGTCAGAACCCCAATAGCAAGTACCACAAAGGAAGCCAAACTTATGAACTAAAACCAGCATGCAATTCATAACATTTCTAAGATAAGCAGTAAACGAGACTAGAATATTAAATTGGTACCACACTGTTTACGAAGGAAACTGTAACATGCAAGTAGGATAGCAAGTAAATAAACTGGACATGTGAGCATATGGTAAAGCCGAGCATGTAGTAGGAAGAATAGCATGTAAGAAAAGACAGGAGGCTAAGTACTACAATAAGATAAACTGAAGCAAGACTAGACTAGACAAGAATGGACTCCATCCATCAATCACGGCCAAGCAATGAGTACGGCTTGATACTTTAGCTAACTAGGGTTGTCACATTCCTAGTTACTAACACATGCAAGTTTGAGAAATCCAAGTCCAGTTACCCGCCTGCTACTACCTGAATGATCCGGGCAAAAAGAAAAGAAGTATAGCAGACACACTGCAGTAAGATACATGTGTCCTAAAGAGGTGCCCCACTCGACGGTGTGCTGGAAGAGTGCTCATCATGACAGATAGCTCCAAATCCCAAGTATATATATATATAGGGCCAAGATCAAAAGGGATAGCAGGTAACCGGGAAAGTCTCCAATGATCTAGGTAATCAAGCTAGTAGTTTAGTCCTTAACATTTTTCTTGTTGGATTCTAGGTGTGGCAATCCGCAGAATCTATCCTAGACATGAGACATGCAAGACTGGACAAGATAAGCAAGATTGTGCACTACAACAAGCCACAACAAGACATGACAATATCAAGACAAGAGTACGCTACGACGAGCCACTATCAAGGAGCTAGACATGTACTAGAATCAAGAGTGCGCCATAACAGGCTACTATCATGTAAGCAAGAAAAAGACATGTTCAAGAGTGCACCACGACGGGTCACTATCAAGTAAGCAAGAAGGCATGGCAACAATTATCATAGCTTGTAAGAAAGAATCTATCCAAAGACATATCATGGCATGTGGGAAACAATAATTAAAGCTAAGTACATTTCATAGAATGGTTGAACATGTGCTAGTATCAAGTCTATATAGGGTTTACAATCATTATTTAACTGAGAAAGATCATGTTATCATGTTAAGAGATCATTACAGTCGAAGAAAATATCAAAAACGGACAAAACCGGACCAAAACGGGCAAAACCGGACAAAAACAGCATAAAACGGCATACCGGCGGTATACTGCGGCATACCGACGGTATACCGGACTAAAGACAGTAAGTTTCTAGTACCAAAAACGGCATACCGGCGGTATACTGCGGCATACCGGCGGTATACCGGTTTTTCAAACAGCAACGAAATTCAAAAAATTGTCAAAACTTGTTTCGGCCATAAAATCTTCATTTTAAATCGAAATTCGGACTTTCAAAAGTCAAAATTGCATAGAATTGAATTTCCTACAACATGGAACTTTTAGATTTCACAAATTCAAAGATTTGATAGATCAATATCTCAAAATACTCCAAAATAGGGGTTCTCGGAACACCAAAACGAGTCCCGATTGCCACCAAACTCAAAATCCATGTATACTAGCTAGGTAAGGACCTCATACATGTATATGTGACCAAGATCCATGATGGTAACACTAGTATCAATCTTGATACCAAGTTTTTCTACTAAATCACTATTGGATTTTAACAGAAAATCAAATCTTGTTTAAATAAATTTTTGGAAACATGCACATATACGAGAATCATCAGGAAAACACTTTTAACAAAATGAGTTTAGGAAAATTCTAAGCATTTAATACCAAGGAAAACAAAAATGACAATAGATTACTATTGTTCAAGAATTTGGCAAGATGTACTTGCCTAGGTTAAGCTCCAAGCCTAATCTTCTACTCCACCACCAAGAGGGGCACGAAACTACACTCTAGACCTCGAGGTCAAGCTCTTGGCAAGCTCCAAGGGAAGAGAAAGGAAGAAGGAATGAAGAGAGTGTGAAGAGAATGAAAAGAGAGAGGAGAGAGAAAGTGAAGTGGTTTATATATAAAGGAAGAATTAATCTTAGCCGTCGGATCATGATCCGTGTGAAAATCTAAGTCAATCATGGCCATTCAAACAAAACCAATTGTCCATTGGATAATAGAGTGCATCTACACTATTCACGAAAATATCCAAGCACTATTCACGAAAATATCTAAACACTATTCACGAAAATATCCGAAACACTATTCATGAAAATATCCGAAACACTATTCATGAAAATATCAAAAACCGAAAATATCTAAAGTGTAGAAAACATGTTCGGGCGGTATGCCGTCGGTATACTCCGGTATACCGGCGGTATGCCGATCAAGAAGAAAACCTATAGTTTTGGGAAAAATTTAAAGTATTCCGGAAACCATGAAAATATGAAATACGCTGCAAAATACGTATCCGTATATAAATACCGATACTGTGAGACGAGTCTCACACGTACCAAGGGTATCACCTGGTTCCTCAATACCTTCTTTCGGCGATCCAAAACCTCCACAGGCTGCTCTGGATAACTGAGAGTAGGTCCGACCTCTATCTCCGAGTGATCGAGCACATGGCTAGGGTCAGCCACGTACCGTCTCAACTGTGATACGTGAAATACGTTGTGAACTCCCACTAGTGCAGGTGGTAAGTCTAGCCTGTATGCCACATCACCGACTCTTCCGCTGATAACGAAAGGGCCGATGAAGCGCGGGCTAAGCTTCCCACCTCCACCAAAACGTATCGTACCATGAGTCAGAGATATCCGCAAAAAAACCATGTCTCCAACCTAATCACAAGCAAGGTCTCAAGTTACTAAAAATCAAACACGATCAATCAAACAAAACAAAACAAACTACAACCTAATTCGAATTCTATCTCTAAATCTGTACCTCAAACTCCGGCGGCCTCCGGTGGCTATCGGTCCAGTGTCGATGTCTGTCCTGCGCCACGCAAAGTTTGTCCTTGATGAGCTTCACCTTCTCGGCTGCGTCAACAACCATCTCTGGTCCCAGTAAAGCTCGCTCTCCAACATCATCCCAAGATAAGGGTGTACGACACCTACGCCCGTACAGAGCCTCAAACGGTGACATCTCAATGCTAGCCTGATAACTGTTGTTGTAACCAAACTCCACCAAATATAGGTGATCCTCCTAGGAACCTCCAAAATCTAGGACGCACGTCCGCAGCATATCCTCAAGGGTCTGAATAGTCCTCTCTGACTGTCCGTCCGTCTGGGGGTGGTATGCGGTACTAAACTTGAACTGAGTGCCCAAGCTAGTCTGCAGACTCCTCCAGAAATGGAAAGTAAAGCGACTATCCCGATCTGAGACTATGATGACGGGAACTCCGTAAATCCTGACTATCTGTCTCATATACTGCTCCGCAAGCCTCTCTGTAGACGTACCCACCTTGAATGGCAAGAAGTGGGCTGATTTGGTCAACCTGTCAACGATGACCCAAATCGCGTCTTTTCCTCCTGGCGTACGCGGCAATCTCGATAAAAAATCTATGGTAATATGTTCCCACTTCCACTCTGGAATGGGCAACGGCTGCAATAATCCTCCGGGCCTCTGCCTCTCTGCCTTGACCTGCTGACAGACCAAGCATCTAGCTACAAAGTGGGATACCTCCCTCTTCATCCCGTACCACCAGACATGCTCTCGCAGGTCCTTGTACATCTTGTTGGCACCAGGATGTATAGAGTACTGCGATCTGTGAGCCTTCTGCATAATCTGCTCTCTGAGCTCCTCGCTGGGCACACATAACCGGGAACCGTGCCTCAGGGCACCATCCTCTGTAAGTGAGAACTCAACATCCTGCACTCCTGCACTGATCTGCTCTCGGATACACCGCAGAGCCACATCATCGAACTATGTCGCCTTGATCATGTCTATCAAGTCCAACTGTATCTGAAGGCCCCATAACTGCATCTGCACTCCGGGCACAATCACCTCTATCCCAATGCTCTCCAAATCTGCAAGCAGGTGCCGATCCATAGTCAAACACATGGCTGTCGGATACCTACTCAAGGCATCGGCAACCACGTTGGCCTTCTTCGGGTGATACTAAAGTGCGATGTCAAAGTCCTTCATCAACTCAAGCCACCTGCGCTGCCTCATGTTGCGATCCTTCTGTGTAAACACATACTTCAAGCTCTTATGATCTGTGAAAATCTCCACCCTCTCGCCATACAGATAGTGCTTCCACAACTTCAAAGCAAAAATCACCGCCGCCAGCTGCAGGTCATGGGTAGGGTAGTTCTTCTCATGGGGACGTAATTACCTGGAAGCATAGGCAATCACCTTCCCATGCTGCTGCAAGACGCAACCCAGCCCCTTCCCTGAAGCATTACTATAAATAGTGAAACCACATGATCCTGAAGGCAATGTCAGAATCGGAGCTGTCGTAAGCCGCTTCTTCAACTCATCAAAAGCTGCCTGACACTCCTCTGACCAAACAAACTCAGTATCCTTCCGGGTCAACCGTGTCAACGGCTCTGCAACCCGGGAGAAATCCTGCATAAATCTCCTATAATATCCTGCCAGCCCCAGGAAACTCCTGATCTCTGCCACCGAAGTCGGCGCTGTCCAAGCCTCAACTGCTACAATCTTTTTGGGGTCAACTGAGATACCATCTCCAGTCACTACATGCCCCAAGAAGTCCACCCGGTCAAAGAAAAACTCACACTTGGAGAGTTTTCCATAAAGCTGCTCCCTCCTGAGAGTCTCTAGCACTATCTGCAGATGCTCCTCGTGCTCCTCCTCCGTCTTGGAATATACCAAGATATCATCAATGAACACCACCACGAACTTGTCCAAGTACTGGTGGAACACCTTGTTCATTAGATTCATAAACACTGCTGGTGCATTGGTTAGCCCAAACGGCATAACCAAAAACTCAAACTGCCCGTACCGCGTCCTGAAAGTGGTCTTGGGGATATCCTCCCTCTTCACCTTCACCTGGTGATAACCTGACCTCAAATCAATCTTGGAGAACACCCGAGCTCCTCTCAACTAATCAAACAGATCATCGATCCGCCGTAGTGGGTATCTGTTCTTGATTGTCAGGTTGTTAAGTGCCCTGTAGTCGATACACATCCGTACCGACCCATCCTTCTTGGGTACGAAGAGTACCGATGCACCCCAAGGTGAAGTACTAGATCGGATGAAGCCCTTGTCCTGCAGCTCATCCACCTGCTTCTTCAGCTCTACCAGTTCACTGTTGTTTACTCGATAGACATGCTGGGAGATCGGTTCCGTGCCGGGAACCAAGTATATCGAGAACTCTACATCTCTGTCCGGTGGAAGCCCTGGCAACTCCTCTGGAAACACGTCCATAAACTCTGTGATCAAGGGATGCGGAGCCACCTGCTCCTCGACTGATGCTCCACAGAAGACTCCGCCATCCTGCTCCGCCTGCCGTCGGGTGTACTCAAACTCTGGCTCTCCTGGCGCCCCGAACAAAACTCTACCCCTACAGCAATCAATGCGGGCGTGGTGTGTACTCAGCCAGTCCATACCTAATACAATATCGTAGTTCGGTAATGGCATAACTAGTAGACTCACTTCCAACTCTCGGCCTCCCAATAAGACGCTCCGCCCTCTGCAAACATCACTCACGAGGATGATTCCACCCCCGGTCGTGATCTTGCAGGTCCTAGGCAAAGATTCAGAAACCAAACTATGTCTAATAGCATACGATACTGACACAAAGCTGTAGGACGCCCCGGAATTAAAGAGTGTAAATGCTGGAAGGGAATCTAGGAGAACCGAACCTGCTATCAGCTCTCCGATGGCCTCGACATCCTCAGCTGCCATGGCGAAAGCTCGTCTATGCTATCCACCTCGTGCCTGCTTGTAGTGCTGCTGGAATCTCTGCTGCTGGGTCTGCAGGGCTGGTCCCCTCTACTGGCCTGCTGGAGCCTTGGCTCCACCTCCCTGCTGTCCACCTCGTCCAAAAGACCCTGGGCAGTCCCTCAACTGGTGATCTCCTGCACCACAAAGTAGGCACTTGCCTAGCTTCTTCCTGCACTCATGGATCATGTGCCCCAGCTTCTTGCAGAAGACACAAATGACTACCTGACGAGGTGCCTGCTGCCCTCTCTGCTGCTGATGCTGCTGAAAGGGTGCACGACCCTGCTGCTGATACTGCTGCTGATATTGCTGCTGAGCTGGCCTCTGCTGTTGCTGTTGTTGCTGGAAGTGAGGCCTCTTGGCCTGCCTCTGACTGCTGCTGCCGCCCTGGAAGTCACGACCCCTCTTCTACTTCAGCCCTAGGTCGTCTTCCGCCGCCATAGCCCCAGAAAATATCTCAGCATAAGTGGCGTTCCGGTCGCTCTTAGTTAGCGACCGAACCTCTCTAATCAAGCTCCGGCGAAACTTCCTCGCCTTCGTCTTCTCAGACAAATCATCAATGAACCGGGCCAATCTGCAGAACTCTCCGGCATACTCAGCTACCGTCTGGTTCCCCTGAACCAGAGCCTCGAACTGTGCCTCGATACCTCCCAAGGCAACATCAGGAAAGAACTGCTCCTTAAACAGCTCCTTGAACTGGGCCCAAGTCTGGCCCTCAACTCCTACCCTGGGATCTGCCTGATACCATGTACGGGCCAAATCCTGCATCTGGCTGCCCGCCGCCTCGATCTGGAGTCGAGCTGGTATCTCTGCTAGTCGGAAGATCTCCTCAATATGCTCTATCCAGTCGTCTGCAACATGGATGCCCTCTGTGCCGAAGAACTCCCGAAGATGCATCTTCTGGAAGTCCTGAATGTCTTTCTCCCTCCGACGGGGCTGCTACTGGGTCCCCTGAGCTGTGATCATCTCAACTGTAGTGCGTACCAGCTGGTGTGCCTCATCGATCCCCTGCCTGAAATCTGCAGTCTGCCTCGTCTGCTGCTGCTGGTGGGACTCAAGGATCCTCTCCACGAAGGAGAAGAGATGTACAGCATCTACCATCCCCGCAGGCGGAGGCTGCTGCGGTGGAAGGATCTCAGGAATCACTGGGCTCTGTCTCCTGACTGGTGGAGGTGCTTCTCCAAAAGTGGCAGAAACACCTACTCCTGAGGGCTGCACTGGCCCTGTGGCACTGGGAGCTGGCTGCTGGACACGAGAGGTGGCAGACCCCTCTCCTGCATCTCCCGTCACGGGGCGATGCGATCGCGTCTCAACCATCCTGGAGACACAGATCAAACAAGAAATAATTACTGAGAATGAATCGAAATATCAAAGGAGGACAGTTTAAATTTCAAAGGAAGACAATAAGCAGCAAAATTGATATACGGAATCTGATAAGGAGTTTTCCTATTGTGATTGAGTACCTTCAAAATATACTAATCCTACTGCAGGCTGCAGCAATATTCTAGTTCGAATACCACTACATTTCCAACTATGACCTGCATGGGCCACCACTAAAAATGTGTCACGACCCGCACCCTAGAGTAAGGGCACGAGACGTGGGTACGTCCAGCCTACGCCGCAGTGTCAACGGTAGAACGCTGTCCTAGGTCACAACATCTAACAGTTGAAGGTAATAACAGTTATACTCCCCGAATGGGGGTGACATAACAGAAATATAACTCAACCACAGCTAAGGTAGAACAGGTAAGATGGAATGATAATAAAAGATAAAATATCCAGAACAGGAGAATCACAGAGATACAATCCAGAATTCTAAGTGTCTAAAATAATACATATCTCAGAATCTCAAAATCTAATACAGTGATCCAGAAAAGTAAGACAATCCTAAACTAATAGAGTGTCGTCTACTGCTAATGGATCCTGCTGCTGATCCAAGTCCAGGCACTCATCTAGTGTGGCACCGTAGTAAGTAGGGCAGAACGCCTCAGTCTCGTGCTCTGTAATATTTTCAACAGGTCCAGTCAGGACAGGAACGAGCACATATCTCTCAAACAATTCATAGCAGGTTAGGAAAATAAATCATACAATAGAGTAAAATACAGGAAGTACTGAATAGAAGTACAAGTAAAACAGAAGATATTTGTAACTGAAAGTAAGTACATGATAGCAGAGACTGTAAGTGGCTACGTGATTTAGAGTACAATATGGTTATGTAAATGGCTTAGGGGCACATAAATACAAATAAGGAGCACATGAATACCTACTAGGGATTGTGTCCACATAACCAATTCTACTCACCCCGCCCCAATCAATACACAAGGATCCATTCAAGTTACGTTATAAGCACATGAATACAACTAAGATACGTGAACTCATGTAATGAGTAGTACATGAGGCATGTGATAAAGCACATGAAAGCACATGAGAACATGTAAAAACATGAACTAGTACGAGTACAAGGAGTACCTGATCACATGATAAAGTACATGAACATGAAATACACGATGCACCCGTAAAGGGATAACATCTCAGGAAATGATCCATATAGTACTAATCCGTGAAGATACGTGTCAGCATCATGTATAGTAATCTAGAGCAAGAATATAGTCGAGACAGGTATGAAAAGATCAGAGAATGTACTCGCCTGCTAACTGAAAGTCCGAGATGAAAGTACTGTCCGAGGAGTGGTGTCTGGCTCCTATTTAGAACAGTACAAGTCACAACAATTCCAGAATAGTAATATAATGCACTACAATGCGTTCTACATGAATCTAGGTCAATTTAAACCAAAATCAACTCTTGGTCAACTCTGGTCAACCCTAGAAGTCAAACTAGGTCAACCAAGTCAAACCTAAGTCAAACTAGTCTAATCTAGGTCTAGCAAGTCATTCTAGGTTTACTAAGGCTAAACAGTCTATCTAGATTCCAACTAGGCATACCATGCCTAATCATACCATAAACACATGACATGACTATGCCTAATAGTCTATTAAGAAAACACCTATCCTATAGTCACTATACCATTTTACCCATATATCATAACATTACATTATGACATATGGTATACCATATTCTATATGTATCTAATATATGTATAAAAGTACACACACTCATATATATATAGAAAACTTATATCTATATCTATATCTCAATCATATATATAAATATGAAAGAGTGAAAAGGGAAACACAAAAGCATTTAATGTGTGAGATAGATTAGAAGATAGGATAATGAGCATTGGTGTGTGTGTATAAACAGAATTCAAGAACAGTGTATACATTGTACAAATATGGATGTGTGTGTATAGGAGACAGTAAAGGAAAGGAATTCAGTTCTTAAGGGGGAAAAATTGGAACAATTTCCAGTTCCTAACTTAGAGTTATACACAAATCAGGCATCAAATCAGTTAACAGGAAAACAACCTATAAAAACCCATAATCTCAGTTATCACATTTCAACCCATAGCTATGGTTCATGATAACAACTCCCATTCTCAGAAATAAAATCCCAGGTTTTAGAAGAACTCAAACTCAGTTTTATACATATTGAATCTCAGGTTATACATATTGAATCTCAGGTTATACATTAGCAGTGAATCACACAGTCAAAGAGAAAAACTGGAAATTGATTCTCAGTTCAACATCCCATGCTTCAACAGTTAACAACCAATATTTGTTTAGAAAGAGAAGAGCTAGTTCAGGTTTTTCTAACAGTGAAACTCAGATTAAAAATTGAACTTAAAACACAGTTAAAACACATATCATATCAGGTTAAAGAATGACAGCATTGTAATCAAATACAAAGTGAAAAACTCAGGTTTGAAGTTCATTTTAGTTCAAAAACTAGAGGAGGAAAACTCTGGTATTCACATATTTGAACCACACATTATCAATCTATTTCTCAGGTAAACAGTTAACAACAGTTCAAATATAGGAAGATTGGAAATCTCAGGTTCTTGCATATATCATGAATCAAAATCAGTTTAAGGATGAAAGAGGAAATCAAGGTTTCTATTCACAGGAAATTAGGGAAACCACTCAGGTTATTATACATGACAGTGAACACCATCCATATCAGTTTAATGACAGTTAAAGAGAAACCAACACCCTCAGTTCAGAAATACACATTCTCAGGTTTCTGAAAATGAAAGGAAATCGATTTAAGATTATTAAGAACCATTCTCAGGTTCAACAGTAACACAGTTCAACAAATTGAAATGAAACCACATACTAAAAATCCCTTCCCAATCCAAAAGCCTATATTCAAAATGTAAAAACTTAGCTAACATGTATTATGATATGTGGGGTTCAAAATAAATTAAAAACATAACCAAATAGGGAATTGAAGGGTCTTTGGGAAAACTGAAAAATCAGTATCAGAGCAGTATCATGAATTTGCAGAACTTCCCAAATTCGAAACCATAACTCCACATCAAACCATTTCCAATGTGCAACCTATTATAACAGAGATTATATAACATACCTAGGATCTATCTAATAATTAAAAATACAATTAAAACTATTTAAATCAATTTAATCACAGAGCCCCATACTGTACACTGAACCACACAGTATACCACACGTGCAGGCACGAATCCGTGTCCGACACGACACGAGAGTTCCTGAAACTCTAGGGATCTCGTGTCAGTCATGGACACGACACACGTGTCAAGTTTTGAGTGTTGAAACGTCGTGTGTACTGAGAAAACGCACACGAGTAGAAGAAAAGAATCCTGCCAGTGTGCACGCACGCGCGACCGCGTGTCCACGCGCTCGTGTCGGCTCAACCCGACACGAAAATGTGCTCAGTGTCCAAGAAATTCATAAGCGAGGGGAAAATGGATTTGCCTATTCAAACACAAATCACAAAATCGAACGAAATGCCCTTTGAGGCATTTCGTCGAATACTTACCTATACACGTGGATACGTGTCCGATACGGACACAAAATGGGTCCAAATCCTAGGGTTAGCCTATCCTACTGTTAGGTTAGGGTTAGGACATCCTAGAAATGAATTTTAACAGAATTTACAAGCAATAGAATGGATTATACCTATAGATGAACAATGGGTTAAAATCCCCAAATGGGAAGAGTTCTACAAGCCACCAAACTCCCTCAAATTGTGTTCTTCCTGAAAATACTCATCATTAACAGCAAGAAAACTAATATTAGGTCCTATTACAATTTGTTTGGAGGAATTTGGAGTAAAAATGGAATTTCTAAGAATTTACAAAGATGGAGACTCACCTCTTCCAAATGGCAATGATTTCCTAAAGAGGCAAGCCCTAATTTCAAGGTGATATAAATAGGGGGAAAGACACTAGTGGCCGGCCAGAAATTAGGGTTAGGGCTTGGTTCAAAGGGTGTGGGCCTATGGGCCATTAAGCCTTTATGTCATAAAATGACTTGTGATTTTACAAGCCATTCATTAATCAATCTAGCTCCTAATTTTCCCAAACTAATTCCAATGAGTTAAACCTCACTAACTTAAGTCAACCTAGGTTTTCATATCCTAATCACTTAGCCATGACCTAGGTTAGCCACTAGGTTAGTCTCCAAGGTCAACATAAGTCAAAGTCCACTAGAACACCAAAAACAATTATACTAAATCACTTAAAAATCACATTAATTATAAATAATAATAATAATTCCAAATTAAATTCTAAAATTTTGAAAATGACGAAAATACTCTCAAGCTAGAAAAGTGGTAGTGACACTTTAGTTGTATCTTCTTTATTCTAGTTAATCCTATCTGTGTTTTAGTTCATTTACACTGCTACTAGTTCAACTTTGTTATGATTTGTTTACTGTAGATATTATTCTTTTGCCTTCCTTATCTGTGTAAAATTGTTGGCTTTACATATTATGGGGGAGCTACTCATTTTGTGTACATGACAAAGGGGGAGAAGAGCTATACACAAAATCAAAATGAGAAAATTTCAAATTCCATATTTCTGCGACAAGTCACGTATATTATTTCAAAGTTACATCTTAGTTATATTTTGATATAGACTCAAGTTTGTCAATTATCAAAATGGGGGAGATTATTAGCCCATTACTTAAATGGTCACACCTGATTTTGATAAATCAACAACAATTTAAGTTGATATGCAAAATATATGATATGTTATAGGTGTTACAGGTTACTAAAATCAATATCAAAGAACGCACTACATCTACATCCTGTGTCAACAAAGAGCAATCAAATCATCATCGAAAATGCATTACATTGGAATCCAAATCGAGTCTTTTATATTTTTTTCTGTAATTTTTACTTTATTGAGTCTAGAAAATATAAAATGTGCGATCGATCGGGATATTAATGGCTTAGGTTTTCTCAGTCCCCAAAATCCAAAAAGCCTACCCAACCCCACAAAATTCCATATTTTCATATAACCAAACCCTATGTAATTTGGACCCCAAAAGTCCTATTCTGCCAAAATAGAAATCGGCTAGAACTCTGACTGAGTTCGGTTCGAGTTCGGACCGAATTCGGTCATGGGATTTTCAAAATTTTGTTCCCTCCAATTCTACAGGCAACGATCATTTGCGAGATCTTAGCATCCGAACTCAGCCTGAACTCTGCCCGAGTTCGGTCAGGAAAAATACTATAAATAGAAAAGGATTTTTCATATTTCTAATCACTCATTCACTCTTCTCTCTATCTCTTCCTAAGTTTTTTTATCGATCTAAAACTTTCATATCTTGCCTATACCACTCTTAGCCAAAGTCAGTAACATTCTGTTCGATTTAGAGTCTTTGGTTTACAGAGTTGTAAAGAGGTCGCAAGTTAGAAACTTCCCAGTTTTCGTACTCAAGTTTGTTGGAGTTGGTCGTGCGCTCGTCACCAAGCACGATAATATTGTGAAGTCGGTCGTGCACTTGTCGCCAAACACGGTGTTGTAAAGAGACGACAAGCTGTCATTAAGCTTACAAATAGTAGTTTAACAGCAGGCACGAGTATTCCTAACAGGATTAGTCCTCTCAAAGGGAAACCAATATATATTACGGTGTTCACTGAGTTTGATATTCTCTCTCTTGATTACAGCATTTAATTTACTGTCTCTTATATCTGCCATAGTTTATAATCTATATTTTTAAGTGGTGACTATTTCCGCTGCACACTCACACACTCTATTCACCTCCCTCTTCTAGAGGTGCTCAACGGTCCTACAAGGGTAACATAGATTAGTCTAGTAATCTTAGGGTCTCTCGTTAGGGTCAAATCCTATATTGTACTATGTTCTAACTTCCATCTTAGAAAAATATCTGTAAAATTCTATCCACCTTAGCTATTTATATAGTCTCATGAGACATGGAATCATATCAAAAAAATTCATAAATAATAGTTCTTCACAGTCTTAGGTTCAGCCTTGAATACATGGCTTACCAAGCCATTTTATTCCTAACAAACTCCCTAAAATCTATCACAATAGAGCCTTGTTTTCTTGAGGTGCTATAACTAACACCAAGTTTAACAGCCTGGCCTCTAAAATCGTATAGTGAGTCAAAGGAATTGGGTCGAGGTCGAACCTCCAATTTAGGTTGGAACGGTCAATGGTAATGCGGGAGTAGCTAAGGTTGAGGCCCTAGGTCCGAATGTTGTGCCTTAAAAATAGTGCACAAGGAGATGTGTTTGAGTGGGACATGATAGGAATAATTGAAGGTGGACTCGTCTAGTGTATATGGAATTTATTTGAAGGTAACCGCTAGTCTTGCGCTCCAAATATCAAAGTGACAATAGCGGACACCAAATAGTCTGATTAGAAAGTGGGTATCATAAGTACGGACTTATTAGCTTATTTGAAACGAAGATTCTCCCAATCACTCATAATTATAGGGAAACCTAAAATTTGTGAGGCCCTACAATCTAGCAATTATGGAACCCTAGGTTATCCAAACTAAATGGTAGCGCTATATAAGAGGATAAGGAAATTATTTTAAAAGAAGTCAATTATGACTATACGTAAGCAGCATTAAGTCATAGTGACTTGATCAAGAAAATTTGAATAGGTAAGGACTGGTACCTACCCTGATTTGGATGGTATATTTATGGAGGTACAAAGAAGTAAAGATTTATCCTTATTATTGCTTGACTTAGGAATATAGGCCATACTCATTCATCTAAATAAGACTAGTTATGACAAAAATCTTGAGACAGAAAGTTGCAAAATGTATTCGTAATTGAAGGGGTAGTGACATGATCCAGGACGAACCCTACCTGAGGTTTTAGGACATCCTGAGATTCGGATGATCAGTTAGACGGATGATGTCAAGCTTCTACCCTACTAGAATGTTGGCTTTTCTAACCAGGTTTCCTACGATAGCCTTTAATTCTTGAGGCTATAGCTAACTAATCGTTGAAGGTCATGACCCAACTTATAAAACCCTAAAACTTCCTATCCCTAATCTTTTTTGCTCACTTCTGTGACGTGGTCTTTTCATATGTTAACTTCACTAACATGGTATTACACACTAAGAATGCAGTCCACTTGGTCCAACCCTCTTTGATCTCTATTGCATATTCGTAGTGCTACTTCCACGATCACTTCATGTAACCTAGTCAAACACTACTGTTATTTCTACAAGTTGTTCCAGGATTTCTACTATCCTATATCAATGTGTATGATCCACTGGTCCTCTTAAGGTAAGGTTTCCAATTTTACTCTTGAGTTTTAAGGTAGGTCTATCCTCAAGGGATATAAATACTAAATCTATTTCTTAAACCCTAAGACATACTTCCATAGACCACCTACCAACCTTCCTCGAATGATAGATTATAATTGGTTCTTTCTAGTCTACCATATAGCACTCATGACTAAGCCTACCCATTCTACACCTATTTATAGAGTAAGGTGGAAGTTAACGCCAGGAGCTGCTCGTTGAATCTTTCTATTTATAATGAGACCCTTTGGCCCCTTTCCACTAGTCTTTCCCAGATGACTGTCACTTCTAGTGGAGAGCTGCAACTACTATCTAAACTCCTACTATATGTTCCTTCTGATTTCCTCTAAAACATCTATATCTAACCTACATAAGGGTAAAAGGGTTGTAATCCACTGGTCCTAGTCTCTTGCTAGAGTTAAGTCGTTAATGTGAATCCTATATTACCTATCAGATCTGCTCGGTTTACCTAAAAGAGGTACCTATCCAATCCTTTCTTAATAATCATCCCCTTTTATAATACTCTATTAACTACGTGCTATTCAATAATGGAATTGATGGTTCACCAAGCATGAGCGTTCATCTTTCAACAAGAGAGAATGATGAGAATCCAAAACAAGAAGGTCAAAGAAGTTGATTGACTTCAATTTCAATCTTGAAGGACGATGGATAAATTCAAAAGAGTTTTCAAGATATTTGTGGGTTGAGATCCTATTATGTTATCATATCGCAGGCCCGTTCGGTACAATAACGTAATCAAAACGACTAACTCGACATGTATGGTCCACCACAAGAATATGACATGCCCCAGTTCCAAAAATACTTGGGAACCCAAAGCATGAGCATGCTAGCTGTACGACCGAAATAAGTATCCCAATTTAATGGACTTATTCTAATCGTAGTATGATATAAAATGAACTAACATATGCTAACTAATTTGTCTCTACTATGTCTTAATCCACAGTAATGAACAAATCAAGAACAAACGATATATGTCATGGCCTACAGCCCAATAGCATATATGTTTGGAATAGACCCCAAGAATAATAGAGGTCCAGTAAAACTAGGCTAAATAAGCAAGATATAACAGAAAAAAAAGCACGAGAAATGATAAACTAACATTATATGCAATACCTGAACCCTGCAGCCAAAATTGTACCATCTACATGTCTATACTATAAGCTCAGCAACAACCTCACTATGCCAAAATGCCCATTTTGGAACGGCAGAATTCCATGTCAAATAATTTATGGAACGCCTATATTTAGTGCCTATTTTTGGGCTGCCAAATTGATTGGAACGGAAATAAGGCGTTCCAAATAATGTATATTGGAACGAAAGTAAGGTGTTCCAAATAATGTATATTGGAACGGCAGTAAGGTGTTCCAAATGATGTATATTGGAACGGTTTATATGTGTTCCTGATTTAGAACACTAAAAAGCGTGTCTACCAAAGCATTCTAGATTAATTTTTTGTCTCTTACTGGAACGGGTAAAAAGTGTTCCAGTTTTGGAACACCATAAATGTGTTCCAAAGAAAACATTTCATATTAGTTTTTGCACCACCTACTGGAACAGCTAAGAAATGTTCCAGTTTATGGACATATTCTTTTTATTTGGATGTCTAGGATTTCCTACAAAGTTTCAATTTTTGGTGGTCAGGACACACTCTGAAAGAAAACATTTCATATTAGCCGTGTTTCCATTTTTGAAGATCAAGGCAAATTAATAGCATAGGTTCCCATAATAACAAAAACCACATCATATACTTCCAATCTTTATGCAAGCTAGATACCAAAAAATTGCCAATACATGATAGCATCATCAAAAATTAATAGCATCAATACTAAAAGAGTTCAACATTTGTGCACATAAAGACACGAATCTCTCATCCATAATATGCACTATCATTATGTTTAAGCAATATCAGCTAACACAACCTTGTAACCAGAAGTCTCATATGCTGCAATCAATAAGAGAAATCAGACAGATAACATAGTTGTTCAAAAAGTCTCATGTTGCACTAATCGACGCTCATAGGTCTTGTATCCTGCTTTGGAATTCCATTTGATGCTCCAGCTTTCTGTAAAAGGTACAATACCGATAAATTAGTTAACTCGTAAGCATATTAGATAAATTAAGTTACAAAAATATGGATCTTTGAATCTTATGACACTGTAACTTTTATGCCACCAAGGAAATACAAACAACACTTTCTGCAGAGAATAAAATTTTCTTAAACCAAAGAAAATATAACATACTTTGTAAACAAGAACATGATTATTCATAAGAACATGATTCTGGAACAAGAACATGATTACATAAGAATGCCCACATGATTCTGGAACAAGAACATGATAAATGCCCACATTATACTTCTTCTCGGTGACCACAAGAGCCACTCAAGTTCGGTCTATACATCACCAACTCAGTACTCACTACTATACTGTACTATACTTAGTTTTTGTCATTAGGGTTTTACAGTGTTAGTTGGGGCCGGGGTGGCGGGAGCCATGGTGGCCAGTTGCTGCTAGATCGCAGTCTGTGGGTATAGATTCTCAAACAACAAACAAGTACTGCTTTCTGCTTCTGCTTCACTACCACCACCATCAACTTCACACACTGCTTCTCAATTTTCTATGGCATCAGTAAGCATCAGTGACTAGAAGTGCAGGGGTTAATTAAGAGTACTATAATGGAAGCGGTCAGTCTCTTCTGGCTATGATACACGATGATAATAAAGTGTAGGAGAAGGGATTGGTCTGGATTGGATGTGGTGGGTTTTTTTTACTTTTAAGGCTGTTGATGCTGGTGCTTCTGCTCTGCTGCTGCACCTTTCTTTGTAATTTATAAGCTGTCTTGCGCAGGGTTTTTTGTGTGTGTGTGTTATATGGTCCTAAAACTGAGATATGTCGATGTACGTGGGACTGCTTACTGCTTCCTTTTGCTTTTCATTTTTTTCTACCACTAACCCCTACTTATTACTCTCTGAATTCCCAGTCTATATTACCATAGGGTTATCTAACTCATCTCTCTTTTTGTTGGGGTGTAAATCTTCTTCTTCTTATTATTCTTCTTACTTCCTTTTGTACTTTGGCAAGGGAGAGGAGGTATATATATCTAAAGCTATGGGGGATAATAATCAAGGGATAAGGACAGGGTTTTAGTTGCAGAAAATAGCATACTGATAAGGGGCAAATTTATGTGTATGAACCAAGTACAAATGGCAAGTCCTCAGTGACAAGAAAAGAGAAAGAGGGTGTTCAGAAATCAGAGTCATGTACCAGTACTGTATATATACTACTACATATCTACATGTGTATTACACACAATCATTGTACCATCTATATATTCATAATCATAAGCAAAAGCCAAACAACCACCACCCAGACATACCCCAACCCTACACACAAAATATATTAATAATTTTGCAGATCAGAGAAGAATGAAGAGTATGATGGATTTAGATGCAAAATTCGTTTTAATATATTTCACATCAAGTTAAATGCAAAAGCACAAACATTCACTTCAATACATTCCTTTGAGAATCCTGGGAACTCTCCAACAAAGTAGGCTTCTTGATCTAGGTTCCAGTTTCCTGTAAAATCAAGATAACAGCAGATGAATATGGCATATTGTACTCATTAGAAAACTATGATAAGAAAAATACTCACAAACAAATTTGATGTGTGACTTGGGCCACACGAAGAATTCGCCGACTCCTACGTCTTTAATTACTTTTGCATCGGGAGTTTCTTTGTAGAGCTTTGCAGAAAAAATCTTTCGAATAGACATGCTCAGCTTCATTTTATATTGAGGGTCCAGTTGATAATTATGACAATTACCTCGATGTAGTGGATCAATTACTTCTTTTGCAACTGCAACACAATTCTAATTCCAATCAAACAATTCACACAACCTTGCCGTAGGAGTTGGTTCAGTGTGTGCCGAAGTCCTTGAATCCCTTTCACCCAAAGATGGCCTATGTGCATTGTTCATCGTCACTGGAGGCATGGATGTTGATTTCTCAACATTTGCTTGAAGTTCTTACAGCATGGGTGTTGTTGACCCACCAGCTGCCTGCGACATAGGAATGGGTGATGACGACCCACATGCATGGGGCATGGGCACTTGTGTTGATGACCCACCAGTTGGTTGGAGAATAGGTTCTGGTGGACCACCAATCTGTGACTGTGGTACAAGAAATAAAATTATAAGCATAAAATTTCATATTTTGATAGGCATGTAATTATGTTCTTTTGGACCTTCATATAAGAAGTTGGTTGCCTCACCTTACAATAATAAAAAATAAAGTTAACCTTTGTCTGCATCTCATCAACCTTATTTTTCAGACACTCCCTCTCGCCTCTTTCCTCTGTGTACATTATATGAGCATGAAGGGCATCATCATATTTTCTTTTGGAAACAAAGCTCCCAACACCTGGCAGCCCCTTCGCTTTCTTGCCAAATACTTGAGTCAAAGGATTATTATCAATCGATAGAGGGTGGACGCTGCTGTTGTCACTTTCACTTTGTGTGGATTTGACAAGTTTCTTTTTGACTAATTTCTGTAATATCAAAAGTAGCTAACATTAAATTAAATACAAAGGGATAACAAAGTTTTATATGACCATACCATAAACGGTTCAGCACTAGCCAACGTAGATCTATCCTTCCTCGTATGGGTTTCTATCCACACTTGAGTCCGAGTAATAGGGATAGTAGGATCTTCCCGCTTTGCCTTTTGGATAAATCATGGAATAGTTTTGAGGTGTAAGCTTAACATTGGGAATACAAAATTATAAAATACTAATGTTAGTTCAAGAGGAAAATTACCATCTCATACTCTACCATTGCACTGCTCTTACGACCCCCAGTATGACCATACACACTAAGCTTTCTGCTTTCAACTGCTCTAGCTCTTCTTTTTAGTTGTTTTTCATCAACCTCATTGACACAAAATTGCTCCCAATCTTCCTTTCTAAAGCATTTGGAATAGCCAACATTTTTACCTCCAAATTTGGTTGCTTATCCATATGATCCTTTCTCAGGGTATACTTTAGCTTCCTGAATGCATCTGGCATTGATCTTTCAACATCTTTTCTGAGATAACTTGGGATATCAAATTCTGTCTGCAATTAAAATGGTTTATTAGAAGAATTGTTGAAATGCTTACCTTCCAACTATATATTATGATATAAGAAGAAATTACAATATGGTAGGTTCAACTATGAATTTGCAACAGGATTTCAAGAAAGCAAACAATAAAATAAGTAACATGTAGCTCTTCCTCATTTACCAGCAAAATTTTTTAAGAAAGAAACAATAAAATAAATAATATAGGTACACAAATAACACATAATATGTCATGTATGATACAAACCTGTGTAAGCGAAAAAAAATCCAGTGCATAGAGTTGCTTGCAACAATCCAGTGACTTGAGTTATCATGCCCATTTACAGCCAGGTTCTGACATATGTGGTTGATGTTCATAGAGTTTCTTGCAACATTAGCTTAGCTTGTATAACATAGAGTTGCTTGCAACATTGAGTTATCAGGCCCAGTTACAGCCAGGTTCTGATATATGTGGTTGATGTTCATAGAGTTGCTTGCAACATTAGCTTAGCTTGTATAACATAGAGTTGCTTGCAACATTGAGTTATCAGGCCCAGTTACAGCCAGGTTCTGATATATGTGGTTTATCAATACACAATTTTGCACATTTACTCTAGCATTTTCTTTCTATGGCATGCTCTTTCAGAATTAAAAGGTTGCTATAACTTAAGCATGTAAAGCGGGAGGTAATCCCTTTGTCTATGAACCTTACTGGCAATAAACAGAACTAGTTTGAAAAGGATTAGAGCTAGTAACAGAAATGGAGGTACTACAGATTTTGATATCATACTAAATTTAAACTTACAGGAAATTGGGAAGTAAAATAGCTATCACGAACTCAATAAAGTGGCTTCATTGAAATAAACTAAAGAGATTTTGGTTCTAAAATTGCTACCATGTGTAACTGCACCACTTACAAACAAATTATAAAGCATTAGTTACTACCACCAGTCAACCTTCATTTGTGTGATATCAGTTAATATTAGGCACTTTAGCAACTAGATTGAATTCTCCTACCTTTTTCACTATAAAAGTGTTTCCTTTTATGTTGATCACTATTAAAATTAAAAAGTTACATTTATTATGTATTTTTCTTATTTGAAATCTCCTACTAAAATAGAAATGATTACCAACACAATAAATAGTTCAATCCCTAGCTAATACTCCCAGGTTCATGGATTGCTATATATGAACATAAAAAATGGAAACATAAAAAATAATGTAGCCAATAATAGTTCAATCCCTAGCTAATACTCCCAGGTTAATCCTCCCAGGTTAAAAAAGGGAAACATAAAAAATGATGTAGCCAACATGCCTGGCCAACATTGGCCTGCCCAAGCCTGCACACTCAAATGCATGTGCATACAGGACCTGCCCATCTTCTGCCTGTGCATCATGTGCACAAGCTAACATGGCCTGTCCCTGCCCATACTGCTGTAGGCAGTAACCTACCCTCCACTTAGTGGCTCAAGTAAGGCTCCTAACTGCTGCCATAACCCTGTGTGATAGGGATTAGGATCTCTCTTCATTTCACTCACTCTCAAGTCGGACACTGACACCTATAGGAAGTAACTGATACTCCAACTGATACCAGACTACCAGTATGACGTATGAATCATTATATACGTATATAATACTATATGTTTATAGGTAAACATACATACAACTTCAAATCAATTTCCTCCCTCTCCTAGTACTATTGCCACACTCATATTCCCTCACCAATCTCACATTAGGACACACTATAGCAGTCTATACATTCACTATCACTTAGGGGAAGCACCTGTCCTATCTTCCAATGTTTGATACACTAGGATACACTCTAATAGACACTTACACACAACTCACAAACCTGTCACTCTAATTCACTTACCAACACTCTTCTATTCTCCACGTCCCTGTCACTAATTTCCAACACTCATACACTCACACACAACTAAATTAGATACACACACACACATCTGATCACCTAAACCCCTCACTTGCTACTGTTATAAACAGGGTTGAACCCCCTGCCTATACTCCTTGGCCACACATTGGCCAATGGCCTGCGTGCATATGCCTTGCACTTGCAATACTGAGTCCTTGTACCTCCTCACATGCCCTGCACTTGCAATGCTAAGTCCCTACACTTAGTACAGTACATGCCCTTGTCTGCAGGGTCATGGGCAGCTCCCTGTGGCCCTGCCTAGTTCAGGTCACCCTGCCCCCTAGATGCCAAATTCTACACTCAACTCCTTACCTATTGCCTGTAGGGTAGGAAACTCCCCTGCCTTTCTATCTAACCTGCAGTTGACTCTTTATTCTGAGCCACCATCGTTCTCCCCTTTCAAGTTTGGGAATAATGCGCACAGATAAAAATTCTTCCTTGACCAGCAGTCTTATTGTCACTTTTATCACTCATATAACTCACAGGCCTCACTGCCACATGGTTAGCTCCTACTTCCCTCCCTACTAATGCACACATACACACAACCACAGGCTAATGACACCCACACCATATCAACCCTATTGACACACAAATTCATATACTTACATATACAAATACAAATGAATATAGGACTGATACAATAGTAGGCTATATAATCGGATACATGTGTTAGCCACATGAGCTCAATAACTGATACATATAGGTATAACCCTCCCTATACAGCTACAGGGATTTAACTCCATGCCTACTCACAAGCAACATGCTATTGATTCCGCTCTCCTGTGGCAGTAGGCAAGCTAATACTCCCAGGGCTTGGGCAGGCCAATGTTGGCCAGGCCATGTGTAACTGCACCACTTACAAACAAATTATAAAGCATTAGTTACTACCACCAGTCAACCTTCATTTGTGTGATATCAGTTAATATTAGGCACTACCACCAGTCAACCTTCATTTGTTATACAAAAATCTGATATAACAAAAAGGGAAACATGTTATAACAATTGTTGAATCCCTAGCTAATCCTTCCAGGTTAAAAAAGGGAAACATGATATAACAAAAATCTGATATAACATCAAACCTGCCATATAAGAATACAAAGTGACATAAAAGTAACAAAGTGACAAAAAGGTAAATGAATGCTCGTTATTCTTACCACTATCTCATTCCAAACATCATCCTTGTAGGTCTTAGGTACCTTTTGCCAACTTATATACCTGATAGGCACATATGTCTTCACGTATTTACCAACTTGACTCTTAAAATGAGTTGCGTTGGGTCCAACTGCTTGTCCAAGATGATTAAATTCAATGCCCTTCTTAGAATTTGGTTTTTGATTGACTTCCATTGATATGGGAACTTCTTCCCCCTGGTTAGATGTGTCAGCAATACTCGAAGACATCGTGCAACGAAAGAAAGTCTGTTATTTCATTCAAGGACAACTTTGTATCATGTTTATTCATACAAACAGTAAAATAGTAAGAACATAATATGATGATACCAAATTATGCATATAGAAGAATCAGGGTATTTAAGTCATTTACCAAATAATACATATTGAAATACAACTGACAACCAAGATATGCAAGTAATTTGGATATACATGTCATTCTCATAACAAAAAGTTATCCATGTCATTTGGAAGTTGCATACATAAAGTGACTTCAGAGTACACTAGATTGTTTAAAGCAAGAAAATTATAATTTGTCCACAAGAACTTTTTCATATTGAGGGTACATAAAGAAGAAGAAAAAAGTCTGGAGAACAGAAGACCACATTTAATTTAGTTCAATAATCGAACATCAATAAATTCCTTAAGTTGGGGTTGTCGTTCAAACAAGATTGGTAGTCAGTTGGAATGTCTACTACATCTACTTGTTTATTTAGCCTTTTTGGAGTATTTATAACCACATGCCACCCATCAGCGTTTTAATCTTTGGAATAAAAAACTGACGTTGCTTCTTGAGCTAAAATGAATGGATCCTCCTCAACCTTTTCTTTATTTCTGAGCTTCTTCAAGTTTACCATCACTTGATTCCAAATCAGATCAGACTTGCAACCATTTTTAGAATCTTCCACTTTAACCCAATCATAATAGAATACTGTTTCTTTGAAATCGAGATAGTCCAGCTCCAATATGTCTCTAACAATTCCATAAAGGTCATCTTCCCTTCCTTTGGGTTTTTGTCTTTTCGACTTGAAACAAAATTTGAATATGCTTCCATAGACACCCCATTATCTTGTGTTACCAAGCATTCATCGGAAGAACTTGGTACAAATATAAAACCATTGACACGATATTTTTTGAATCGTGTAGCTCTATGTTGGGGACCATTGGCCAATCTCCATAATGTTGTATTAGTTTGTCCTACATCCAATAACTGCATAGAAAAATATATGATTTATGTCATGCAAATAACCATAAATTAATTTTTGTGTTTTGCCATGACCTTCTTTAAGCACATGAACAAAAACAAAATATTACCTCATCACACAACCAAGGAATGAATTCCTTAATTGTTGTGTTTTCTTTTGTCGAACCACCTTTCCGATTCTGAGTGGACATGCATTGGTAATAACGATTGTACTTTCTGTATAGATTACCATATTTATGCCATTCAAATAACCATATTATGTTATTATTATAACCATATTATGTTACTAGCATGTGGTAAAAGACATACTCTTCCCATTCACTCAAGTCTGCAAGTCGATTGAGAACCCATCTACGCACTTGCTCAAACTGAACATGGTTGAGCTCGACAACTCCCCCTATTTCTAAGGGCTTCTCATCCGTGAAGTCAACACTCTCATCCAACCAATCTTCTCGACTAGACTTATGACCAAAACCGCTCGAGTTCGGCATATACTCCATGCAATATATTACAGATTCATCTACAAGGTAAGCCTTAGCTATTGAACCTTCAATGTATCACTTATTTTGGACATATTCTTTATAGCGCTTCATCAATCTGTTACGAAAAAATATACATAAATTTATATCATCAATAAATTAATATTAAAAGCTAAATATGGAAGAACACTAAGAGTATACCTTTCAAATGGATACATCCATCGAAATCCAACTGTTCCGCATAACAAGGCCTCATCAGCTAGGTGAACCATTAAGTGCACACATATAACAAAGAAGGAAGGAGAAAATTCCTTTCCATGAATACACATTGCCTAAACCAATGCCTTTTTTGCTAGCCTAAGCTCTTCTTTATTGATCACCTTGGCGAATAAAATTTTAAAAAATAAGCTAATCCTCTGAATTGTAATTCTTATGTCCCTGTCTTTATGAAAAGAATGTCTCAACAATATTGGAAGCAGGTATTGCATAATCACATGATAGTCATGTGATTTGAGCCCCCTTAGTTCGGGAGGCTGGATGGTGACACAATTACTCAAGTTAGAGAAAAATCTCATAGGAAGTTTTAAATCTTTTAATGTCTGACAAAAAATTTCCTTTTTCTTCTTTGTCAAGGCATAAGATGCCTTTGGCATTGATGTTTTTCCAGTTTCTTCATCTTCAACTAACCACAATTTCTTATTTATTCCTAATTTTTTGATTTCTTTCCGACCTTGTATCCCATCCTTTGTTTTCTTTTTCACATCCATCAACATGTTCAATAAGTGGTATGTGACATTCTTTTCAGTGTGCATAACATCAATGTTGTGTCTCACTTCAAGAAGCTTCCAGTAATTCAAATCAAACAAAATAGACCTTCTAGACCATGGTGCCGCTTTAGTAGATGCCTCTTCTTCATTGCCATCTTCGCAGCCCATGCTTTCATGCTTCCAGTTTCGCCTCTTACGCTTTCCACAAGTAGCTTGCTTCAATCGTGTTCTTTCAATATTTTTAAGAATGTCGGCTATCTTTTGTTCAACTTCTTCCCCGGACAATCTTTGTGGAGGATGTCATTGTTCGAGTATTTTGTTGAATCTTTTATCACTCCTAAACTTGTGATCAGAGTTCAAGAATCGTCGATAGCCGTGATAATATACTTTTGAATAATCTCTAAGCCGCATAGAGTCGATATCATCAGCGCACACTGGACAAGCCTTGTAACCATGAACGGTACAGCCAGATAATTTTCCATATGCTGGGAAATCATGGACCCCCCAAAACAACATCGCCTTCATTGTAAATGTGATTTTGGTAAATGCATCCCACGTTGGCACGCCATTATCCCATAACTCTTTCAACTCTTCTACCAAAGGTTCCAAGAATATTTCGAAATGTTTCCCAGGTCCTTTGGGCCCAAAAATTAACAATGTCAACAAAACAAACTCTCTTTTCATGCACAACAATGGTGGAAGATTTAATGGTGCTAAAATCACTGGCCAACAACTGTAATTGCTACTTAGAGTTCCATGTGGGTTGAAACCATCTGTTGATATTACAAGTCGTAGGTTTCTAGCATCTGCAGCAAACTCTGGCCAATGAACTTTGATTGAATCCCATTGACCTGAGTCACAAGGATGTCTCATTAGATTTCTATCACTTTTTGCCTTCTGGTGCCAAGTTATTGCCTCTCCAATCCAAGGAATGCTAAAGAATCTTCTTAACCTCGGAATCAAGGGAAAGAATTTCACAAACTTTGCAGGTACTTTCTTGAAAGTCTTTTTTGTCGTTGTATCATTTCCAATCACAAGCTTATACCTACTCACTCCACATTTCGGACATATATGGAGATGTTGGTATTCCTTACGATATAGGATGCATCCATTCCTACAAGCATGGATGGTTTCACATTCCATTCCCAATTCTTTGATCATGTTCTTCATATTAGGATAATTTTTTGGAAGATTATAATTTTCTGTGAGCAAGCCCTTTAGCCACTCTAGTAATGTCGTTACACTAGTGTCTGTCCACCCATATCGTGTCTTCAAATTTTGCAACTCAATAATAGTGGACAATATGGTCTTTTCCTTGGGGCAACCCGGATACAAAGGTTCTGATGCCATATCCCTTAATTTTTTATATTTTTTGCTCTCTTGCATCCCAGGCTCAACAATTATGTCATCTCCCTCACAGTCTTCATTTGTTACACTCACATCAATAGGTGAATGCTCGGCATCCTTGGTATGAATATTATATACATCATCAACGAGATCCTCCAGTCTTGGAAAGTTTGATTCTTCAATTGGTGGTTCTTCAATTGGGTTAGCCATTATTGGTATGTTTCCACCAAAATTTCTTGCCTTTTCTCCATGATGCTTCCATACCACGTAACTTTGGTGCATGCCATTCTTCAACAAATGAAGGCTAATTTTATCGAGATCTATGTGTCCCTTTGAATTCTTACAATGCTGACATGGGCATGGAAATTGTGTTTGTCCAACTGCATTCTCCTTAACAAAATTCACAAATTGTTGAACACTTTTGATATAACTCATACCACCCCTTTTGCTCATCCACGATTTGTCCAAATTTATTTTAGTTTGTAGTAAATTTGCCCAATCCCTACAAAAAATAGCTCATACAAAATGTACAATCATTTATCAAGTGAAATTGAAAATAAAAACAATATGAGATTGAAACTAAGAAAAGTGTGAATTGCTATTCCAACTTTCTATACAAAATATAGGAATTGAAATCTCTCACAGTACATGTAAAAGCAATGTAAGAATCTTTTGCCATCACATTGAAATCTTTGTGCGGTCCACACATCATCTCTAACTAAAATGTGATAATTTCATGAACTCTACGATTAGACAATAGGATTATAAACCTTGGTATTCCAATTCTCTCCACCCAAACCACTGATGATTAATCATGAATAGCAAAACAAGAGTCACATGAACATGTCAAAGAGAAAGAACAGATATTTAAGATAATTGAGTGGCTGCTTAGTGTTGGAATTAGTATCTTAGTAACATTCCTTATTTTGTAATAACTCAATCCATTCTAGATGTAGTAATTTGGAACCTTTTTTATTATGTGCAATTGGACTAGTGTTATTGTGTGCAATTTAGACTTGCATTATTGTGTATTGTTGGTTCGTTCTCACGTGAACAAGTCAAAAGAGCGAGAACATTTTTTTGGATCTAACTACTAACCAAAAATCCAAAGAAGAAACATAATGTTTTTTGCAAACAAAACAAAAACAAAAAATGCAATAGGAAAATCAATAAAATAAATTGATCTACTTAACGGAATCAAAAGCAATAAAAAATAATATATATAGACATAATGCAAACCTTTTATTATAGGAAGGCACGATCAAAATGATGGACGGAGAAGAACTCGAAAAAGGAAAGGAAATGATGATTCTGCAAGGGAGTCGCTTCCACGAGTACACTGCATGCATATAACAAAATCTTGTGATGAGACTATTATTGACAAGTTTACTCCATATCAAGTAATCCTTTGTGAATGCTCTCCATAACCATTTTCCCATTAAAGCAAAGTCATGATGTCTAAAATTAACAATCCAAATCTTTATTTTTGTAATATTTACAGACAAAACTCCAATTCACAAGACATTTGAAAGCTGGACAAAAAGCTTCTCCTAATATTGTAATTAAATAAAGCAACAACTTGAATGTTCTTACCATCATCCTGATTCATCCAAATGACATAAGTTTTGCTAAAATTAATTGCTAACCATAAACACCTTCAAACAGATAGAAAATACACTAAAGATTAGCTAACAAATCAAAAAAATAATAGTAATAATATAAAGTTCATTCCCTTGAATTCCTTAATTATGAAGGAGAAATATGAGCTTTTTTGAAGAGAATAATATGAATTTGATACTCTGCAAACCCACAAAAGGTTGAAAAATGCATCACTATATAATCTGACAAGCAAAGACAGCACATTCGAGGCAAATACAACCCATCATCTCCTCTTACAAATAGTTCGAAGCCACCACACTTTAATAGCCAAGGGTGCCTTAACTAGCAAGCATACATTTATGCAAATATCTACGTGTTTTATTCATTGCACGTAAAGGGATCACAAAGACATCCTATATATACCAAACAATTATGGCAAACCATCAAAATGTTCAAGTACAAGTGCACCAGAGACCCACTAGAACATCTCTTCATGATATGATATCTGACCTCAGCATTTGAAAAAAGAGAAAACAGGAATAAGAAAAAAAAGAATATTTCACTAAGTAATATAGAAGATATAGCCAAAATACTTCATGATCAAAATTTGAGAAGGAGAACAAATTATCTTCCTCACTTTCCTACCTTATCCCCCACTGGCTACAACTGGATTAGCAGTTCAATTTAAAAAAAAAAATCATATATTCTCAGGGAATCTTTGTGATTCATAACATCTTTCTTTAGATCTGAGTAAAGAAACCATACAAACGTGATTCGGAACATCCTATACCCATCGGCAAAAAAGAAAATTAACTATAGACGCCCAAAAAATAGAATAAAGAATCAAAACCCTTTAGTTTTTTGTAAAGAGAGATTAAGCTCTCAAAAGTGGCAAAGTATTGGAAGGATTCGACAAAGAAATTAACCATTTAAATCATTTTAGGGTTTCAAAATACCTTAGAGTGCTCGATCCCTAGCCAGAGAAAGAGGGATGTCGTGCTCGATCCGAGTATTAGAAGGATGTCGTGCTCGATCCGAGTATTGGAAGGATGTCGTGCTCGATCCGAGTATTGGAAGGATGTCGTGCTTGATCTGAGTGGTGGGTGAGAAAGGAGGAGGGGTTTCAGGTTCGCGCTAGAGAATGAGGGATTTCCCTTCCCGCCAGAGAAGGAGGGATTATTTGGTGAAGATGAGGGTTTTCAATTCCCGCCAGAGAAGAGGGGTTATTGGGTCAGGAGAGGGTTTTTAATTGGGAAAAAGTGTGACAGGGAAAGAAAGGACCGTATGCTTTTGCCAAGTCCACGTAAAAATCACATGGTTTAAAATTGTCACTTAAAGTTTCATTTGGAACAATTTTTGTGTGTTCCAAAATAAATAATTTTTATTAACAATAAAAAGAAAACAATTTGGAACATTTTTTATGTTGGCATGGTTTTTGGCTGTTCCAAAAATCTAGGCAAGCTACATAAGCATTCCAGATTTAAAAAGGCTTATTGTTCCTAATTAGCTATTTTGGTGGGGAGAGATTATCAGGTCCTCAGAGGTACATAACAAGATACAACAACTAGCTATAATATGAACAGTAAAAGTAAAATACATGAACATGAATATAACTTACAAGGGAGACTAACCATCTAAGTGTATGCATGTCGAAGACTACTTTGGTACGTATGAGTAGGTGAAGGAATAAAGTATAGCATCCGCTAGAGGCTTATGTATATAATAGCATACCTCCCGACCGTGTTCTGACGCGTGGTCAGCGGCCACTGCCGGATATATACTCTAGCAATACATCCATAACCAGGAAACTATGAACCCATAACCGGGCAACTATGAGGCTAAAGGTGGCTATCTCATATGCCTACTAATAATCTTTCCTGACCATGTCTTGCACCAGTCATATCCATGACTCGAATAATACATATCTCAATGCAAGTCACTAGCTAGACTCACACTATTCTATATGAACCGACACACGAACCGCTCGCACTAATGATCAATTAAGTGCATAAGCCCGTGCCAATAGAATGTAACTCACTAAAAGTTTCATGTCATGAGATGATTCCAATCATAGAAGTCATCAAAAAATAACTTCAAAATAAGGAAGTCTACTAGCACGCTAGGTCACACACACACCCACTACGGCACCCAAGTCATATTTGGATGCTCTCCTAATACATCAAATTCTAACACACCACAACACGTCCATGTATAACAGAAAATAAAATAAGATCGCAATGGCACGGTATCTTGCCTGGAATCGTCACGAGAGTGTAGATTATGGATCCGTTCCAACTTCTGCAGTCGCGGTCCCACGAACTCCTATATATATATAACTAGCATATATATATATATATATATATATATATATATATATATATATATAAACTATTAACTAGTTATAATACATACTAGTCATAATATCCTTCCTAGGACTAACAAAATTCCACAAAATAGATATATAAAATATTCATAATTAATTCTAAAATAAATCTTTAAAATTCTGGAAATACTTTTTATACAATTCTAAAATAAATCTTTAAAATTTTGGAAATACTTTTTATACAATTATTATTGCTTAAAAACTATTTAGAAGTCAATTCATGATCAAACTAATATTCATATTGATAAATCAACGTTATTAGAACTTTTTTAACTATAAATAAACTAAATTTAATATTCTAAAATAAGTGGTAAATAATTATTTAAATTATCAAATATTCATGATCATGAGTAGAGGATCGATAATATGGAGCATTGGATGTGCACAAAATTATTTGGGACTCAAAAGATGGTAATATCAATAGTTCATTTTACGGCATAATTTTGTCCTTCAAAGATCGAATGATTCAAGCATTAAAATTAAAATATTATGAAAAACTAATTGAATGATAATTGTAGATAATTGAAATACGGTCATATTCATATATGATATCAATTGCAAAAGTGAATTTATACGGTTCAAAACTGTCCCGTACTGAACAATGTCAATTCTGAACACACTTTGGTAAAACGTGTGTCCCGAAAAATCTAGAAAGAATTTCGATGTAAAATTTTATATAAAGGTAGTAGACACATAGTAGAACCTAGCATATTTAGTTCCATGAAGTTTTGATGTCTAAAAGTTGAGAAAACGCATTCTCAAGATGGACATACATATATTTTCGGACAACAAATTGATGGTGTCTTGTGCAGGCTGTTGCGACCTCTAGGAGTAGTTTTCGGTGATGGTCAGCCTTGGGAAGGTGGAGGGGGGGTCTTGAGAACATCATAGATTATGTGGTTGGGGTGGAGGTGGTCGGCAAGGGTGTCGAATAGCAGCGCAAGAAGGGGACAACAGCGGTAGCAGTGTTAGGGTTTTATTCAGGATATTTTTAGATAGGGTGAGATGGTATTTATATAGGGTTTTGATGGGAATCGGTCATGGGCTATTCTTATGTGGGTATGGGTGGGTTTTTATGGGTCTTTGAAACCAAATACAAGAGGGATTGACACAAAGATATACAAGTTTCCAAATATAGAACCTTGCATTAATCGAGTTTTCCTATTAGGTTTCCAAAAATTTGAAATAAAAATATAGGATGACCCTTTCAATGTGGGGCTGACCTTAACAAGTCATCTACAACTTGTTAGACAAGTTTAGGCTCAAGAAAAATTATCCAATTGGAAAATAGGCTTAAAGTCACATAAGGGGTGTTATGTGTCATTTGAATTTAAATATCACATGGGGCCTCGATTGAGTGGGACACCCTAGGCATGTACGTAGTAGACTCAAAAATAGTCAAAATCATATATTTGATCGTTTAGTTTGGATTTATGTCGAGTCCGGAATTTAAGTTGGAAGTTACAACAGGTCTCACGGTAGGTAACTTCTTGGCCTAAATTGATCCCGAAGTTGTGCGAAGGAAATAGAATACAAGAAGATATCTTTAAGTGAGACATGATATACCAAATCGAAGATAAACTTGTCTAGGTCAAAACTCATGAAGGATGTTTCTAGAGTTTGGTATTTTTTGTGCTCCAAAAATCAAAGCGACAGAAGAGTACATTTTATGATCATGAATAAAAATGGAAGAATATATTTAAATAAAATAAATAAATAAATAAAACAACTCTAAAAATCTACGGGGCTTACAAGAACATCTCAAGTATTAGAAGAATTCAAGATATGGGTAATCTAGTGGTTAGAATAATAGATATAGGAGAGGTCCTTGGGTACCTTAGTAGAGGAGTATTCCATGAGTGTCATGTATAAGAGTTAGTGCCATGTGATAGATAGTGTCAAAAATTCGAATGGGTATCCTAGATAGTAACCTAGAAGTTTTAATATAGCATCCTTAGTGGTACATGCCTGTGAGTTAAGTGTATCCATGGCCTAGAACCATAGTATATCATTAGTATTAGAAATGGTAACCCTTGGTATTAATTATTTTAGCTAGTTTGATGTTGGTGAATCATTGGAGTGAGTATCAGAGATGGGTTAAGGAATCTAGATAGGCCATATATGGCACCGTAAATTGCCCTACACCAGCGTAGGGAGACAGTATGTGGGGTAGAGTTTTTGCGATAACGGTCGATGAGGCCGATGCTACAGGTGATGGATTAGCATGTTTTGTTCTGTTCAGTTTTGTCCTTTTCTTCCTTTTCAACCTACTATTTTGTGTGCTTCTTTAGTACATTATAGATTGCCTTTGTATTATAGTATAGTTAGAAGTAACCCCTGATTGAGACTGCAGTATCATGACAAGTAATGCGATAACCATGTAGTTGTTTCTTTCAATAGAATTGTATACTGTATAATTTTAGATAGAACTTTCCAGTACCATAATTGTTGGGATTTGACCATACCGAAGATTATGATGAATAGGTTATGACTGGCCAAGACAGATGTCATGACCCACACCCGGTATAGAGGCACGAGCACGTGCGTACGTCCAGCCTACATCGTAGTTTCGATTGTAGAACGCTGTATAGGTCATCTATAATATCCAACATCTAACAAATTATGGAATATAACATATCATCTTCGTACGGAGGAATAATATGACATACAAAATATAACTCAATCGCATGTTCTAAAGGAATATAGAGCACGATATTTGGATAAAAGATAATGAAGATAAAACTAAATAGCATCAAAAATCACAATACAAAGAGTCTAAAAGTCTAAGTCAAAATAATACATATCCTGAATAAATATAACATTCCCAAATATGTTAACTGGAGACAAATCCAGCAAACCTAGCTACTAGCTAAATACTACTAGAGGTGCACCCTCAGCGAGCACTGGCTCCAAAGAGGAAATCTCCAGGGCATGGTCGTCAGTCCTCTAAATACTCTAAAAAATGTTATCTAGTCAGGAATGGAACGAAGTATAAATACTAAAAGCAGTTTCATTTACTTGACAAAAAATATAAAACAGTAATAAAGAAGATGTTATATACGATGAGAAAACATAACTAAAACAATTATAAAGGTAATGAAAAAGACAGGCAATATAATCATTAGAATGTAATCAGTGTGAGCAAGAAATGTAAGTAGAAACTCCAATATCAGGGATAGAGTAATGTAACCGATGAACTGAATATTAAAACTATAATATACAATGTGTTTTAAAATACCAAATAGATATGTGATAGGCTTAGGAGATTCAATGATTTATACAAAGGAAAAATTAGCTCAACCATACGTGAAGTGCATGATTAGCTAGTAGATGATGATTTACACTACTTGCCGATAGTTCTTGATCACATACCTAACTAGTATTCCCCCTCCCCCGATTGATAAGATGGATCCAACCATGACACGTTACTAGCCAATGTATCCAATGTTATCCAATATTCCAGTGTTATCCAATAATATCCAATATTATCCAATACCAACAAGAACAATATTTGATACCGTTATGATTAGTTAAGCTAACATTTTATGACTGAAGATCTAATGACAATACCAATCCGTGTACCATCGTGTCAAGAATCATAATTAATATTTCTAAATACTTGAATAATAGTAGTAATCAAAATAATGGAAACTATCAGATAATGTACTCGTTTACGGTCCTAAACAGTAAATGTGAATCAAGTCCCAAAGTGGAGTCGCAAAGACCTATATATGAGATATACATGCTAATGGGTGTTTAAGTATGTTAAGCATGGATATCATTGTCTGATATGCAGTCTAAGTCAATATTAGGTCAAAACTAGTTTCCTGGTGTCAAAATTGGTCAATTTGACTTAAGGGTTGACTTTTGGGTCAAACTGGTCAACCTTGGTCAAATTGAGTCAAACCTAGGTTTCTACGGTCGTACCTTGTCACACCAAGGTATTTTAACCTACACTAGGCAATACTAGTTCAATAATCTATGTAATTACCCATATTGCACATATAGGCTCCATATGTATTGTCGTAATCTATTACCCTTACCTTAGACATTACCTGGCATACCTTATACACACTCTGGACACTTATTCTTCTTACTTTGGTATCTTGATACCAATGTACCTACACAACCATCCCATATCTCATATCTATGACACTACCTAGGTATGCCCAATTACCCAATATTACCTATACTCTATGAACCCATGGCTTACCTATATACATTTCCATTACCTACAAATATCTCAAGGTAATACCCATTACCATATAATACTAGGTTATCTTAATCCCAACTTATCTCTCTCACTCTATTATTTGGTTCATAAGAGCCATGGTACCACTCTACCCCTAAGATACTCAAGTACCACATACCATGCTCTTTACCTATCCACTTCTACTTAGCATTTCTATCTTTCATTAAGACCGACTAACCACACCCTAACCTCCCTCATATACCTACCTTTATAGTTACCCTTACAAAAGTCTATCTAGCCCCACATTCTCTAACTGGTAACCAAGCTACCCCTACAATGATACCTGCTGCACTCCACTGAACTAAAAACTGCTACCCATATATCCAATTTTTTCCTTACTACACATACCTACATGCTCTAAAATTCTACACTAGTGATCTAGAAAAAAAACCCCTTGCAAACTTTTAATTGATTATACTATGGACTATGCCCTATGCAGTCCCTGTCATAGTTGCTTAACACAGCTACTGCTGCTTAACCCTGCTACCTATGCTTAACCTTGCAAAGCAAACTACTGCTCTATTCTGGACAATACGCTGCTGTTGTCAAGAAGCTAGGCAGTTTCCTGCTGCCTCACTGCTCTTCTCTTCTTGTTCCTTCTACTTACAATAACAAATTCTCACATCCCTCCCTCTCCATCTGAACACAGGCCCTCACAAAGCCTATGTGCATGGAAGTACTCTTCCTATCATCTTCCTATCACTCCACTCTATCTATCACTCCCTTGACACTAGTACACACTAACACATAACACATATTACATAGGTAACAACATGTAGCTGCTGATACAAGCCATTCCTAGATTCCCTAGGTCATACCCAATAGGTCCAGGTATACTAGGATTCCCCTTATCCTCTTTCACACACACACACACTATTATGCACTACACATATAGCTAATATTTAACCCCTCTTCCTTTTGTGTTGCATGTAACCTATTGGCCAACCCAAGCAAAATATACTACACAGGAAATCTCTAACAAATCCTGTTGCACTTGGCCAAGCCAATGCAACCACAGCAACCAAACTCCCTACTTGTATAGGGAGCAAAGTCCCCCCTCATGTGCATCCAGTAAATAGGCAATGGCCAACCCAAGGGGGAAAACCCTAATCCTGCCCTGAACAGGCCACACAACCTGTGTGCATGGCAGCACAGGTCTATGCAGGCCTCTCTTCCTTCCTGTGCAGGCTTCTCCTTCTGCCTCTCTCTTTATTATACTTCATACAACAAAGTCACTAATTCACTTAGACACTCATACACACTAGCACACTCAAACACATGACATCATAAACTCTCAAGACCTGTTGATGCCTTTCCTACTACTATGCCATTTCGAGCCTCACTTAGAGATGTTATCTAGTTGCTACACTCCCTAATATATATATATATATATATTTTATATATATATATATATATATATATATATATATATATATATATATATATATATTATATATATATACCCGCATGTGCACACACATACACATATTGGGACCCTCTTATGTGCTTATATATACACACATATATGTATAGGTATATAGAGACACATACACACATGTATATTACATCACATATATACATACATATAGTCACATATAACATACCCTAAAAGGCCTATACTCAAATCTAACAGTGTGTTTCATGAGATATCATTACACAATACCATGTATCCTATTTAAGACATGTACCCCAAATTTTGACTCAAATAGGACACAAAAATCCCTTTAGGGACACGTGTCGAACACTTGGTGCACAAGCTAGCGATATGCTCAAGATACTCTATCAAACCTTGCCTGAATCCTACCAAACATCATAGACAAGCCTAAAATAACAATTAGAAGCTAACTATAGTGGTATCTATGTGCAATATGTCACGTGAAATGTGACATGTTGTCACAATTGTAGGAGTAAAACTCCCAAATTAATCATGTATCCTAGTGTAACATGACACAACTCATTGGTATCCATATATGGACACATTTCTAGCCTCATATACTATTTACATATATATTTAGCCTATGAAATAATATGACAAACACTTGGTGTTTCATTCTCGGATTTTTCCAAAAATAACACAAAAACTCTATATAACTTCTATCAAAATGATGGTTAGAGCCTTTCTCTTCCCCCTATGGATACCCCTAGTCTATGGATGAGTTTCTAATAGTGTCATACATAAAAATAGTGTCTAAACTAGGAGAAATGATAAGTTGTTTACCTATTGGAAGATGGATTCCCAATGAAACTCTCAAAGAGGACCCAAGTGTCAAGTAGGACAAAATTCTTCAAGCTTTTGGACTCCTCTTCTTGTGCTCCTTGGTCTCCAAGCTCCAAGTCTTCTAGGATGATGACTAGGGGAAGTTTGAGGGATTTTGGATGAGTTTTTGTGGAGGAAAGAGTGGGAAATGGAGGGGGCTTGTGGAGAGCTCAACTAAGGTTTCTAGGCTCAAATGAAATGAAGAAGAATGAGAGAACCCTCTCCATATGGCTGCCATAAATGTGCCATAAAACCCACTTTAAAATATCCAAAATACCCCTCTAGTTGTCATGAACACTTAACTTAAATGTGGGTAGTTTCTAGTCTAAGTATTTGATTATTTCTAACTCCAAACTTGACCTAACATAAGTTAAATGTGACTAATTGTGTTCAACCTAAAACATAGGCCCAAGTGGTCATGTCTAGTCCAAATAGGTCCACTAATCAAGGGTCCAAATAATAGGCTAGTCTATAAATAGATACAATCGTCACATTTAATTAATAAAAAATATACAGTATATAAATCATATAAAATGACAAAAATGTCTCTATTCTAGAAATGTGGTAGTGACAATCTTACCCCTTAGAAAAAATTTATCCTTGAAATTTAAGTTGGTTGTACTCTTCTCTAGGTCAAGCCCCACAATCATGGTCCAAGAAAGTCTTATCTACAATCATAAAAATTCATTGAAAGCAGAAACAAGCATGCATGGTTATGATCTTGATATTGCAATCTCCAATATGGGTTACTACTAACTATGTAACTATAATATAGCACGAGAAATCTACAAGATACAAATGATGCAACAAGGCAAAAAAAAGGTAGGAAAGAACAAAGCAAACAAAATGTGTTAATCCATCACCTGTAGCATCGACCTCCTCGACCGTCAAAGCAAAACCATACCCTGTTGGGGTATCTCCCTCTGGTGGTGCTAGGAATGATATTGTGCCACAAGTGGCCTAAATCCATCTTTCTGTCCTTGATCTGGACACTGGCCAGTACGATGAAGGGTTAAGATGTAGCCCCTCTTCCCAAAATTTTTATAATATATTTTTATTTATTTATTTAATTTAAATGGGGATTTTAGAATTTTTTAAAAAATATTTGTTTAGTTAATTATTATGGTAGATGATTTTAGCCATGGTTGAGTCTTGAAGTATCAGATGACTAGAAACCATGGCACGGATAGTGCAGTGATGTGCCTTGACTAGTGTATTAGTCATGTCAAGGAAGACCGAGCCATAGTGATATCCTAACTAGGAAAATCAGGCCAAGTTGTGACATGACCATTATAAATAGTTTATTTATTTATTATTATTATTTGACGTTTAAGTGATCCGGTTGTACCAGACTGGTCCGGACTGGACCCGGACCGGACCAAGCCTATGTAGTCATGCGGCACGTCCAGTGACATTCGTGTCAATGGAATTTGGTATGAGGGTACTGCATCTTGTTTTAATGGTTTAATGAATATTTCCTAAGTTTTCATAAGTTAAATATTAAAATATTACTATTAGTATTATTCAGTGACTTTTTGTATAAAATAGGCCCTCCTATATTTTGGAGATTTTAGACTGTACATATTAGTATATACGCCTTATTCGATTTATCGAATTTCGTTATTATTATTATTATTATTATTATTATTATTATTATTATTATTATTATTATTATTATTATTATTATTATTATTATTATTATTATTATTATTGTTATTATTATTATTATTTCAATATTAATGAGGTTACTAAGAAATAATACTTTTTTAATATTATTGGTTATCTGTGTGTATATATATATATATATATATATATATATATATATATATATATATATATATATATATATATATATATATATATATATATATAAAATATATATATATATATATAAAATATATATATATATAAATACTCGTATGTATATGTGCATATATAAATATGCGTATATACGTATGGATATATATATATATTATTAGATATATAGATAGATATATATAATTTCTAAATATATATATATATATATGTGCGTATGTATATTTATATAAAATATATATATATATATATGTATATGTGTGTATATAGATATATACGCGTATATACGGATATTAATTAGTTGTTGGGTGAGATTATAATTATATATATATGTACATGTATACATATAGATATTGTATATACTTATATGTATATAAAAGAAAAAGAAAAAAAGAATTAGGATTAAGAAGCACTGGCAGCCCAGCCTCACAGGCCAGGCCCTAACGCCCAGCCTCACAGGCCGGACCATTCACGACTGAACCACAAACGAGCGCCATATTAGTATAAACAGAGAATAGAGCAAGCTCGGGAGAGAATTATCGAAAACCCTAAACTCTCGACCTCACTAGCGCCGACCGAGGCAAACCCCTCCCCATGCGCGTGCACAGGCGGCCAGGCATCGTCGGAGTCGGCCACGGCCACGCAGAGACAACACAGCACGCGCGCGTGAAGAACAGGGAAAGACAGCAAACAGTCCCTGGCCGACCCAACTTCAAGGTGAGAGTTCGTCCTCTGTACTCCATGATATTCGACCCCGTAAATTCGTATGTGTAGCCTATATAACCACCTTCATGTCCCTTCAAATAGATTTAATTCTAGTACCCTAGGTTGTCCGAGGAATCGATGCGAAAATCGGCAAATAACTGTTCGAAACCGAACAGTTTTGTGTTTCAAGGACCTAACTTGGAAGGCGACTTCTTGTCGATCCCTCGACTATTTCAAAATTGTGTTTTAACAGAGTCATAGAAGACCTATAAGAGATGGAAACCCCATCATTAGTTGTATTTTTAATAGTTTGTACAGTAAAATAAATAGGGTTGAAAATCAAGGAAATACATGATAACTGTTTTCGAAAATCTAGAAAAATTGTTCCACGCGACGTGCGTCCCGCCATTCCGGGCGACGTGGTTGCGCACCGTAAGTATCGAAAGGTGCGTAACAGCTTCGTGGTCGTGTGAGCTTTGGCGGAATTCAAATTGGTCGCGTGTGCGCGACGAATTTGATGCGTATCCGTCGAAATTCACCGTATCATGCACTTTGCAAATTTTCCAATTACTTTGTGCACGCTCGTCAGATCGAGACGAAACTTGCGCCAGCAGGACCATATCGTTTTTCTGGTCCTGTATGCCAAGTTTGGTCCAATTCTGAGACGGTTGAATCGTACGTCGTTTTGTGGGCCCCACGGTCCTACTCAACGGGCAATTTTGTGCACGGCCCGCCAAAATCCAACTTTGGACATACGGTTGGGTTCGTATCGGAAAACTGGATCCGTAGACATATAGTTTGACGACTTTAGAGACCGTTAACTTTGGCACGCTTTTCGGTGCAAAACGGGTCCAACGGCGGACACCGTTTTGGCCCGAAATTACCGTTTTGCCCCTGTGTCCAGAATTGGACTTAAGGACATGCAATCCTAGCTAATTTGACTATTCTGAGAACATTGGTAATATTTATTTCAGCTTTCGGGGACTGTTGTACGGGTTTGGCTATTGTGGCACATTGAATAGTTCAGACTGTCGATTTCACCAGCAGAGGACCACAGGCGAGTACAGTTTATTGTCTGCATTTCGATATTGATTTTCACTATATTTCATTGATTGGCCATTGGTTATGTGATTATTTTCTAGTATAAATTGTTGAGTCGGGAATGAGAAGTACCAACGATGTGTGATCTGACCTTAGACAGTGTAGACAGTGATTTATTATTACAAAGTAGACAGTGTAGACAGTGATTTATTTATTGCAAAGTAGAAAGTATAGACCGTGATTATTTTTGCATTTAAACTGTGTAGATCATGATTATTAATTTGTAGACAATGTTTTTTATTTTAATATTTGCTGTAGACAGTGTAACTTTAGACAGTGTAGACAGTGTAACTTTAGACAGTGTAACTTTAGACAGTATAACTTTAGACAGTGTGACTTTAGACAGTGTAAACAGTGTCGCATAATTGTCCCGAGACCGATCACATATCAAAGGTACTTCGAACAGTTGGGAAAAGTATTTTGTGTCTATTTATTTACTATTGGTTTTCTGTATTTCCTATTTATTTTTAAAACTCATGATTGATGTCTAACCTTTGTTTTATAGTCATTTTCTTTATTGAGATTGCATTCAGTGAATTGTGCTCGTTCCATTCCTGACTGGAAACCAACATTTTCAGGTTAGCCGTGGATTCACTTAGCTTGGGGAGTGACGGGAATACTTGCAGACAAAAGCCTAGAGACTAGCTAGATAGTTGAGTTGTAGTCGTTCATTTATTTGTACAAGTTTATATTTTCTACAAATATAAAACTTGTGATCATTGTAAGTTAAATTAATTATGTGAATGAGCATTATTTGTGATTTGATCTTCATGGCCGTGACAGCGTTCTACCGCCGACACTGCGACGTAGGCTGGCTTGGACACGTCTCGTATCCGTTTAAAAAAAAAAGGGTGCGGGTCGTGACAAGTTTTTGTGGTGGCCCATGCAGGTCCGTTTTCGCAAATCATGCGAACTCGTGATGGTACTTAAGATAGTTGTACTATTGCGAGCCTGCGACAAGGAAAATGCTCATTCACGAATTAGGATTAATTTAATTTAAGTGAATGACTAGGACTAGGAGTCCCCTATATAGATAAGGAGTCATTAGTTTTGATAGTTTGTCAGATCCCCATAGGTACACGATTCCCTCTTGATTGAAAGATATGGTCCAATGTGGATAGATTATTCCCTTGGTAAGGCGGAGCTTCATAGAATTAATGATCTAACCTTGATAGATTATTCAATTCATTCTTTTGCCTCTCTAGATATCGTCACCATATCTTAGTCTGAATTACCCGTTTTAAAATCCTATTTTGTCGTAAGGGAATAGTTTATACTTCCTGATTCGGTTATTCAAATGCAAATCTCGAGGTAGACTGATCCAAAGTTTTCACCCATGGTTTGAATACATATGAAATAGATATTAGAATGTTTTGTATTTTGTCTTCAGTTATTTTCCTCCCGGTACACCTTTTATTTTAAGGGTTATGACTGATAGTACTTACGCTTTATCTCATAGTCAACATGTTTGGATCTCTAAAATCTCATGAATTTTGAGGATATAGTTAAAGGAATGTTAGTTAACCCATAATGGCAGGACAGCAGCGCACTGTCGCCATTTATTTGAATTACGGAGACTATGGATCCACTGCAGCCAGCAGCGCACTGGCAAGGCACGATCCCTAGAGTTGGAATTATTTAAGGAAATGTAGGTTATAGAATATTGTTAAATTATAGCTAGTAGTCTACTTTGAGCGTAGTCACCTTGTGTCAATATAAGGTAGAGTATCGGATAAAACATCACCCTGAAATCACAAACCCAAGGGTTTACCGCAGCCCGAGTATACAGGCGAGGCATAACTCTAGGTGAAATGACTTCAGACGTGATTACAAGTTTAGGATACCATAGAGGATAGGACAGTGCCCTGTATGTTCTATAAGATCCGAAGCCAATAGTAGTGGAAGTTCTGTGAGGTTGGGTAGCATGTCTTCCGACCTAGCATTCGGTAGTCCTTGTGACTTACTGACGAGGAAATTGACCGACACTAATAGGTTACCTAGAATATAGAATTCAGAAGTCCATAAACCTTTAGTCAACCAAGACCTTAAGGGTAAGATGATAGTGGGATGTCTACATGAGCAAGAACACCAGGTAAAGTTGTTTTCCTCTAAACTCGAACTCTTGTGCCTCTTTTCAAAAATCTCGCGTACTGAAATCTTGACTATCTTGACCAATGCTGCTATTACAGCCTAGTTTTTGCAAGCTTACTCTATTCTCGAGCTTGATTCGAGGCATATGTTTAGTGGGGACGCCTGCTAACTTATTGTCTAATCAGAATCAGTGTATTATGGTCTGATCAACTATGATGCATTTGGTTCGCTCTTCGTTTAATTACACTACGTGGATGGAGATATATAGGTATCTTGGATCTCATCCGCGACTGCTTGACAATTCCTCTTGAATTATATGTTCGTCCTTGAATCATGAAACTGTATTCAGTAAACATCTCCCTTGAATTCTTTATTATTTTGTCTTTCACCGATTTGGAAGGACGAAAGCTCGTGATTGTAGAGAGATACAGAGTATTCCCATGGCTATGATAATGGTAGACACAAGTTTAGCTACCATCGGCCAGTCATATGATTGAGTTACTCGTTCTTCCATCGACCCTCAAACTACTATTGAGACTTTCGAGCCATCTGAATTTGAGAATGATTAGGGTTTTATCCTTAGTCAGAACGCCAACCTAGGAGACTATCTATTCTCAAGAAACCAAATGTTGTGAGTCTCAAATTATTTGCTGGAAGCCCGACTAGCAACCCTTAAACCTTGAACCAACCCTTCCTCGACCGAAGCCCACAGTTAGACATGAGATGAGTCGACAATAGGGTAATCAATTACCGTGACACTCATCCCGAGATTGGTTTCCAACAAATATTACTCTAGTTATATAAATTTTACTATTAAGACCTAACTAGTATTGGAACACCACAGTTACTAGCTTAGCCAATACCATAGCTTAAATACCCTGTCATACTATGATCTACCAGTTGTCAGCAGCAATATACGATCACTACAACTCTTGTGACGATAGTCTGGCAGGTTTGACCCCAATAGAAACTCACAACTCAGTTGTTAGAGATCTTTCATAGGATGTGCCTTAGAGTTGGTTACCCGGTCGAAAACTCTCGTATGTTGTGAACGAGTAGGTCATTCTATTTTATCGACCATGTGTCATTATACGCACTCGTTTTTCATTTTTGAGGAACGGTCCTTGACTTGACTTATGTCTACCGTATCTCGATACGCCGTGCCTTATTCCCTATTAACAAAGAGTCGAGGTACAGTATCCGGACCTTGGGAACCCTCTAACCTCAATATTCCTAAGACCATGTCCTATTGTTAAGGTGGGTAGACTGTAAGCCTCCTAAAGTTTTGGGATATACGAAGATCACCGATTGATTAGAATAAAATTTTATTAGAATGATAGTTAGTGCCCTATGGAATCCCACTTTTCATTTAGATCATTTTGTGTCCTCGGCCGTGTCATTAATATTCGGAGCACGAGACCAGCTGTTATCTTCCAACAAACTGCATATACAAGGCCTAGACGTGTTCACCTTCATCTAGGTATATCATGTCCCACTCAAACACGTCCCCTTGTACTCTATTTTATGGTACGACTTTCAGGTAAGAAGGAACTAGATATAACCCTTACCATGATACAAGTATACTTTCCGACCACAAATAGAGACTCAACCGCGACTCGAACCTTTTGACCCAATATATGGTTGTGATCTACTCGAAGCCCACTACGCACATGTCACTAGTGTGCCACTCAATTGTGTCTTCTCGTGCTACTTAAACACAGAAGTCACCGAAGACGCATTTTGGGCTTTAGGAACCTAGCGAACAAATCCGACTGCCCATCTAGCTCAATCACTTGGATGAAAACTGTTCTAGGATTACCCTAACCTAGCAGTAATAAGTTACCATTGGGAACTAGACCGGTCAATAGAGACTGAAATCCGAGGTTCATCTAACCAACGATTGACATCCAATCAGGAACTCATTGGGACCCAGTAAAAACCCATCCATGCATACCACTACATTTGGATTATAAAATCGAACTATTTGAAATAGGTCCCTATACATATTATGTAGTCTCCCCTCTTAGATTGTGAAGTCATTCGCAACCAATATTCCATCTACCTGGAAGTCATGATACGAATTTGTATCGCATTTTATCCCTTGCTCGTGTGTTTAAATAACCACGGGAAAGATCACAATCTGGACTCCTCAAATTCCGTTCTATTATGAAACCTTGTTTAGATAGAATTTCGAGAACGGAACTTCTATATTGCATGGATTGCAAGCTCCTCTAAGAAATAAAGGGTTCTTCGATTTAGCAAGTGACTAGACTAGAGTATCCCAATCTAGCAAATAAGTCAATAGTTCATAAACTCTCTTTCTATCTGTACTATTGGACATTTTCTACCGTTCTTGAAACTTCACAATTTCTCTTAATTATCCTTCCCTATTTTCCTGTCCTTCCTATTTCGGGACGACGAATGGTCATGCTTATTAGAGTTTATCAATATTTTTTTAGCTACTTGGTAAATTATTGCTTATTAAATATAGGTTGTTTGATAAATAGGAGCGGATTATAGAATACCATATGCCTAGATATTGTTGGTAGGATTGTTAGCAACCAGTTAGAATATTTTAAGATTTTTAGTTTGAGGAGTAGTGTGACCAAAGGTGGGTAGAAGTCCTGGAGGCTATATGGCTAGGAGAAGATTACAAACTGTTTTTGAGAAATTAGAATTCGAGGAGATTAAGGTAATGATAGATTTCCTTTTTGAATTTAAGGAATAGTTACGAATTAGAATTTCGAGGACGAAATTATTGTTAAGGTGGGTATATTTGTAGCCCCTCTTCCCGAAATTTTTATAATATATTTTTATTTATTTATTTAATTTAAATGGGGATTTTAGAATTTTTTAAAAAATATTTATTTAGTTAATTATTACGGTAGATGATTTTAGCCATGGTTGAGTCTTGAAGTATCAGATGACTAGAAACCATGGCACGGATAGTGTAGTGACGTTCCTTGACTAGTGTATTAGTCATGTCAAGGAAGACCGAGCCATAGTGATGTCCTAACTAGGAAAATCAGGCCAAGTTGTGACATGACCATTATAAATAGTTTATTTATTTATTATTATTATTTGACGTGTAAGTGATCCGGTTGTACCAGACTGGTCCGGACTGGACCCGGACCGGACCAAGCCCATGTAGTCATGCGGCACGTCCAATGACGTTCGTGTCAATGGAATTTGGTATGAGGGTACTGCATCTTGTTTTAATGGTTTAATGAATATTTCCTAAGTTTTCATAAGTTAAATATTAAAATATTACTATTAGTATTATTCGGTGACTTTTTGTATAAAATAGGCCCTCGTATATTTTGGAGATTTTAGACTGTACATATTAGTATATACGCCTTATTCGGTTTATCGAATTTCGTTATTATTATTATTATTATTATTATTATTATTATTATTATTATTATTATTATTATTATTATTATTATTATTATTATTATTATTATTATTATTATTATTATTATTATTATTTCAATATTAATGAGGTTACTAAGAAATAATACTTTTTTAATATTATTGGTTATCTGTGTGTATATATATACGTATATATATATAATATGTATATGTATATATATAAATACTCGTATGTATATGTGCATATATAAATATGCGTATATACGTATGGATATATATATATTATTAGATATATAGATATATATATATAATTTCTAAATATATATATATATGTGCGTATGTATATTTATATAATTATGTATATGTGTGTATATAGATATATACGCGTATATACGGATATTAATTAGTTGTTGGGTGAGATTATAATTATATATATATATATACATGTATACATATAGATATTGTATATACTTATATGTATATAAAAGAAAAAGAAAAAAGAATTAGGATTAAGAAGCACTGGCAGCCCAGCCTCACAGGCCAGGCCCGAACACCCAGCCTCACAGGCCAGACCATTCACGACTGAACCACAACCGAGCGCCATATTAGTATAAACAGAGAACAGAGCAAGCTCGGGAGAGAATTATCGTAAACCCTAAACTCTCGACCTCACTAGCGCCGACCGAGGCAAACCCCTCCCCACGCGCGTGCACAGGCGGCCAGGCATCGCCGGAGTCGGCAACGGCCGCGCGGAGACAACACAGCACGCGCGCGTGAAGAACAGGGAAAGACAGCAAACAGTCCCTGGCCGACCCAACTTCAAGGTGAGAGTTCGTCCTCTGTACTCCATGATATTCGACCCCGTAAATTCGTATGTGTAGCCTATATAACCACCTTCGTGTCCCTTCAAATAGATTTAATTCTAGTACCCTAGGTTGTCCGAGGAATCGATGCGAAAATCGACAAATAACTGTTCGAAACCGAACAGTTTTGTGGTTCAAGGACCTAACTTGGAAGGCGACTTCTTGTCGATCCCTCGACTATTTCAAAATTGTGTTTTAACAGAGTCATAGAAGACCTATAGGAGATGGAAACTCCATCATTAGTTGTATTTTTAATAGTTTGTACAGTAAGATAAATATGGTTGAAAATCAAGGAAATACATGATAACTGTTTTCGAAAATCTAGAAAAATTATTCCACGCGACGTGCGTCCCGCCATTTCGGGTGACGTGGTTGCGCACCGTAAGTATCGAAAGGTGCGTAACAGCTTCATGGTCGTGTGGGCTTTGGCGGAATTCAAATTGGTCGCGTGTGCGCGACGAATTTGATACGTATCCGTCAAAATTCACCGTATCGTGCACTTTGCAAATTTCCCAATTACTTTGTGCACGCTCGTCAGATCGAGACAAAACTTGCGCCAGCAGGACCGTATCATTTTTCTGGTCCTGTATGCCAAGTTTGGTCCAATTCTGGGACGGTTGAATCGTACGTCATTTTGTGGGCCCCACGGTCCTACTCAACGGGCAATTTTGTGCACGGCCTGCCGAAATCCAACTTTGGACATACGGTTGGGTTCATATCGAAAAACTGGATCCGTAGACATATAGTTTGATGACTTTAGAGACTGTTGACTCTGGCACGCGTTTCGGTGCAAAACGGGTCCAACGACGGATACCGTTTTGGCCCAAAATTACCGTTTTGCCTCTGTGTCCAGAATTGGACTTAAGGACAGGCAATCCTAGCTAATTTGACTATTCTGGGAACATTGATAATATTTATTTCAGCTTCCGGAGACTGTTGTACGGATTTGGCTATTGTGGCACATTGAATAGTTCAGAATGTCGGTTTCACCAGCAGAGGACCACAGGCGAGTACAGTTTATTATCTGTATTTCGATATTGATTTTCACTATATTTCATTGATTGGCCATTGGTTATGTGATTATTTTCTAGTATAAATTGTTGAGTCGAAAATGAGAAGTACCAACGATGTGTGATCTGACCTTAGACAGTGTAGACAGTGTAGACAGTGATTTATTATTGCAAAGTAGACAGTGTAGACAGTGATTTATTTATTGCAAAGTAGACAGTGTAGATCGTGATTATTTTTGCATTTAAACTGTGTAGATCATGATTATTAATTTGTAGACAATGTTTCTTTATTTCAATATTTGCTGTAGACAGTATAACTTTAGACAGTGTAGCTTTAGACAGTGTAACTTTAGACAGTGTAACTTTAGACAGTGTAGACAGTGTCGCATAATTGTCCCGAGACCAATCACATATCAAAGGTACTTCGAACAGTTGGAGAAAGTATTTTGTGTCTATTTATTTACTATTGGTTTTCTGTATTTCATGTTTATTTTCAAAACTCATGATTGATGTCTAAGCTTTGTTTTATAGTCATTTTCTTTATTGAGATTGCATTCAGTGAATTGTGCTCGTTCCATTCCTGAATGGAAACCAACATTTTCAGGTTAGCCGTGGATTCACTTAGCTTGGGGAGTGACGGGAATACTTGCAAACAAAAGCCTAGAGACTAGCTAGATAGTTGAGTTGTAGTCGTTCATTTATTTGTACAAGTTTATATTTTCTACAAATATAAAACTTGTGATCATTGTAAGTTAAATTAATTATGTGAATAAGCATTATTTATGATTTGATCTTCATGGCCGTGACAGCGTTCTACCGTCGACACTGCGGCGTAGGCTGGCTTGGACACGTCTCGTATCCGTTTAAAAAAAAATGGGTGCGGGTCGTGACATAAGATACAATCCCTTACTAGATGCTCCATTGATCCACAATGCAAACATGCTCCCAGCCTCTTCATGCAAACCTCCCAAGTATGGCTTGCCCTCCGGTAGTAGGTACAGGTAGGAGGTAGCTGAAACTGCCTCTGAGGCTACTGCTGATCCTGTTGTACTAGGGCTCATATCAGTACATGAAATTGCTGAACCGGAGCTCTAGATGGAACTTGAAACTGCTGTTGTGGTGGCTGGAATGATTGATATAGAAATTAGGGATGTTTTACCGGTCATGCACTACTGCCAGCACCACCTATGGCGTCACTGCCTCTCTTTGGCCTGAGGCCCAAGTCCTCCTCACCAATCTGGGTATCCATCAGAATGTCCTCGAAGGTAGTCGTACGATGCCCAGAAGTGCACAATCTAACTTCTCCGTTCAGGACCCTCCTGAACTTTCAGGCTCAATCTCCTGGCTTATGAACTATGCTCCTAGCAAACTGGCTCAGACGAGAAAACTCAGCAACATACTCATCTATTGACAAGTTTCCCTAAAACTGGCTCTCCAAAGCACTCAAAGCCACGTCAGGTAAGTACTTCTCCTTGAAAAGCTCTATAAAGGCCTCCCAAGTCCACCATGTCACTGCAAGCCTAGGTTCTGTACGATAATAGGTGATAGCGATATCGAACAGCTGGCTCGCGGTCACCTCCGCCTGCAACCTCTCCGAGATATGTGGCAGATGCAAGATCGGCTCAATATCCTCCAGCCAATCATCGACATAGAGGATCCCCTCGGTCCTTTTGAACTCTCGTGGGGACATCTTCTTGATGTCTAAGATGGTACCAGGCCTCGTCTGCGGTGGCTGGACTGGAGCATCCTGAGACAGAGCGGTAGCTACCTTCTCTACTATGGCAAGTGCCAACAGGTGGGCATTATCGATGCTCTGGCACATCACATCAGCTTATCACTGTTGTGCCTCGGCCTGAGTTCTTGGTGCCTCCATCATCTGCTGAAATAACGCAAACATCTATGCTGTGTCAGACAGCGGTAGAGGAAAAAACTCCGATTGCACGAGAACAACCCTTTGGACTGGTGCAGGAACACCTTCAAGAGCTGCTGACACTCTCGCATGGACGGAAGAAACAGTATGAGCAACCCCCAGAGCTGCAGCACCCGTATCGAAAGAAGTAGATTGTGAGGTAGCAGACCTCTCCGTATTTGTAGTAGGTCCAGACCGCTGAGATTTGGTCTTCGGCATCTTGACAACAGATTAACAAGGAAATCAATATGGCACAAGATGAGATATTATCAAGAAAGGACAATTAAATTTGAAGAATAATTGCAAAGAAGGATCGAAATGATAATCAAAAGATTAGAAGTTTTCTAATTATGATTGAGTAACTCTTAATATAGCCTATAACATATGTCCTAATAGCAGGCTCGTAGCAGCACTCTAGGTCGAGCACCACTACGAAATCGTACTAATTACGACCTTGATATGTACGGGCCAACACAAAAATCTGTTACGACCTGCACCCAGTATAGGGGCACAAGAACATGGGTATGTCTAAGCCTACACCGTAGTGTCAGCAGTAAAATATTGTATCGGTCGTCTGTAATATCTAACATCTAACAAATTATAGAATATAACCTGTCATCTCCGTACGGAGGAATAATATGACATATGAAATATAACTCAATCACATGTTCTAAAGGAATATAGAGCATGATATTTGGATAGAAGATAATGAGGATAAAACTGAATAGTAGCAAAAATCATAACCCAAAGAGTCTAGAAGTCTCTAAGTCAAATAATACATATCCTAAATAAATATAACATTCCCAAACATGTCAACTAGAGACAAATCTAGCAAACCTAGCTACTAGCTAAATACTACTGGAGGTGCACCCTCAGCGAGCACCGGCTCCAAAGGGAAATCTCCAGGGCATGGTCGTCAGTCCTCTAAATACTTTGAAAAATATTATCCAGTCAGGATTGGAATGAAGTACAAACACTAACAGCAGTTCAAAGTAGTAATAAAGAAGATGCTATATACGATGAGGAAACATAATTGATACAATAAAGGTAATAATAAAGACATGCAATATAATCATTAGGATGTAATCAGTGCGAGCAAGAAATGTAAGTAGAAACTACAATACCAGGGATAGAGCAATGTAAGGAATGAACTGAATATGAAAACTATAATATACCATGTGTTTTGAAATACCAAATAGATATGGGATCGGCTTGGGAGATTCAATGATTTACAATAAAGAAAAACTAGCTCAACCATACCTGAAGTGCATGATTAGCTAGTAGCCGATGATTTAGACTACTTACCAATAGTTCTTGATCACATACCTAACTAGTATTTTCTCCGCCCCGACTGATACGATGGATCCAACCATGACAAGTTACTAGCCTATGTATCCAATGTTATCTAATATTCCAGTGTTATCCAATAATATCCAATATTATTCAATGCCAACGAGAACAGTATCCGATACCATTGCGATGAGTTAAGGTAACATCTCATGACTGAAGATCCAATAAAAATACCAATCCGTGTACCATCATGTCAAGAATCACAAGTAACATTTCTAAATACTTGAATTATTGTAGTAATCAAATAATGAAAACTATCAAAGAAGATACTCACCTGCAGTCCTTAGCAGTAAATGTGAATCGAGGTCCAAAGTGGAGTCACAAAGACCTATTTATGGAATATACATGTTAATGGGTGTTTAAGTGTGTTAAGTATGGATATCAGTGTGTGATATGAAGTCTAAGTCAATACTAGGTCAAAACTAGGTTTTCGGGGTCAAACTAGCTAGGTTAATTGGATTTAAGGGTCGACTTCTGGATCAAACTGGTCAACCTTGGTCAAATTGAGTCAAACATAGGTTTCTAGGGACATACCTTGTCACACCAAGGTATTTTAACCTACACTAGGCAATACTAGTTTAATACCCTATGCAATTACCCATATTGCACATATCGGCTCCATAAGCATTGCCTTAATCTATTACCCTCACCTTAGACATCACCTGGCATACCCTATACACACTCTGGACACTTATTCTCTTGATACCAATGTACCTACACAACCATCACATATCTCATATTTATGACACTACCTAGGTATGCCCAATTACCCAACATTACCTATACTCTCTGAACCTGTCACGACCCGGTCCCAATTTCTTGGGTCGAATCGGATCATGCCCAGCATGCACCGTTGTTGAGACGGCGGCAGTAAGCTGTATCACTCATGCAGATAAATAAACAATACAATCAAATTGTTACAACTTTAATAATTCGAATAGTTTAATTTTTTTTATAATAAAATAAAAGATACATCTGAAATACATTATTTTCCACAAACATCATGAATTATAAGAGAAGAAGAAAAAATCTAGACAACCAGCTCATCAGTCTCGGGATCATCGTCCTCTAGTTGGGACCTCGGGAAATATCGCGGAACAAAGCCTCATCAGTGATACCTAAAATTTTGGATCTCCAGTCAGGAGGGAGCAAAGTACAATCCATGCTAATTTGACAGTTGAAATAATAATAGAATCATGCACTTTTAAACAATTTAGAAATGAACAGTTTTCTAACAGTAAAACAGTATGATTTGAATAGGCAATGAATATGACCGGCTTGGGTTTGTTACAGTTCAGATACGGCTTATCCCCGTGTGTATGAGGGGTAAGCTAATAGTTACAGTAGTTACAGTAGTTTGGATGTGGTCATACTCATTACACTACTCTCCCAGTCCCCAAACAGTTACAGTAGTTACAGTAGTTACAGTCAATGCTCTCAGGGAGAGTTCCGTGTTGCATCGTGGTTTAAACTTGCAGTAAAGCGATTATTAAATAACTGTAAACTAACACAAAATGTACTTGCCTCAAATGGACAGGACTTGAAGGGATAAAGACTTCGAGATGGGATTTAGACTCGTCCTCGAAATCCTACATTCGAGAAGTTGACTCAGAATCCAGGGTTACCAATCTAACTACGCTAGTTGAAATCTCTAATTGTGTCCTAATCAATTTTAATTCTTTATTGACAAAACACAAACAAAAATATGATTATTGATGCGTTGGATTAATAACGAGGGAAAGTTCGTTTAAACTTTGTATTTTGGAGAAAATTCGTCGATAACAAATTAATTGATTAAAACTTTGTATTTTCATAATTATAAATATAAAACTAAATTTCTTATTTTAGTGAGAAATACATGATCGTTAGTTAATATTAAAACTTGTAGATTTTAGGTGAGAAAATCTTTATTAATTTTTATATGAAAATAACTTTTATTAAATTTATTCGTATGCTACAAAAACTCGCAAAATCAGCAAATAACCAAAAATCCTACGCTACCAAATTACAGTTACAAAACCAACAAACAGCTGGGCTTATGCCCATTACAATTTATTTACATAAATTAAAATAAGACAGAAACGGCCGTTAGTTCTTAAACTTTTAAATAAATTAAATAAATAATAAAAAATAAAGTAAATATGAACTAGTCTCAGATATGGTCCAATCGTCGACTAGGCTAATGCCTCAACGTCCGGACGAAGCCGGTTTCGTTTGAACTTAGCCGGGGCCCATTGACCGATACGGTCGTCGCCCAAAATCCAAATATTAAATATATAATTCCGAAATCCATTTTAAAATCGTTTTTAAAATATACTTTAAATTTACGGAAAAATTCGGCAGTATTTCCTCTATTTTGGTCAACCCAAAAACTGAAAAATATGCCGATAATCTTTCCTGCAAATCCCAAACCAGGGAATCCCAAAATATATATATAAAATAAATCCACAACCAATCCACAGATTAATTCGGAACGACCCGAAATAATTTCGGAAGTCCGAATTCAACCAAAAATGCCACAGCACAATACCGGAAATATCCGGAGGCTAAAATATACCAAAAACCAATTTCCAAAAAGTTCCGAAAAATCCAAACAACCAACAGAACCTTTCCGAAGGTTCCGAAAAATACGGCGTCGCTAAAAACCGAATTCCCAGGAGGAAATTGGGGACCATTCTCATCACAGACTATATGAAAATAGGACGGGACAGGGGTTATACCTCGGGTTGCTCGGCTAGAGCTCTCAGATGATTAAAGGAAAGAAATAATCACGGACAGCAGGAGAAATCGTCGGGGCAGCGGGTCACCGGAACAAAGAACAGACTCGGAGTCCGGCTAGGGCACGCCTGGATTCGAAAAAGCCAGAAGGAGGCGGTCAGTGCTGAACGCTGACAGCGAAGGGCGCCGGGAAATGCGTCGGGGCGCTGCACAGGGGCTGCGCCGACGAAGGGGCGCCGGAGGCGTCGGGGTCGGACGCCGGAGGCGCGCCGGGCAGGGCCGGAGCTAGGGCCGGCGCTGCGGGGTTCGGGCGGCCGGGGAAACCGCGGGGGAAGCCGGAGAGGACGGGCGTAGCACGGTGGGGCGCACGCTGGGGCCAGGGGGTCGGGTGGCCGAAGGAGCCGACGGCGGGAGCCGGCTGCACGGGGAGGGGCGCCGCGCGGGCTGGATCGGTCGGGGAGGAGGCCGACGGAAGTTGCGGGGCTCGGATCCGCGAGTGAGGGGCTTCGGGAAGGAGGGGAGTGGGGTTTGGGTGTTCGTGAGGGAGAGGAAAGGGAAGTTGGGAGGAGTTGATTTATTCTCTGTAATGAGAATAAAGAGTGGAGGAAAGTTGGGATGAAAGGTGGTGATGGTGGGATGGGAGTTATAAGGTGGAGTGGAGTTGGGGGTTGCGGCTGTGAGGAGTTGTGGGGAGAGAAGTAGGGAGTAACGTAAGGAAAAGAGGGAAACAAACGTGTGGGAGGGGAATGAGAAGAGTTGGTCCAACATGGACCAACTCAAGAAAAATAATATTATTATTTTTTTTTAAAGCAAAAAAAATCAGAATTCAAAAGAAAGGAGAGGGTTCAGGTTGGGTCTGGGTTTCGGGAAGCTGGTCCGGGCTCGGGGCGGTCAGCAATCAAAAACCATAATAAATTTTGAAATTAATTTCTAAAGCTCATAAATAATAATAATAATAGTAATAATTTTATAATACTAATAATAATAATAATAATAATAATAATAATAATATTTCACATTCAAAACTGAGTTTCACAATCTTCCCTCCTTAGAAAATTTCGTCCTCGAAATTAAAGGCAGGGTAGGAGAATCAAACAGGTACGGGTACTACGCCCGTAACTCAGGTCCAACAATAAGAATTTCCAAGGCAGTCGTGGATGAGACGGTTTAGGGACAAGTTTCATTTATGATATCATCCATGCAGAAAAAGAATACAAAGACGAACCAAAGTACACGAGGTTGATCAGACCATCATGCACCGGTCCTGATTAGACAATATATTAGTGGGTGCACCCAATAAAATACTGTCATGATCAAGCTTGATAAAGAAATAGCTTGCAAAACTAGGCTAACTTAGCAGCATCAGTCAAGTTTAGAACGAAAAGATAAGAAATAGGAGTTCTGTGATGGCTCAAATTCTGATCTTCTTCTCACCTCTGACTACGCTTGCAACTGGTTTCTCTGGCACTGAAAGGTTGAGTCCAATCTTCAGCTCTGAATTATCCAATATGTGACTCGGATCCGGAATGTAGCGTGTGAGCTGTGATACATAGAAGACGTTGCACACTCTCAAGATTAGCTGGTAGAGCTAATCGGTACGCTACTTCCAACTCGTCTTAAAACTTCAAATGGCCTGATGTACCTGGCCTCAATTCCCAGCTCCGTCAAAACTGATTGTTCCTTTGGTAGGAGAAAACTTCACAGAAATGCTATCTCCTTCTTCAAACTTCACTGGTTAACGACTACTATCAACCCGATACTTCTGTCTGTCTTGGGCAATCCTGAGCTTGTCTCTGATCATTCTCACCTTCTCTGCTGCATCGGTCACCTTCTCAGGTCCAAGCAACGCTCGTTCTCAGACATCGTCCTAAGTAAATGGAGTACGGCAACGACGTCCATAGAGTGCCTCGAACGGTGTCATACCGATACTAGCTTGGTAGCTGCTGTTATAGGAGAATTCTACCAAGTGCAAATGGTCTTCCCAAGACCCTCCAAATTCCAAGACACAGGATCTCCGCATATCTTCTAGCGTCTATATTGTTCTCTCTGATTGTCCGTCAGTCTGGGGTGGTAGGCGGCGCTGAACTCCAGTTGTGTTCCCAAACTGTCATGCAAACTCTTCCAAAAGTGAGAGGTAAATCTAGTATCTCTGTCAGATACGATACTTACCAGAACTCCATAAATCTGGTAAATGTGCCGCATGCGCAGTGCCATCCACTTCTTGGTGGATAGACCAACCTTGAAGGGGATAAAGTGAGCTGACTTCGTCAGTCGGTCCACGATAACCCACATGGCATCCTTCCCTCCTTGGGATCGAGACAGTCCCGACACAACATCCATTGTTATGTGCTCCCATTTCCACTCCGGAATGTCAAGCGGCTGCAATAGTCTTGCTGGTCTCTGTCTGCTAGCCTTCACTTGTTGACAAATCAAACATCTAGCCACATACATGGATACGTCCTTCTTCATTTTGTACCACCATACTATTGTACGCATATCCCGGTATATTTTGTTGGCTCCAGGATGTATGGAGTACTGCGACTGGTGCGCTTCTTGTATCAGCTCGTTCCTCAGTTTGCCAGTTGGTACGCAAAGCCTCGTACCATTCTTCAGTGCTCTGTCGCTGGCGATTGAGAATCCTTCAAGTGTTCCTGCCAGCACTTGATCTCTAAGTTTGCAAAGTGTCTCCACTTGAAACTGCGTCTCCTTGATTTTTGTCCATCAGACTTGAGCTCACTTGCAACTTCATCAACAATAGATCAGCATCCAGCTCCTTCTAAGTAAAATCATACTTGTGGTCTGTAAATATTTCTACTCTCTCTCCATAAAGGTATTGCTTCCATAACTTCAATGCAAATATCACCTGCTGCAAGCTCCAAATCATGTGTGGGATAGTTTTTCTTATGAGTCCGTAATTGCCTAGATGTATAAGCAATCACTTTTCCATGTTGTTGAAGAACGCAACCCAGTCCTTTACCTGAGGCATCACTGTAGATTGAGAAACCACCAGTTTCTGCGGGTAGCGCAAGGATTGGTGCAGTGGTAAGTCTCTTCTTCAGCTCCTCAAATGATGCCTGGCAATCTTCCGTCCAGATGAACTCTTCATTCTTCCGAGTGAGCTTCGTCATCGGCTCAACAATTCTGGCAAAACCCTTCACGAACTTCCGGTAGTAGCCAGTCAAGCCCAAGAAACTCCTGATTTCAGCAACTAAGCTTGGGTAGACCACTTCTCAACAGCGGCTATCTTCTTTGGATCCACTGAAATTCCTTCTCCTGTGACAACATGGCCAAGAAAATCCACCTTGTCTAGAAAGAATTTACACTTGGAAAGCTTACCATACAACTTCTCCTTCCTCAAAGTTTCCAGAACTTTCTTGAGGTGCTCTTCGTGCTCCTCTTCCGTCTTTGAATAGATCAGAATGTCATCGATGAAGACAACGACAATTGATCTAGGTATTCATGGAAAACCTTGTTCATAAGGTTCATGAACCCGCAGGAGCATTCGTCAGTCCAAACGGCATGACCAAGAATTCAAACTGCCCATACTTGGTGTTGAATGCCGTCTTGGGAATATCTTCCTTCCTGACCCTGATCTGGTGGTAGCCAGATCTAAGATCAATCTTCGAAAACACCTTGGCTCCGCTCAATTGATCAAATAGGTCATCGATCCGGGGCATAGGGTACTTGTTCTTGATGGTGATATTGTTCAGCGCCCGGTAGTCGATGCACATCCGTACTGTTCCGTCCTTCTTGTGCACTAACAAGACAGACGCTCTCTAGGATGAAGTTCTATCCTGGATAAATCCTAGAGCCTTCATTGATCTGGTCCTTCATCTACTTGGCCTCCTTCAGGTTGACTCTGTAGCATCCTTTAGAAATAGGGGAGAGCCGGGGACTAGGTCAATAGTGAACTCTGTGTCTAGGTCTGGGGTAATCCGGGAAGACTATCAGGGAATACATCTACCATAAAGGTGTAACTAAGAAGTTTATTTATGTGGAGAATTACAGCAAAAACTCTCATGATTGATCTAAGGACATCTTGTTACAACTTCTTATAAAAATAGAAAATGCTATTCAGCAGTCCTAGGTACTATTCTTCATGGTTCTGGCTCTTGCATGAGCAGTCTCCAACTGCTTCATCTTCTATGAACCTTGAGTCTGCATCATGCCTTATTGTAGGAGGCAAGGTCTGCTAGATAGGAAGAGTCCCTAGGTTGTGGCCTAATAGGTATTGCTGGGATATGTGCTCTGGTTTGATGGAAAGATAAGGGGCAGTCCTTTACCCGATGTTCAGCAGATCCACATGCCAAACGTTGTCCCAATCTCTTACGGCAACTAACGGCCTGATGACCAGGCCTTTTGCAGTAGTCACAAGCCAATAGCCTCTTACGACAAGACTGCCAGAAAGTAGAGTACTTGATAGGGCCCAAATATCTTCTAGATTCAGGGGTATCCCTCCTAGAACGAGGTTCTGCTCCAACTTGGTTTAAGATAGCTAAGGCTACCTCATCGACGTTCTTTATGTCTTTTCTCGTGATATTCATCTGTTCCTGCTGGGCTTCATCTTGAGCTTTCTGGAACTCCAGGATTTCTTGAAATAGGGCAACATTTGGGAGGTGTTTGCTGGTACTGGTGGAGCAACAGGAATGGGTACTTCACCCAGGAAATGCAACTAAGTTTGAGAAGAGGTAGGAATCGCCAGTGTAGTAAAAACTTCACTGGATGAAATATGGGGACGGTCAATCAGCTGCGAGAACTTGGTTGAGGAGATGGGGTATGATCCGGAGATGACACCTCATCGCCAGCAGGATTGGTCTTGTCAATGGTCGTTCTCTGGAAGGTTTAGGATGCAAACATAAGCAAGGTATCCTACCAGTCTATAATCAAACAAAAATATTTATGTATATAATTCGGACCTATGTTGTGACAAATCAATGTTCTAGTATTCTAATTGTTTCTAGGTATGTTTTCCTAAGTTGTTGTTCTGACCTGCATGGGCCACCACTAAAAACATGTCACGACCCGGTCCCAATTTCTTGGGTCGAATCGGATCATGCCCAGCCTGCACCGTTGTTGAGACGGTGGCAGTAAGCTGTATCACTCATGCAGGTAAATAAACAACACAATCTAATTGTCACAACTTTAATAATTCGAATAGTTTAATTTTTTTTATAATAAAATGAAAGATACATCTGAAATACATTGTTTTCCACAAACATCATGAATTATAAGAGAAGAAGAAAAAATCTAGACAACCAGCTCATCAGTTTCGGGATCATCGTCCTCTAGTTGGGACCTCGGGAAATATCGCGGAACAAAGCCTCATCAGTGATACCTAAAATATTGGGTCTCCAGTCAGGAGGGAGCAAAGTACAATTCATGCTAATTTGACAGTTGAAATAATAATAGAATCATGCACTTTTAAACAATTTAGAAATGAACAGTTTTCTAACAGTAAAACAGTGTGATTTGAATAGGCAATGAATATGACCGGCTTGGGTTTGTTACAGTTCAGATACGGCTTATCCCCGTGTGTATGAGGGGTAAGCTAATAGTTACAGTAGTTACAGTAGTTTGGATGTGGTCATACTCATTACACTATTCCCCTAGTCCCCAAACAGTTACAGTAGTTACAGTAGTTACAGTCAATGCTCTCAGGGAGAGTTCCGTGTTGTATCGTGGTTTAAACTTGCAGTAAAGCGATTATTAAATAGCTGTAAACTAACACAAAATGTACTTGACTCAAATGGACAGGACTTGAAGGAATGAAGACTTCGAGATGGAATTTAGACTCGTCCTCGAAATTCTACATTCGAGAAGTTGACTCAGAATCCAGGGTTACCAATCTAACTACGCTAGTTGAAATCTTTAATTGTGTCCTAATTAATTTTAATTCTTCATTAACAAAACACAAACAAAAACACGATTATTGATGCGTTGGATTAATAACGAGGAAAAGATCGTTTAAACTTTGTATTTTGGAGAAAATTCGTCGATACCAAATTAATTGATTAAAACTTTGTATTTTCATAATTATAAATATAAAACTAAATTTCTTATTTTAGTGAGAAATACATGATCGTTAGTTAATATTAAAACTTGTAGATTTTAGGTGAGAAAATCTTTATTAATTTTTATAAGAAAATAACTTTTATTAAATTTATTCGTATGCTACAAAAACTCGTAAAATCAGCAAATAACCAAAAATTCTACGCTATCAAATTACAGTTACAGAACCAACAACCAGCTGGGCTTATGCCCATTACAATTTATTTACATAAATTGAAATAAGACAGAAACGGCCGTTAGTTCTTAAACTTTTAAATAAATTAAATAAATAATAAAAAATAAAGTAAATATGAACTAGTCTCAGATATGGTCCAATCGTCGACTAGGCTTATGCCTCAACGTCCGGGCGAAGCCGGTTTTGTTTGCACTTAGCCGGGGCCCATTGACCGATACGGTCGTCGCCCAAAATCTAAATATTAAATATATAATTCTGAAATCCATTTTAAAATCGTTTTTAAAATATACTTTAAATTTACGAAAAAATCCGGCAGCATTTTCTCTATTTTTGGTCAACCCAAAAACTGGGAAATATGCCGATAATCTTTCCTGCAAATCCCAAACCAGGGAATCCCAAAATATATATATAAAATAAATCCATAACCAATCCACAGATTAATTCGGAACGACCCGAAATAATTTCGGAAGTCCGAATTCAACCAAAAATGCCACAACACAATACCGAAAATATTCGGAGGCTAAAATATACCAAAAACCAATTTTCGAAAAGTTCCGAAAAATCCAAACAACCAACAGAACCTTTTCGAAGGTTCCAAAAAATACGACGTCGCTAAAAACCGAATTCCCAGGAGGAAATTGGGGACCATTCTTATCACAGACTATATGAAAATAGGACGGAACAGGGGTTATACCTCGGGTTGCTCAGCTAGAGCTCTCAGATGATTAAAGGAAAGAATAATCACGGACAGCAGGAGAAATCGTCGGGGCAGCGGGTCACCGGAACAAAGAACAGACTCGGAGTCCGGCTAGGGCACGCCTGGACTCGGAAAAGCCAGAAGGAGGCGGTCAGCGCTGAACGCTGACAGCGAAGGGCGCCGGAAAACATGTCGGGGTGCTGCACAAGGGCTGCGCCGACGAAGGGGTGCCGAAGGCGTCGGGGTCGGACGCCGGAGGTGCGCCGGACAGGGCCGGAGCTAGGGCCGACGCTGCGGGGTCCGGGCGGCCGGGGAAACCGCGGGGGAAGCCGGGGAGGACGGGCATAGCGGCGGTGGGGCGCGCGCTGGGGCCAGGGGGTCGGGCGACTGAAGGAGCCGACGGCGGGAGCCGGCTGCGCGGAAAGGGGCACCGTGCGGGCTGGATCGGTCGGGGAAGAGGCCGACGAAAGTTGCGGGGCTCGGATCCGCGAGTGAGGGGCTTCGGGAAGGAGGGGAGTTGGGTTTGGGTGTTCGTGAGGGAGAGGAAAGGGAAGTTGGGAGGAGTTGATTTATTCTCTGTAATGAGAATAAAGAGTGGGGGAAAGTTGGGATGAAAGATGGTGATGGTGGGATGGGAGTTATAAGGTAGAGTGGAGTTGGGGGTTGCGGCTGTGAGGAGTTGTGGGGAGAGAAGTAGGGAGTAACGTAAGGTAAAGAGGGAAACAAACGTGTGGGAGGGGAATGAGAAGAGTTGGTCCAACGTGGACCAACTCAAGAAAAATAATATTATTTTTTTTTAAAGAAAAAAAAATCAAAATTCAAAAGAAAGGAGAGGGTTCAGGTTGGGTCTGGGTTTCGGGAAGCTGGTCCGGGCTCGGGGCGGGTCAGCAATCAAAAACCATAATAAATTTTGAAATTAATTTCTAAAGCTCATAAATAATAATAATAATAATAATAGTAATAATTTTATAATACTAATAATAATAATAATAATATTTCACATTCAAAACTGAGTTTCACAGAACCCATGGCTTACCTACATACATTTATATTACCTATACCAATAACTCAAGGTAATACCCATTACCTTGGTAATACTAGGTTATCTCAATCCCAACTTATCTCTCTCACTCTATTATTTGGTTCATGAGAGCCATGGTACCACTCTACCCCTAAGATACTCAAGTACCACATACATGCTCTTTACCTATCCACTTCTACTTAGCATTTATATCTTTCATTAAGACCTACTAACCATACTCTAAGCTCCCTCATATACCTACACTTATAGTTACCCTTGCACAAGTCTATCTAGCCCCCTATTCCCTAAACTGGTACCCAAGCCACCCCTACTATGATACCTGCTATATTCCACTGAACTAGAAACTGCTACCCACATATCCATTTTTTCCTTACTACACACACCGGCATGCTCTAAAACTTTGCACTAGTGATCCAGAAAAACCCCCCTTACAAACTTTTAATTAATTATATTATGGCCTCTGCCCTATGCAGTCCCTGCCACTGCTGCTTAACCCTGCTACTGTTGCTTAACCCTGCTACCGATTCTTAACCCTACAAAGCAAACTACTACTCTTCTCTTCTTGTTTCTACTGTCTGTAATAATAAATTCTCATATGCCCTCTCTCTCCATCTGAACACAGGCCCTCACAAAGCCTATGTGCATGGAAGTACTCTTCCTATCGCCTATCTATCACTCCACCCTATCTATCACTCTTTTGATACTAGTACACACTAACGCATAACACATATTACATAGGTAACGACCTGTAGCTGCTGATACAAGCCATTCCTAGATTTCTTTCATCCTCTTTCACACACACTACTATGTACTACACATATAGCTAATAACTAACCCCTCTGCCTTCTGTGTTACCTGTAACCTACAGGCCAACCCAAGCCAGATACACTACACAGGAAATCTCTTACACATCTTGTTGCACTTGGCCAAGCCAATCCAACCACAGTAGCCAAGCACCCTGCCTGTACAGTGAGCAAAGTCCCCTCTCTTGTGCATCTAGTGCACAGGCAATAGCCAACCCCAGGGGAAAAAGCCCTGATCCTGCCCTAAGCAGGCCACACAACCTGTATGCAAGACAACACAGGTCTATGCAGGCCTCTCTTCCTTCCTGTGTAGGCTTCTTCTTCTTCCTCACTCTCTATTACACTTCACACAACACTGTCACTAATTCACTTAGACACTCATATACACTAGCACACTTAAACACATGACAGCACACACTCACAAGACATGAT